>JAIWNI010000021.1:0-358547 GCA_025331435.1 Choanephora cucurbitarum
AAGAAGAAAGAGTATTAAAAGAGCTTTCCAACCATATGCATATCAACCACGTACGATCATTTCTTGTGAAGTATTCACAATATTTAAAAAAAAAAGACCAATTTTCGGGGTAAAACTTTCGACATATATCTCTAGTATGTTCTGCTTCAACTATATGAATTCATTACAAATGGAAAGGAGCATAAGAAGCTATTTTCTTTTCTGGCATTTTAAAGAACAAAACTCACAGAACTTACTCAGTTAATTGATACACAGACTGTCGTGTATGTGTGCCAACTTTTCCACTTTCCATCTTTATTTAGTAGAACTCGATTAAAGTTGATCCAATCCAGGCCAACCCATGACCATTGAAAAGGCGGATAGGCTGATGAAAGTCTACGATTAAACGAAGAAAAGCTCTTCAATGAAAAATTAGGACCAAAACAATCTATAATTGTTTCGATTAAAAAAAAAAGGCAATTGCTGTGTGATGCTACGATGCTTCTTTGTCTAACAAGTAGTGATATTGTCATGAACTGTTATGTATTTGTAGCTTGATTTGACTGCAAATTTAGTTATAGAACGCTTGCGATCTTGCAACTTACATTTGTTTTATTGCACAATGAGCTGTTGGTGGGATCTTCAGTTTCGTGAATATATAATAGGGACTGCTGACTTCTCTAGAGTAACATGATGATATTGGGCTGTGTGATTCTATCATTTTATTTCATTTCATCAAAATGAAAAGTGAGTTTATCTTTCAACATATTACTCTTCTCTGGTACTCCTGACATAACGAGAGTTGCTATGGTTGGTGTATGCTATTTCTCTTTATTCATCTAGTATGTTTCATAGATAGCTAACCAATAGCAGTGCCTTCTTTGGAGGATTTACCAATGGATGTATTTTTCTAGACAGTGTCGTTTTTTATTCTTTCATCCCAGATAGTATTGAAAAATATAGGGAGACTAAAAACTGCCGTGTCGTATAGAAAAAGGTTGATTCAAAAGAGTATAACAGTGTCAGTTGGCATTTGGTATCAGAGGAAGCATCTCCAATTCTTCAAGTAAAAAAAATATTTCTCAAACATAACTGTTAACCTAGGTAGAGACCAGTGGTTATCAGCCACCAATGAATGTATGTTCGTAAGACGTTAGACTTTGTTTTTCTGAGTCGCACCTTGTTCTAAAACCCCTTATACTCTGAATCTCAACTATAATTGGGAAACATACCCCCATTTACAAGCATGCTGCCAAGGTTCAGACAGTAATGCGATGGGGGCACAGGTACTCTTGTTATTAATGACATGGAACGGTATGACTGCGCACTCTAGAAAATTTATGAAGCATGCATACATTTTGAGGACATAATATCTTCTTTCTTGTTTTTTTTTGGGGACAAATATAAGCTTTGAGACTATACACAATGCACATGCGTTTGAAACCTGTTTGTGACCAGTGAAGAAGCTAGAAAGAGCAAAAAAAAAAGACATGTTGTAGTGCTCCTTGAATTCTTCATCCTTCTTTTTTAATAAAAACAGGTCAGTGCATGGGATTTCTCTCTTTCTTTGGCAGGAATAAGCAGTGTCTGTCAAAATGTTGTTCCTGTTAATACATAGTGAGAAAGTATGAACTGCAGTTTTTGCGCATATTTGTTTTGAAGAAATAACACTGTCAAGTCACTTCCTTCAGAATAACGAGCAAGGTACTCTTGTATCAGTATTAAGTAGTAGGTGGGATGTCAATCTCTTTGATTGAAACGAACAAGGTGTTCAATGCCTTGAACTAGATATTGAAACAGATTATTATTATTTTTTTGAAAAATCACATATAATCTTTGGCCGTCACTAAAAAGAAACAGATAACCTAAAAATGAAAACCTGTTATATGATGCAGTGTTGCTTTGTTTGTAGCATATGATATCAAGTTTAAGTTTATTGAGTCAGATTGTATTCTCGAGAAGAAAAGCCGCATTAGCATCCTTAGAATGTAATTCTTTGTCTCGTCATTCAACAAGTTGGTCTAATTGATCAACAAAGTACATGCTTTTCTGTATTTTTTATTTTTGACTCTGAGGGATGAAATTGCGTTCAGGAAGAGCTCTATGCATTTACTTTGAGTTTGGTGTAACAGAGAAAGTCAATGCTTTCTTTTTGCATTTGTTTATGGCTAATATTAAATTAAAGCATTCTGATAATCTCTATTGTCTAATCATTTGATGAAATCCAGAATATAGGTTGAAGTACATATACTCTACCCATTTGCCATATTGGATAGAAGTGTGGCAAAGAAAATCTTATGCTTTCTCATGACATTGCTTGTACAGAACATGTAAGCACTATTAGGAGATAGCAACTTAGGAGACGAACGAGCCTTTTTTGATGGGTTACAAAAAAAACTCCTAAAGAGAATAGTATCCGTCATCTACCTATTATGTTTTTGTTGTTGCTACTAAGTCAAAAACAGAAAAGTCATGTTCTTGTTATTGTTTTTCTCATCAAGATTCACGTAACTGAGCAATATTTTTTATTTGTCATTTGACTTTCTATTTTATCATAATACGTGATAAGAAAAGCAAAGCATATCATTTTTGATATTAAGCTTGTATCCTCCTTTCGTGTTTGGTGGCAAATACGCGGGTGAGTAGAGCTAGCGTTAATCTTAAGGAGACAATGGGCGACCGGAAGTGACTTTAGTCTTGACGAATCGGAACAACATAGAAAAAGGGAGAAGGGGCTTTTTTTTTGTGGTAACCGATTGGGCTTGATAAAAAAAATATAGATGAACATTGGAAGATCAAATGCAGCTTGATAGGGATAAGAAAAAGAGCATGAGTTAAATAGACTTCATATTCCAAAAACGCCTATTTTAAGTGAACTATCTACACCTTGAAGGTGGATTATATTTTTTAATCAAAAGGTGGCACAATCATCATACGTACTATTTATCAAACAGATTTGACGATTGATAAAAAATAACCCAGAAAAGTTTACCCAAACAAGCAACTACTGATTGAGTAAAAGTTTAGAAAGCTATACTTGTGATTAAATCTCTTTCGAGAAGGCCTAGCAATACAGTTGCTCCAACCTATTATCATAATCTTACTTTATTACATTAACAAAAAGTATATCTTGTTTTTTTTCTATAGAAAGGTAGCAGATTCCTGTAACTGGATGTTCTCTAAGTTCTTTTCGTTTCTTTGAAATAAGAGAGCAGCTATAGTTACTTGCATTTTTTGAATATTTCTTTTTCTGTAAATAAGGAGGTTGTGTTACTTGTCAAATGTATTTATTTGGCAAGATTTTCTCCAGGAACATTTATAAATATCTCTTTCTCTCCCTTCCTCTCTTTTTCCTAAAAAAAACCTTTTTTTTTCAAGATCAAACAAATAGAAGAAAGAACAGCTGGTCATTATCCATAGATCTTATACCTTTCTTTCACATTTCTTTTGAACTAATACCGATTATCTGTATCGCAAATGCCATATATCTACTACACTGCTGCTGCTTTATTAGTAGTGTTGTCCATTTACAAGCCTTTTATATCCAAGCTTGACAAGGCTAGATCTATTGGGTTGGGTGTTGCTTCATTCTTGGCCCCTTTCATCATTAAATACAACAGTTTACTGGAGAGCAGTATTGCGTTCAAGTTCTCAAAGCAATGGCTTTATTCTACGAACCTCGTGCATTCTTCTTCAAGCTCTAACGAAACAACACTTGATACAATGCAACATTTGACCTATCTCAATGATAATGTCAGCTTGATGACAGATGCCATTGTCCTGTTTATTCTAGCTTTTATTACTGCTTCTCTCCATGGTATGTTCACAAGATGGCAATTTTCTATTACTTTTGTCAGACCTAGAGCCAATGCTTATTTTTCCATGTTTCTGAGATATGGCCTCTCTACTTTTAACCTTTGCTTGGCTGTCATGAGGTAAATCACATCTAATTAAGTTTAGTCTAATTTGATAAGTACTCAACGTGAACTTTTGTTATCTCCAAATAGCCAAAAAGCTTCTAACCACAAACTATCATTGGCATTTTCTTTCTTTGGTTTACTTTGGTATCTTTCTGGTCCTTACCTTATCCGTCGATGGAAACCAGCAGTAGCAGTAGCTCTAATTTCAGCTGGATTTAGTTTTTTTGTTTGTAACACTGCGTCTGCGGACAGTCTCTTGTACAAGACTTCCTTTCTAGACTGGGCTCTTTACACAACAGTTATCGTTCTTGTGTGTCATTCCCTAGATCATCTAGATGCTCTCATGAACACCTATCCCTACCTAGTCGAAGCAAACAAGGAAAAGCAATTTCATTTCCAAGATGCTACTAGCTTTTCTTACTGGTTGCATATGTTTTATCTTGCATGCAACATGCCATCTGAGCATGAACTTGATCCTGCCCCAATTGAGAATCTAGAGACCGCCATTAAGGTTTTGGGCCCTGCTTCTCGATCTTGGAAGACCATGGCTGCTTTGTTTCCAGTTAATCTTCGTCAAGATCTCTGTCTTTTGTATGCCTTTTTCCGTACTGCTGACGACTTGGTAGATGATGCCCCTACTCCAGAGCAATGCTCCGAGAACTTGGTAACTATTCGTCGCTTCCTCAGAGACGTTTTTTCACCAGCTAAAGCATTAGACAAACCGACTTTGGATACTCTGCCTTCGCACATAAACTGGGATCAATATGCCGAGCTGCTTCCTAATGAAGAAGTACTTATTATCTTTAAAAATTTTGCTCGTATCGCGCATTACCTGTGCTCTCGTGCCATGTTTGAACTTACCGATGCTTGGGAGCTTGATCTTCTTGGTAAACCAGTTAAGAAACAGACTGATTTATTAGACTATGCAGCTTTGATTTCCGGTACATTTGGTGAACTCTGTACTTGTGCAATCATGTACAAAACTGGCCATGGCAATTGGGGCAAGCAATTGGATAACGCAGCGCGTGATGAAGATGTATTATCAAGAGCCAGAGCAACAGGACAGGTATGTTTGAATTTTAGACTTCTTCATTTGAGCTTCTGATTAACGCTAAATGTAGTGCCTTCAATTAGTAAATATTGCTCGTGATATCATTGCTGATAGCCTTGTTGGTCGGTGTTATGTTCCCGTTCAGTACATGGCTTCAAAGGATACTTACCGCCTTTTGAAAGAAGCAAAAGCACCTTATCAAGTTGGAGAGCATACTCTCAAGTCCTATTCTCTTCGTATCTTGGAACTTGCTGATCAAATATCCGACAAAGCTCAAAAGGGTATTGATGGCTTACCTGAAGAAGTTCAAGACAGTATCCGAGCTGCTTTTGAAATCTACATGGCAATTGGCCCTATTTTAAGAAATGATTCTGGTTTTCCTTTGAGAGCCAAGGTGCCTAAGGGTCAACAGCAATGGATTGCATTACGTTGTATTTATGGTTTCAGAGGCCCTGTTGCTCGTGCAATCACTCGTACTTTCCATGAAATGGTATCTCTATATTCCCGAGAAGCCACTAATACTCATTAATGTACTCTGAAGACATAACCAAAAAAAAAAAACTCCCACCCACCTTTATCTTTGTATTTATTGTAGCTTTTCTTTCTTTACTATCTACTTGTAAAACTTATTTATATCTATCAATAATGTTATTCTTTTGTCAAACGTAGAAAGCATTTACTGTTGAACACCGAACTGACACACTGTTCCGAATTGTGTAGCCTACCACAAATAAAATGAAAAACTAAAATATAACTAACTTAAACTTGTACCATTGAACAACTCAGCACAAATTGTCTTAAAGCTTCTATGGCTACTATGAACGCATACGATAGGTCTACATAATTAGGAAATTGCCATAAGAAAAAGAGACATTTAGAACGATCAAGAGGTTTTAAAAGCAAACGTTCTATCAAAACGACTTACTGAAACTCAGCTATGCTTCGGCCATGAAAAAACAGACATATCAGAATAAGAATGTTTGGGAGTACATGACAAAAATCGATGTATCCGTTTGAAGCTCAGATATACAGAAGAAGAAAGAGTTAGTGGGTATGCACAACATTCCCATTCAATTTGACTTGCTTGTATTCAGATAGCTAAATCAAGTTGAAATTTCACTCAATTGATCGAAACAAAATATCAGAGAGGAAATGTAATCACAAATACACGTTTGGAGCACCTCCAATGGATTGACTAAAATTCTAACTTCCTCATTTAGAATCTTCCAAGTTTGAGGATTCTTGCAGATATTCCAAAGAGCGATTAAATCACAAATTAAGAAATTTATATTACAAAAAGAGTAACATTAGTTGGCGCATTCATACTCAAAAACTACTATTTTTCATATCTATTTCTCAAATGAACACTCATCCAAATCTTCCAAACAGAAATGAGTCCTGTCAGACGCAACTTATGTTATAGAGAGTGACGAGGATGTAGCTCAATTGAGTGGTAATGATGTACTTTCAACAATTGGAAACTGATTCAATACCTTCACTTGCATCTACTCAGAGACTCTTTTTCTTTGCTAAAAAAAAGCCAAAGAAGGCCTTGTTCAAGAATGTGTTTACAATTATGAATCCTCCTTTAGCATTGATTTGTTAATTGCTCAGTTTCGACACTTAAGTAAACATATATCAGTGCAAGAAGCAAAACGAATGTATTAGATCAAAAAACGAACACTCAAATTCGCACTGTAAAAAAATACTAGTTATAACTTCCGAAATGAGGAAGTCTAAGTAATTTCTATAAAGTGCCATAAAAACTACTTAGATCTAAGGTCAAGATAAAAGACCCTTCAATAAAGTTACAACTTAAAATTAACTTAAAATTAACTTACACTCTAGTGTTTTCACACTGTTAGTCGATCAAATTCAGTCAGTTTATTGGGTGTTCTCACATATCTTTAAAGTTTATTCTTGGCTACTGTAACAGATCAAAAGAACTTATAGTTTCAATGGCCAGCTTCTCACTAACTGCATGACAGTTTTTAGCCTTCCTTTTTTATACAATATAAAGCAGGTCTATATCATTGATAGCTCTTCAACCAGTTCGTTTCGAGACTCAAAATACAAGCACCTAACTTAAGCCGAGCTAAAATTGCTAAATAAGTCTATACAATTGATTGTTAGAGGAGAAAAAATAAGCTATACTAACTTCTTTTCAGTCTTTCCTTTCTTTATTGTTACTAACAAAAAATATTATTTACAATGTATAAGCATCAGAAAATATAGTTCCTTAAAAAGACATTCCTTTTCCTTCAATAGAAACTTTAGGGGTGGTTCGCTTAGGGCCAGTCTTGATTGAGCGCATAGTATTGTTTAATCTTCTGAAAGTATTATCAGGCTATGTTTAAAGAGCAGAATAAATTAAATAAACATGAAATAAATGCATTCCATTTCAGCTTACCTTGTTATTTCTGTTCTTATCAAGGCGTACAGTACTTTGAGGTGCAACATCATAGTCTGCTGCTACAGCTTGAGGAACATGAACAAAGTGTCTAGCTTGAGCCCTGTGGATGCAGTTAGATATCCGTCAATTTTTCTTTTCTTTTCAGCCATTCACACTTACTTTTCATCCTCAGGTTCCTCCTTAGGGCGCTTGTATCTCTTTCTCTGATGAAGCCTGGATATCCAAGAAAAAAGAAGAAAGCGAGTTAGAAATAAATCACTCTATAGCGTCAATTCACCTACGCATCAATCTGGCTGTACTCTTGTACAACAGGACGTCTTTCCTTGTAATTCTCACTTCGCTTAATCACCATTCGACTCCACTTGGCAACCAACTGATCCGCCTTTCTCTTCATGGCAGGCTCAATTCGAGGAGACTTTGAATAGAAATAAACAATCTTGCCTACACCGCTCTCTCTCAAATGATCGCCTGAAATAGGAAGCTTATCCAAAACACCTAGCATTTCACTCTGAATATCTAAACTTGGCAAAGAGCGATCAGGTAAAGGCTCTAACCAGAGTCGAATGACATCCAAGAGACCATTGTCGAGGATGGCATCGTACAAATGCTTGCTATCATATGGTGTTAAGTGCATATATCAAGCGTTGGTCTATCTACCTACTTGGTCAGCATAGTGGATGCTTCTGTTAGCATCTTCAATTTAGCAAGAGCAGGCCGTCTTTCCCCATTAGCAACGGAATCTTCCTCTGAAGCGTTTCTCATGTTTTCTCGTAAGGTTGCCAATTCCTCATCAAGACTGTTCTCGAGGTCTTCTCCATCCTGTCTCTTTCGTCTCTTTTTACCACCTCTTAAAGCCTTTTCAAACTCTCGATCGATTTCATCTCTGAGGGCTAATTGTTTGATCAATACAAGCTAGAGAACAAATAATAGTAGTCAAGTACCTTGCTGAGGATCGATAGGTTCATCTTGTTCGTCATCAATGTGTTCATCTGTTGGGGTTGCATTATTCTTTAGTTCGCGAATCTCACGGCGTACTTCCTCTAAACGTGCATTCTCTTCAGCATCCACATCTCTCTGCTTCTTTTTGAAAGAAGGAAGCTTTGTAGTGACATGTGTTTCCTCTTGTTGTTCAGCAATAGGTTCGCTTGCATCATCATATTCAGTATTGACTCTATAACTCTCCTCATTGTCTGAAGCTTATTTGTTTTATACCGAAAGGAGTTTTTTGAGAAAAGTTGAGCAACTTATGATAAAACGAACCTTACCTTGGTCTCCATCAAGATCAGACATTTCTTCTTCTTCTTCACTTGAACCAAACAACTTTTCTTGTCTCTGTAAAACAACATGTGTATAGTGTAAGTAAGACTTTCCTTTGTTGCTCTTTAGAAGCTACTGCTAGCACTCAATTTGGGAATTTACTACTGTGTCTTCATCATAAGATGCCATTATATCTTTTATGTATAAAAAAAAGAGAAAAAAAATATGCAAAATTTTATCAGACGAATCACTTAAAGTTCAGACATGTACAGATAAGACAGGAAGAATAATTGAGAGATTCGCTTTTAATATAGAGCTTCGTATCTAAGTGTAGAAAACTACAGCAAATCGTTATCTGCGCTTAGAGGAGAAGCATTGTTTTAGAGAAAGCAAGGGAGAAGTGTAATCCAACCAGATAGAAAATGATATTTCTCAGGAGCACACACAGGCATTTCTGGCCAGTTGCATTCTTCAAATGGTTATTAGGAAATCGCTTCACTATCTGTGTAAGAAA
This sequence comes from Choanephora cucurbitarum, assembly GCA_025331435.1. NCBI lineage: Eukaryota > Fungi > Mucoromycota > Mucoromycetes > Mucorales > Choanephoraceae > Choanephora > Choanephora cucurbitarum. The sequence goes on from JAIWNI010000021.1 coordinate 9,135, forward strand.
TCAAAGAAAATGCAATGGACATAAAGATAGGAAACTCTTCCTCTTCTTTGAAGAGCATATCAGCGACAAACGACTGGCTTGCTTCACTTCACTTGATGAGAATTAGCAATACATTCAAATATGATGAAGTAACATAGCTTTCTCTTCAAAAATATTTATCAATTTGGACAACAAAATACAAATTCCTTTCAGTTTTTGTTTATTACATGAAGAAAAGCTTTTACATATCAAATAGGCTTGAAGCATCAGTTTTGTTCAATCTAGTAAAGAAAAACCATTATCTAATTTGTTGGACAGCAAGCAAAAACTTGAGTCTTAGGACAATTGCTTCTATGGAACATTCAGCACATCAAATCACTATATATTAAAGCATACTGGAACTTTTGCTTATAAAATAAACCAAATCTATTTGCTGTAAAAAAAGGAAGAGTTATGGTTTGCTTCTAAGTCTTCTTGAAAGACTGCACAATATCTTTTATGAACTCTCATGCTACAGAAGATATTCACTAGAAAATAACCAAAACTGTAAAAGCTTCCACAACTGTTCAATCTGAATTTTTCATTTCTTTCTCTTTCCACCGTATCAAAGACGAGCTGTCAAACAATGCCTGCTACAAAAAACCCACGGACACAGCGAATCTTTCCTCAAGCAATAATTGGTCAAAATGAATGTCTATTTGGTAAAGTCCATTTTGAATAACAAAATAAAGCAAGTTTTAGGTAACATAAGGTCTAATGTTTTGATAGTACTGCTAGTTTCTTTGTTGTCAGTTGCAATCTAAATCTAATACAAGAGTCAGTATCCCTGAAAATAAAATTAGCTGATAAGATAGAAATGACAATAATATATCTTTTCTTCAATCAGATGCTATGAGTGTAATTCTTTGATGCAAGACAAGAATTATCTTTTGATTTAAATCAGATTATTCTTACCACAGGCTTCCTCCATTAAAACAGCTTCTGCGTTTAAATGTACGGGCTGCCAATCAGTGACTGCGTTCAGCAAAGTCCGGCAATCCAGAAGTCAACAATAAATAAATTTTTTTTCCTTGCAGCCACTAGTTCATCCTCTCTTTTTGAACGTTGACATTTGACAATGAAGCATCTCGCAGCTTACCTTCTCCTCGTTGCTGGCGGTAACGCCCACCCCACTGCTGATGACCTCAAGAAGGTCATGAGTTCCGTTGGTGTTGAAGTTGACGAATCTCGTGTTTCTGCCTTGTTGAAGGCTATGGAAGGCAAGACTGCCGCTGAAGTATGTGTATATAATAGTTTTCTTAAGGACATAGTATACTAAACACAATTGTTATTTAGGCTATTGCTGAAGGTTCCTCCAAGCTCGCTTCCGTCTCTGCTGGTCCCGTTGCTGCTGCTGGTGGTGCTGCCGCTGCCGGTGCTGCCGGTGCTGATGCCCCTGCTGAAGAAGCTAAGGCCGAAGAAAAGGAAGAATCCGATGATGTAAGTTGACCGAATTATCGCTTTGTGTATAAGGGTAATGTTGGAATTTGGTGTACTAACTATCTATCAAACAGGATATGGGTTTCGGTCTCTTCGACTAAACGCTTTCTCTCATAAGCTTCAAATAAAGAAATTCTCTCTTACATACATATGTAAATCTCAAATAATGCTCAACTTGTTTGTTACGTTGATTCATTTCCTACGAAAGTGGATACATATATTTTTTTGATTTAAAGGAGGGGAAATCAATTTAGGTGGCTTAGCAGGCTACTCTTTTAAAGAGATGCTCGACGTAGGATAAAATAATAATGAGATAGTAGCCTTAGTAACTAAATGAAGTCAAGAGAAAGTTTAGATAAGGCTTGTAATGGACTTACTCCAAGGAACAATGAATGCTGCTTCTTACAAAAGTTTAATTGACTTTACGCTTATAATTTGAAGAGTAATTAACAACATAATGTTAGACACAAAAACTGCTCGAATACTATGAAACTGTTTAACAGTGTTAGCACTCAATGAGCAAGGCAAGCAATTTCTATCGCAATAAATCAACTTATAGCCACAAATCCAAATAAGCGCAAAGAATTAATGCGATTGTTTTGTCAACATTGGCTTATTTATTACTTAGCAACATGAAATGATAGAAACGAGCGGCAATTCCATTTCTTACTCAACATCAACTAAAGAAAAAGGGCTTTTGGAGGGTAGAGAAAGCTTACATACACACCTATGTATCATCAACTTAGTTGTTGGAAGCAGTGTTTCTTTTTGACAAACAAAGCTAAGTTGATTATGTGATGAATGGTTGCTTACACAAAGGCTTTCTCTCAGAACAGATTAATGTTTAAAATGATTGTTATATTTCTCTTTACTAACGGTTAACTATGAAGCTATATAATTCTCTTGCTCCAAATTTAATAGTCCAGTAAGTTTATGGTACAAGAACTTGTATGTCCAAGCGTTGCCTTTGATGCGGCGAATGTCAACAACATATAATTTCGGTAGATTTCTGATTTGACATATCTCTACAGAGAAGCGTACTTCTTCGCCATTATCAATTCCAACACTTCCATAAATAGGTTCAAGCCCTTGTCCCACCGTCTTTATATCAGATGATATGCTAGACAAGTCCAAGTCGTCACTAGTCTCATTCTTTGTATCTTGATTGGGACTTGTATTTGCTTTACGTCTTGTGCATTTGAGTGCAAATTTATTTTCTTCTCTCACCTCAATTCCTAGTACATTCAGTACCCGCTTAAGTTTTCTTATGGTGATAGTGGGTGCCTGCGTTGTTAGAGCAGTGCGGTCGATAGCGCCTTGATGAAATTTAAGATCATCTGTAGTTGGTGGCCTGAATTCTTGCTTTCTTAATTTTACTAGAGCGGTCTCACTTAAACTTTGCACTTGGTTGTTGTAAAACAGGGCACTTCTATCTGGTATGTCAACAATTTCTTCTGATTGTTCTTTTGTATCGCGTGCTATAGGCAAAGGACTTGGGATTGTATCTTCTTGACGGGGCTCATTTCTTGAAACTGTTTTACGTTCGCTTGATGCCAGTGTTTGTTTCTGCGTATTGTTTTTTGTAGGCTTGTAGCGGTAATTCATATCCATATTTTGATTCCTGCCTGACATTTGTGATGACAAATTAGTGACCACTGCTATAGATGCCCTCTTTTGTTCCTTTGCTACAAAAAATTAGAGCGAGTTGATTTAATTGCTCAGAAATCATAGAAAGAGAAAATGATTGCTTACAATGTGATTTCTTTCTTATCCAGTCCATCATTTTTTTGCCTTTGCTCTTGGTTGCTGGTAGCTCTTCAAAATTTACCGGTTTATATGCTCTAGGAGGAGCTGCCCATGTGTTTCGATGTGGACGGCTAACATTTTCAAACAAGTCTTCTTCTTCTTCCAGGCGACACTTTAAGGTACTGGTATTTTTGTTGTCAGAGTCAGGATTATGATTCTTATGCTTCCTATAGATGCTTCGACGTACAGCTTCTATAGCCTTTTTCCCACTCTCGCTCATACTAACTCGCATAGATATAGAGGGTTCAACAATTTTCACCTTGCTGGATGGAGCAGCTGTACCAGCCTTAATTGGTGGTGAAGAAGCGGCTAGTTTACTATTAATAGGATGACTCTTGAAAAAATTGCACCTCTGTTCGAGTCCTTTTGCTTCTTTGAAAGAGCGGACACCTTGGTTATACACCGCATCTGCACTGGTTTGGTCTTCTTGTTCTAACTTGAGAGGACAGATCTCTTTAGGTCGCAAATCATGTGCAATAAATCCATTCTTTTGCTCGTTATCAAAAGAATTGTAGCGTTGAGCATCCTCTTCAACTAGCTTGACATTAAGGCATATGTCTGTATTCTGTGCAAGGCTATCGACAGCATGTGCTTGTGGTCTGTCATTGAATGTGCAACTAATTTCTGAGCGCTTATTCATATCCTCCACAGAGCTAGTTTCATCGTCTTCATCTTCTTCAGTTTCTTCAAAAGCTGTATCTATATTGGGTACCTCGTATATGTTCTTGGTTTTTGTGAGAAGTCCCATAAGCTTCTCGGGTCCTAGTCGATGAGATAGGTTCTTTGAGAGATCAACCAGACCTGACTTGTGTTGTTCAGGTTGATTGAATAACGGTGAAGACAATGACTTTTCGGGGGTTACTTGAGCATCTTTATGATGAGATTCACAAACCATGACAGCAATGGCTGAATCATTTTTGACAGATTTTGGACCAGAAGACTGTGTCTTGTCTGAAGTTGGGTTTACTTGGCAATTTGTAGTCATTGTATTGCTTGATTGATGATTTTGAGAATAGTTAAATACACTTATTTTTTGTAAGTGTTCTTCAGGTTGAGACGAGTACTTCTCATTTGATGTGGATGTCTCGCGATGGAACTCTATGATAGGGAGATGTGACTCTTTGATTTGAAGTATTCGTGAATCTCGCTTTGTTGATGATGAAAAAGCAAAACTGGCTGAAAGTTGGTTGGTATAGAACCGCATCCCCAGCTGTGATTTGGAAATACTGTTGATAGAGTTTCTTTTGGATTCTGCAGGTTGGCTGTCTCCAACAATGAATGTATGGTATTCCTTCAGCCAGCTGTGTTTGATGATATACTCAAGTGAGCACCGCTTAGTAGGATCTGTTACAAGAATTTTCTTTAGCAGATTTCTTGGTTCTGAAGATACATAGGAAGGAAACATTAGTTCTGTCGATAAAATATATCGATAAAGCTGATTGATATCATCACTATCGGGATTTGATGGATCATCATCGAATGGTAAAAAACCGCATAACATAGCGTATAATATGACACCACAACTCCAAACATCAACAGCCGAGCCAGCATAGAGCCCAGGGTTAATGACAAGCTCTGGTGCTGCATAACAGGGTGATCCACAGGTTGTTGCCATCATATCATCTGCTGCAGAAGCGAATTGGTTAGCAAACCCAAAGTCAGTAACTACAATGTTGCGATTCTTGTCAAGCAATATGTTTTCCTATTGTTCAATACATTTCCCCAAAAGAAGATGAGATAAATTAGTTTTTTTTCATGATTGAGATTTCTATATTAAATTTTCGTTATTTGACTATAATGCTTACCAGCTTCAAATCTCTATGTACTATCTTGCGCTTATGCATGTAGTAAACACCACTGATGAGTTGAGCAAAGAAGCGTTTTGCATCTTTTTCTTTCAGGTAGCGATGTGCTAGAATGTGCTCGAACAATTCACCACCTATTGACAAACATAAGGTGAGATTGCATTACAATGGCCATAGTTGTACTTACCTGGTGCGTACTCCAGAATAATGCCAATATGCTTCTCCGTCTCTATGACATTGTGAAGTTTAACAATATATGGGTGACTTAAAGTCTAGTGGTCTTGTCAATTTCTCTCTCCCTTAAACTATTGTCTCTGAATTCTTCTTTCCTTACCCTAAGTATTGAAACCTCTCTTTCAATTTTGCTAATTCGATTATTGGCCCCACGCTCTTTCTTTATCAGCTTGACTGCCACCTATGCGGGCCAACAAAAAAAAAGAATGCAAATAATATAAGCAATAGGTTCCATCTTGTATTGGGGAGATTGGTCTACCTCTTGGCCTGTTTCAACATGAACACCTAGTTTCACTTTTCCAAATTCACCTTCACCCAATGTCTGTAATAATTCGTATGGGCCAAAGCTAGTTGATTTTTGGTGATTTGGTTCTGTAAATAAGCTTTTCATTGATAACTTTTTTGTTGGTAAAAGAAAGAAAAGGAAGAAGAAAAGAAAAAGAAATTCAAACTGCAAGTCAAGATTATCGATGATATAGAAAAATAGTGATTTTATTATGCTTATATGCTTACATTTATGTATGTATAAAAGTAAAAAGGAAGGAGTAGTTTATACTTACATGTATGTAATTTGGAAAAAAGAAAAGGGGAAATTTACACAATACTCTATTTCAGGGTGTAGGTGTTTATATTTATGCCTGTAACTGATTAAAAGGAGCACATCTCGATATATAAAAACTCTCTATAGCTTTTCACCTTAGTTCCTATCGTTAGAAATAAACCTATTTATCTTTTTTTGAAAGACTGACATTCTTACAAATACGCACAGAAAAGGCAAATTGCCATGTTGGCATAATGAATTCGTAAGAAAAATGGTTAATATGATATTGATATTAACTTCAAGGAACAATTAAATAACAAGTAAATGAAAACATCAGTAAAGCTTCTAAAATGACTTTCTCCTTCCTTTTTATAAATTTATTGTGAAATAAAAGACTAGAGAGAACAAGGAAATTATAGTTTATTATTACTACATGAATCGATGAATAAACATCTCTTTTTTTTTAGATACTCCTTCGGTGAAAGTGATCAAGGATTCCAAAAGAAACAATATGAAAGAAATTACATGAATAATGTGGCAGCAAGCACACATACGATAGACGCCACAAATGCATCTCCATAATCTAATTTGCGGCTGATCTTGATAGCGCCAGATGAAATGGTTGTTACGGGACTACCTTGATCATTAGGTCCGTCCAAAACAGGTGAGATCTTAGCACACATTGAAATATCGTTTTTCTTAGGAGAAACTTCCTGGCCAAGATTACTGAAGTTACATGAGTCTGGAGAGTCTTTCAACTCAGTTGCTTTCAAGTTGTAGAGCCAACTAAGCTTATCTCTTGAATTACAGAATGAGAAAGCACCATATACACCTTTTTCAGCATCGCCGCTGATTTCAGAACAAGAGACAAGGCCACACATAGTATCTAATTGGGATCCAAGTGTGTTGCTACCAACCTCTCCAGGGACATCAGTTACTTTGTCAGAAGCAACACATTTCATATTCTGGATCATGCATTCACAAGCTCCGCTAGAAGGGGTAGGGGGCAGCTTCGAAGATGCTTTCCAAGTTTCACTGAGCGCAGGACAATTGGATGCAGGTTTCTGAGGGTTATAAGCGTCCATCATCACTCCTTTGGGCTTAGCTAGATCCATTTGTTGCTTCAAATTATGATAATCTTGCATCAACTCAACTTCAGTAGTGCTTTTGATCTTCACTAAGCCGTATCGATTGTTTTCTTGCGTCCATTCATAGACAACACCACCTGACCATATATCTGTCATCTCTGGACCATAAATGGAAGCAACTTCGCCAAATAATCTAGGTGTAACAAGATTACAGCCATATTCTGAAAGAAAAACTGGCTTGCTATAGTTCTCAAATTCTTTGGTGCGATCTTTGAATCCTGACTTCTCAAAAGTGGAAGCACCACACCATTCATACAGGTTGACACCAAAGAAGTCAGCCTATAATAATAAATTAAAAGAAAACAAAAGAAAAGGAAGAGTAAGTTGCGATTGTTTCAATGTTACTTCAAAAGAAAATATCTCAGAATATGTGTTATTTTTTTCAGTTACCTGAGCATCTTCTTCACCACAATTGAAGTAGTCTTTGATATCATCACGAATGAATTCGTCATCATTACTTGCATAACCAACAGGAATTGCTCTCTTCTTGGTAGCTTTTAGATATGCTTTAATATCACGAAGAGCAGCCTTGACATAGGCAGAGGCTAGGGTTGTTGTCTTGTCATTTGTCACTTCATTACCTGCAATGAAGCCAAAAAGATTGTTGTATTTTGAGAACGCATCTACTGTTGACTTGTAAGCATCAAAGAGGCGAACGTCATAGTTTGGAGTCTTTCGATTGATTGAATAATGAGGTGTAGCAATATCAAGTAATAGATAGATGCCCGCATCTGCAAACGATTTCATGCAAGCATCGTGGTTCTTACGAGGATCAACCTAAAGAAAATATATAGAATAAATGCTTTATGAGTTTTCAAGTTGTTTGCTTGATACGAGTTGAGAGTACCTCATAAACACGAAGCACATTAGTACCAAGCTTTGCCATAAGTGGAGCATCTCGTGCACAGGCTTCAGCATCTGCTAAAGGGTCTGTAGTAGGCTCTACAGTTGATAGTTCTGAACGTGGTTGATATGCGACGCTACATGATTTTTTCTATTGAGAAAGATAATGTATAAGGTATATCTTGATTTTATTTACCCTTTGATGAAAAACTGTTGTTTGGTAACAGAATCAAAAAACTTTGATCCCTTGACCTCAATAGGATTTAAAGCTAATACCGAGCTTGATGCATAAGCTATTAACAAAAGTGAAGATAGTATTTTCATTTCTTGACAATTGTATAAAGGAAAAAGAGAATGAGAAGAAAAAGAAAGAAAGAAAAGAAGACCTGGTTGATATGTCTTTGCTTTTCTACTAGTTGCACCTAGGCACTTTTTTTTGTGTTTATTGTTTTATAGGAGGCAAGATGCGTTCCATGAAAAATGAGATATGATTAATTTGTAATTCTGACCGTTTCTTCTTTTCATTTTGCTTTATTTACTTTTTCTGTCATTCTGATTGATGGCTTAAGAAGATAAACAAGAAACATTCAGTGTATCAACACATCTGCATAAAAAAAATAAGCGAGGCAATTCATTTCTTTCTTTTGGGGAAACAAAAAGAACAATGCATCATGCTCGTCAAACATTTTAGATCGGAACAAACAAAAGCACTCATTTAGGCGAGAATGTCAATGTTAGCTCACAGACATATTTCAAGGGGTAAGTACACTTTATGCACTGGACACAACAGTTTTTTTCTAATTTTTTTATTAAACTTGTTTCTAGTTGTATTGCTATTTAATACATGCATTTATTAAACAAAGCACACATATTATAGTCTCTTTTGAGAATCAATATTGGCTTTTCTGGTTATTGTTGTTTTTTAAACTACTTATTGAGAACCCATTTCCTTGGCGATTTCTTCAGCACGCTTTTGAACATCGCTGATATCACCTTGCATGTAGAAAGCAGATTCGGGCAAGCTATCGTGCTTACCACCCAAGATTTCTTGGAAGGAACGGATAGTGTCAGTGAGCTTGACAAGACGACCTTCGTAACCAGTGAAGACTTGAGCGACAGCGAAAGGTTGAGACAAGAAACGTTGGATCTTACGGGCACGTTCGACAACGAGCTTATCTTCTTCAGACAATTCATCCATACCCAAAATGGCAATGATATCTTGGAGAGACTTGTAGTTTTGGAGGATTTGTTGAACTTCAGTGGCAACCTTGTAGTGTTCCTCACCAACAATACGGGGATCGAGGATACGAGACTTGGAATCAAGAGGGTCGACAGCGGGGTAGATACCCAATTCAGCAATAGAACGAGACAAGACAGTGGTGGCATCCAAGTGAGCGAAAGTGGTAGCGGGAGCAGGATCGGTCAAATCATCAGCAGGGACATAAACGGCTTGGACGGAGGTAATGGAACCGTTCTTGGTGGTGGTAATACGTTCTTGCATACCACCCATATCAGTGGAAAGAGTGGGTTGGTAACCGACAGCAGAGGGAATACGACCCAAAAGGGCAGATACTTCAGAACCAGCTTGGGTGAAACGGAAAATGTTGTCAATGAAGAGCAACACATCTTGACCTTCGTTATCACGGAAGTACTCAGCAATGGTCAAACCAGTCAAGGCAACACGGGCACGAGCTCCTGGGGGTTCGTTCATTTGACCGAAAACGAGAGCACACTTGGATTCACCTTCTAATTGGATGACACCGGTTTCAATCATTTCATGGTAAAGATCGTTACCTTCACGAGTACGTTCACCAACACCACAGAAGATAGAGTAACCACCGTGAGCCTTGGCAATGTTGTTAATCAATTCTTGAATCAATACAGTCTTACCGACACCGGCACCACCGAAGAGACCAATCTTACCACCACGAGCATAAGGAGCCAACAAGTCGACAACCTTGATACCAGTTTCGAGAATTTCGGGAGTGGGGGATTGGTCAACGAATTCGGGGGCTTCAGCGTGAATGGGACGGTGAGCCTTGGTGTTGATGGGACCACGTTCATCGATGGGTTCACCAATAACGTTGATGATACGACCGAGAACTTCCTTACCGACAGGAATGGTGATGGGGGCACCAGTGTCAACAACCTTTTGACCACGGACAAGACCTGATAGAGAGTAAGTTAATTAAAGAAAAAGAGCATTTTAATCAAGGCAGAGCAAAAAGAAGGAAAGAGAGAGTACATTCAAGTATCTTGTATTCTCTTTATTTTCCTTTTCTGTACTCTTCTTCTTCTCTCTTCTGCTTAGGATATGAATTTACCTTCGGTACCATCCATAGCAATAGTACGGACAGTGTTTTCACCCAAGTGTTGGGCAACTTCGAGGACAAGACGACCTCCAGCGTGATCCTTAACTTCAAGGGCGTTCAAGATAGCAGGCAAGTTGTCTTGTTCAAATTGGACATCGACAACAGCACCAATGACGGAACTATAGAGTGGAAGTGAGTAGTTGTGCTCTTTTCTTTATTTGATCATCTCTTCTTTTTCTTACCGAATCTGACCAGCACTGGCAGCAGAAGCATATCTTCTAGCTAAAAGATGATGAACAGTTTAGTCATGAGCTACCTGAAATATAAAACGCGACTTACCTTGAGTAGCAGCAAAACGAGAGGTGGCGTTAGATTGAGCGCGAGCCACGAAGCCAAGTGCACGAGAAATGTACATTTTTCCTTTCAACAACGATAGAAAAAAAAAGGGAAGACCAGTCGCAAACAAACTTACCTGCTTGTAAAAAACAACACGCGGTGCTTGAATTAACAAGGGTTGCTTGTGCGTTGGAATAAGAAAAAAAATGAAATTGAGTCTCAGGCACAGACTTGAATACTGGTATAATGATAGGCTTATTTTTTTTTTGTTCCGAGAAAGAAAAAGTAAAATGATTTGGTATCACTGCTTCTTATTAAGTAAGCAATAACTTTATTCGTTTATTATAGGGCAGTGTATTATGGACATTAGCAGAGTACAGGAGTTAATATGTAGGATGATGTTTTTTATAATTACAAGGCAGAAATGACAAGAGCAGCAAGAGCACCAGCAACGTATTTGGATGAGCTTGTGCTAGAAGCTGCTGATGAAGGATTGGGGCGGAAGATGCTAGCGGTTGGAGAAGAACCAGCTGGAGTAGCTGAAGCGGAGGGAAGTAAAGAAGAGGAGCTAGGGGTTACGGGAGCAGCAGCAATAGTAATAGGAATGCTAACATTTGTTTGAGACACATTGTCTGCGAAAACGACTTCGTAAGCACCAGACGTTGTGTTTGCAGGAATGTGGTACTAATACACAAATGGTTTTTATATTCAGTATCATCGGGTCTGACATAACCGAAAAAAAAATTGTACTTACATTGAATTGATGTTCGTATACGGTAGCTCCAGAGATTTGCTTTTCGAAACTGAAGCCTAAGCTAATATCAGCCGAACCAGTCATCATAGCGCTATAATTACTTCCAACAAGTGTGATAGAGAGTTGGAGGTCTAAAAACATCTTTCTAAGTATTGATACGCTCACTCATATCTCTTACTTACTGTCTGAAGTGGAATTGGCAGCAACATCATAAATACAAGGGAGGATTTGGCTGGCAACATAAGGAGCATTGGGAGCAGGGGAAGTGACGTTGAACTGATAACTAGGTGATTGGACCAATGCCTCAGCACCAAGGACCAAAGCAGAAACCAACAAAGCGAGTTTGACCATTAAAATAACGAAGATAAAAGAAAGAAGAGTTAAGAAGAAATATGGCGCAGGAGATGGGAAATATATTTATACTCACCCGAGAAAAGGAGAATGGTTTTTTTTTACATGGTGGAGGTACAAGGGAGGAGATTGAAACTACAAGATTAGGCTGATGCAGCGTTAGTAAACTTGCAGAATTCTTGTCTTTTCTTTGTCTGCTGCGTTACTTTTATCATGTACCCTAGACATAAAGGTAAAGCATGTCTTATGCTCACAAGAAAAACAAAACAAATCGAAATGTTTCATAGAATAGTGCGAATTTGATAGTTTTCATTGTTATCCTCTTTTGCAGACACACAACAAACAATCCCAATTCGTGGCTTTTAATGCTATTAGCTAATCAACTTAGTTATTAATCTGTGTCGTGGCAAGCAAATGTGTTTTAAAAGACCTCTCGTGTCAAACAAAACGATGTAGCCTATCATCTTTTTTATTGTCTGATAAAGAACATATTGACTTATCACTTGAAATTCTTGAAATTGAAGACATTACCATACGCCTCAATTGATCCCATAAATCAAATGCTTTTCACCGCGTGGTACAAATGCAGCAAACTTGGTACAACATCTGTTTTTGATAAGGGAGAAAAAAAAACCTCCCACCTGGTTTTAGTGACACAATGTTTCCATACGATAAACCATATGTGAATTTGCTTTGAAGTTCAAACGCTTTTGCTTAATGATCCCACTCAGGTTTTTTTTTAAAAAAAGACTAAATCACCATACAATAAATTATCTCTAAAGACTGAAATTTAAATATAGTATTGATACATTTTAAAGAAAAAACATACACCTTTGCTTGTCGGTGACAAAAAAAGAAAAGCTTTGATATTTCAAACAAACGGAGAGCAAAAGAAGCCTTATTCCACTTCATACTGCATCTCAAAAACAGAACAGTAGTTTCTGTCACCTAGAAAAATGGAATTGCCAGCAATCAAAAGATAACAGTCATTGTGTCAAATAAGCCTGTCCTTTTGGAGTTGAAGACACATTGCATCAAATCAGATTGAATTGTATCTCTCTTTTTGTTTAGTTATAAACAAGCTCTTTCATACTTTCATTTCGAATTGTAATCGTCCATACAAGAAACATAGCCAGTCTGAAAAGAAAAAAGTGTTGAGAGGAACTCTTCTGAGGGGATCAGTGCTATGTTCATATAACACTATTTTAAACAGCAATACAATAAAGTTTGACCTTCCTAATTTGATCCTTTCGCTGATTCAACTCTACTTGACCTTCTCAACAACGAATATCCATTCAGTACGTTTATATCTGTTTAGTGTGTGTTCAAAAAGCGCAAAACTAGCGTTTATCCAAGAGGCAGATCTAAAACAAAAAGCTTGTATGAACCTAAAAGAAAAGAGAGACAAACTAATGTGGCATTTGACTTGTGTGCTCAACATCATCTGATGCAAAGAACCAAAAGATGCTGTTTATTCCGATTGTGTATTCCGTAAAAATGATCGCTTTCATAAAGCATAAAAAAAATTGGTTGTGTTTCTTTTAAATGAAGTACTTTGGTAGGCGCATGATATATTCTGTGTGTAAGCAAAGTAGATTTTAGGTATTTTTGGCTTTGCCTGTTTGCAGTCAATCAAATTGATGCAATCTGAAATTCATTACTTCACACAGAAAATTGTCTAGTTGGTGTAACAAAGCAAGGTTTGATTTCAGAGATTGGATGGGATTGTTGTCTTGTTATGGGATTACACTTTGGAATTTTTCTTGTAAGTTAGTTTGGAAGCAACTTGATTGTTCTTACACATTTTGATTGACAAACTTCAAGTATCCCATCAAGGTATATTTGTTTTGTACTTTGCCTCTTTTGAGTATAGTGAACTTCTTTGAACTTATAAGGAGACAAGGATAATGTATGAAAGAGATGGAAGGCACTTATTACAGTTGCTAGAAAATTCCAAAAACGAAAAGTTAATCAGTATAAAAGCAAAAATGAGCCTGCAATGATTGACGATAGTATTTTTGTTTGTGGTCATCTAGCTATAGATTGCAATAGAATTCTGAGTGTATTAGCATATAAATATACAGATGATCTTGCAGAAAAGCCAAGATAATTAGATCAAATATGCTCAATCCAGAGAAACTCTCTTGAAACATAGCTTATATGATGATGCTTGATAGGATTATACATTTGGTCAAAGTTCAATCTCAATAATGTACAAAATGAATGCAGAAAAGACCTGTAGGACTTTGACACTGATAGAAATCTAGAAGAGCGAACGATATTAGCGCTGTTTTAGTCCTTGTAGCTCTATTTTGGCCTCCAGATATGCGAAATGAGAATGCTAATATCGTTCGTTTCCCTAGAGTTTTATCAGTTTGAGTCTTCCTTTAATGTAAGAGTGTGTTGAAGCACGTTTGCTCCAAACTGCTTTTTAGTAAAGAGATTGATTGAAATTGCTTGTGTGAGTTATATTAGTCCAGGCCGATAATACTAGAGTTTGTATATCTGATAAATCACTGACTGTACTAGACGCTCTTTTTAATTGGCTCTGCTCTGTCACGTAATGAGTAATTCTGATACATGAGCCTCTAATTGTCTGGATCATAATGGTAATGCAAAACTTAATAAGCTTGCCACAGGATGCATAAAAAGCAATTTAGTTCTTTCGAATGATTTCGATTCAGCTGCCTAACTTTAGCATCATTAGATAAATTCACGTTGATCTCTATTCATTGTATTATTCAGTCTGTAGCAGTACAAGCATACCGAATGGTAATGAAGGTCAACAAAGTTAATTGGAGCGCAGTGAAAGCACTCATTTTATCATCTTCATTGGGGCTTGATCTAAAATATGTTTATTTATATAGCAAGAGTTCTCTTGTTGAGAGACCAACAGTAAAAACTCTTTAGATTATATCTATTCTCTGAAGTATTTGCTTTATATTTCTTTTAGATTCCTTTTTTAAACCAAATAAAGCATCGCAAAATCCACAAAGCTGCTGGTAATTAAGTAGTATAAGTTTTGGTCAATGCAGTGTCTGTTCAGATTTGAAGCAGGCAAGTAGAATGTTAGGAGTGGGATTTTGGGTTTAGTGATAAGTGTAAATGGTGAGGAAGCAGATAGCCAAAAGCAATCATGTGCAAGTGCGAGAGGCTGCTTAACTTAGACAGCTTTGAGCGAAACTTAATACAAAATGTTGAAGAGTGAAACTGACAAGACAATCAAATGAGCCAAGTCGAAAGCAACCAAGACAGCACGCATTCTAGTCTGAAGCAGAAATTGATGTGCGCTGATGATGGATCACTCAAGAAATTACTAAGTCCATTATGTATTAATCGAGATGATGACAAGAACAAAAAGAAAGCTTGTTCGACTTTTGTCTAAAGACATTCTTTGTCAAATGTCAAGAAAGGTAACACGAACTCGAAAGCAGCTTATTGCCTTATTTCGTGAAGATGATGAATGACTTGTTGATAGTCCAAGTTCTTTTGTTTTTTTAGTAAGTATTATATCACTGTTACATATGCCAGCAAACATGTCCCTAATCGCAATTAGCAATGTCATGAACAGAGCATTGAATTTCATTAATTTGAGAAAAGCAGAAGGAAGCAATAAGAGCTTTGCAGTATTTTGTCTTATCTTTAGTCTTGACAGTACAAACGAGAAGCAGCACTCTCAAAAGTATCTCTTTTGAGTTACACGCATGTGATTTTGAAGGAAGGCGAACTGATGACAATACAAAGAATACACATAATTAACAATGTTGATGTTACAGTTAGAAGAATTGATACTCTTATCGTAACCAATAATGATGTAAAGATGCGCTGTACTGAACTCAAGAAAGCCAAACACTGCCACATAACCCCTACAGTTTGTTTTGAACAAAAATTGCTTATTTGCGCCTGAACAAATAAAATTCATCGCACACTAAACTATTAAAGAAGATAGGATGATGCAATCTTATACCATTTTTGTATGCTATTTAAAGTAAGCTTTTCTAACATTTTCTTGTGAAATTCCATTAGACACCCGTACATTCGTGTTATACCTGAAACAGCAAGCGAATAGTATATGTTGCCTCTGATTTTCATTCTATAGCTTCATTGGCCCTATAGTTTTTCTTTGTAGATTTATTTCAGTACAACTATCTCGGTATACTACAACAAGCAGAAGTTTAAATTTTAGTTGTGCCAAAGAATCTGATTGTGCCTGAGAGAAATTCAAACTTTTGTGATTAGCCAACCATAATGTTTGTTGCTGTTTATGTGATATTTTCTTCCATTTCGAATCTGAAATTGAAAGAATATTCTTTGCCATACTTTAATCATCACCATCGAGAGACTGTATCGCACTTTTACGATCATCAGCAAAAGCCTATATTAGAAATGATTGTAGCTTCTTTTTTTATAAAAAAAATATAGAGATAATTTTCCTTAAACTTAGAAATAAGCTTTGTAATAAAAAAAATCCCATCTTTAAATAGAATGATATTTTTCTTTCACTTGTCAAGAAGTTACAGAATATTTAAATCAACAAGAAAAAAAAAGGGGAATTCCAAAAAAGGAAATAGACGGATGGTTGTAAGATTTTCACATGTTAAGTGTTCTATAATTAGAGCTTTATTGAAATCGAAATTAAATAGGTGCATTCTTGATGTCACTGCCTAGAGGCGCAAACACCATCTTCTTTAGATCAAGCTTGGCTTGCTCTTTATTGTTATAGTCAAGCCTAAAAAAAAAAAGAAAATTGCGGAAAATGAGTCAAGCTATCTCTTTAACGAGATTTTAGACTTACATAGGAGAGCCTTTGAATCGATATCGATCACCCTGAATCTGATTAAAGAAGGTTGGATGAAACTCTTTCTTTTCTGCTTTACGGTATCTTGCTTCTTCTCTCTGCTTTTCTTCTACTATTGTCTTTTCATCTGTAGCAGTATCCATGTCGTCTTTTAGAATGGCATTGGTAACATTATACCATAGTCTGTAATCAGCAGATAGAGTGAGTACATTGTATTGTCTATGCTTGAATGTTGTCCTTTACCTTCTGGATTCCTTTGGTTCTTGTTTCTCAACACTGGCTACAATCTTGGGATGGATACTGGATGCTTTCACATCAAATAGGACTGTTTGATTTGTTGCCTTCAAGAGAAAAGATGAGCTTTTACTTTTACCTATTGTTGAACAAGTGACTTTACCTCCACTTTCTTTATGTATATCTCATTTGACCATTGACCTGATATCTCGTAAAGTATTTCACCAGTTGACTCCCTCTTGATCACACCAGAGACCAAGTCATATTGACCAGAAAAGAAACCCTAATCATCCAATTAGAAACTCTTATTCTTCTTATTGCAAGGAGAGTAAAACCTACCTTTGTCTTGAAGTCCAATTCACATATTAAATCACTTGTTTTACAGCGAACAACACAATGACCACCTAATTCAAGAGCCATTTTTCCGACTGAAAAAAAAAAGAGAATTAGTCAACCTTATTTCTTTAGTATGTGTTTTGCTTTACTTACACAGGATACCTCTCACATAGACATTGGGCATTGTTATATCATACAGTTCATTGTTATGACGAGTAAAAATGATATGATTTTCACCCTCCATAAGTGTAGCAGCACTATTGCCAAGGAACCTTGATTTAAGATGAAGATCTCCTTGAACATAAACACCATTCTCTGGACTACCATAATAGAAGGCAGAGATCGGTGGATGATGGGACACTTGTTCAGACACAAAGAAACCTTCTGTGCCATTCTTATATTCGTATCTACATCGAAACACTTCACCCAGAACAGGATTATAAGGCTTCTTTACTCCCTATGATAAAATTGATTCAGAATACAGCACTACAATGCTTCTTGTTGTATTACCTTTGGCTTTATATGCCAACCAGATAAAAAATATTTTACAATGCCCACAAAACGGGCTTCAGGGTCTGATTGCATACTTGCTCTAATAGACCATCAGTAAAGATTAGAGGTTATTGGGTGTTTCATACGTTACTCTATCAAAAAGTCGGGATGACTCAGGAAATCTGTCACTTTCTCTAACATGGATCTTGGTTCTAAGATAAATGCGGGTAAACTGATCCTCTGGATATCCATGTCTCTTCTAAGCTGGTTAATGATTCCCATCAGAATGCTACGTGAACTGTCTTCCAAGACCTCTACACAATCAGGGTCTGTTTCTGGTTCTTTTGTTAGGCTAAGGCTGAGCATATTGTATGTGTGTAGAGAAAAGAGAAAAAAAGGGTAATTACTATCTCTTTTTTTTTTCTGTCTGCCTCTTTTTATAGCCACGCGAAGTAGTGATGATCTGAGACACACTTCCATTGTGCTTCTCTCAATTGATTACGACATCATTTCCTTTTTTATAAACATCGTTATGATCATCTCATTATTCTCTCTCTCTCTTTTTTTTTATTTATTTACTTTATTGGAGAGTGTATATGCTCTCGTTTCTTTTTTTCTTTTTAGGAAATCATATAGAGCGTACTCACTATGATGCGTTACAATCAAAACCGAGGTTATAGTAAATATGCGCATTTTCTAGCTTATCTGAGCAATTCGATCTTACTATTTCACATGAAAATGCGCAATTAGCTTGATTTGTACCGTTTATGCTCAAATTCGCTGTGTCCTACTTTGCTTTATTCTTTTCCTTCTTTTCTGTTCACAAGGATAAGAACTTCTGTTTTGTTCTTTTCAAAAAAAAATTACTCTGAATTTGTATTTCAGCCGAATCGATTCAAACTCAGTTAGAGCAAGCCTATAAAGAAAGGGGGGGACACTTCTTTTAAAGGCAATTACAATCTACAATTCCCTCTGATCGACTTAGATAGAGATAAATCGAGATTTGCTCAAGTATCACCATTGTGCCTTTTTCTTTTAAATGGGCTTTTTTATTATTATTATTTACAGCATTCGAATTCCTCTCCCTTTTATAGAGATACACTATTCAGTTCACTAAATTAACTGAAAAGATGGTCTTCGCTCAGTCCACTCTCCCTCTCTTTAGAGTTATCATAGCACGCAAATGTATCTCTTGTTGGAACAATCATTCTCATCATCGCCATTCTCTTGATCCTTCTTTTTGCCTTCATTCGTATACTTATCCACTCGATGCTGTACTGTAGCATGATGTGTTTCTGATTTATGCATCCATATTTGCTGATGTTCTTCATAATAACTAGTCTTTTCACGGCTTGCTGACTGTGAAGAAGGAGGTGTCCATGGTCGAATGGCTGAATTGCTGATAAAGGAAGTAGGTGAACTGACAGTAGTAGTAGAAGCATATTTACCATGGATCAAAGAACTCGAAAAGGGCCCTGGTGTTCTGCACTGTCGACTCTCGGGTCTGCTCTCTTTATCGGCCAAGCCATCCTCCTTTTTGTCCATTGGAAGTGTAAAGCGACAGGGAGCCCATTTGATCAGTTGATTACCATAATGTGGCACTCGATCCAATCCAAATGAAGCTGAATTACTGCCAGCTGAAGATCCATTACTGGGACGATGCTGCTGATGATAATCATTATGGTGAGGATGGTGCAAATGATGCAAAAGATGGGATGATGTTCTTCGAGGCAATTCTTCTTCTTCATGACGCACAGAATGTCGCTTAGATGGAGTATGAGATGAAGTGGGTATATTCTTTTTGTGTTCTACTACAGGTGTACTTGGTCTATGTGAATGATGTGCGCCATAACTATATCGATTCTGATGATGATAATGGTGTTGAGATGAATTGGGTCTATCGGTGACTGGATGAACCTTTTGGTGAGAACTATAGATAGGCCTGGTTTGTGGTAACCAAGGATTGGCATCGGCTCCATCTACATCATGAAGGAATTTGTCTACATGTGTTGTACAGGAAGATAGTCTACCATGCCTTGATATGGGATGATCTATGTTCCAGTCAGGACATATCTGATAGGGGAACTGAGGTGTCGTCAACAAGTCAAGGGGTGTGATGTCCTTGGGAGCTCTACCGTAACTACTGGCAAGATGGCGATCGACTGTGGTTGGCGGAGTGATAGGCTCACATTCCATTGGTACCACATTTTCATCTGACTCTGAAAAGAATGGATGTTTGAGTGCCACGTCCGCTGATCGTCTTTGTGAAGGATTAAAGAATAAGAAATGACGAATCAAATCAAGCATGGAAGGAGATGCATCAGGTATGACAGACTCTAATGGTTTTGGGTATATCTAAGGAGGTATTAGGTTCCATAGAAACGAGATCATGTAGCTTACCTGTGGAAACTTAAAGCCTATTTTGTATGCCAATTTAACTCCTTCTTTCCATTCACCTCCACCATCTAATGAGGAAATGGTAGATGCTGTCATCGTAACAGGTTCAACTTCCTTCACTTTCTTTCTTGCAAATCCTGGACTCGGTCGTTTTTCAGAGCGAGATACTCTATTCTTCTGACCTACTACGCCTATCTTGTTTCCGGGGCTTCCCAAGATACTACAGATACGATAGATCTGGTCTACTTCAGATTCACCTGGAAAGAGAGGTTCAAGTAGGATCAGTTCTGCAAAGATAGCACCTACTGCCCATAGATCGACAGGCGCAGAATAGTCTGTTGAACGTAACAAAACTTCAGGTGCACGATACCTACAGCAGTATCAGCAAAAGCATATCAAATAACAACAATAGGTTATTACCATCTTGTACTAACATATTCTGTATAAGGAGGTTGGCTATTGAGTTCTCGAGCTAAACCAAAGTCTGCTAATTTGATAATAGGCCTTTTGGTGGAATAGTCAATCAACAGATTTTCAGGCTTCATATCACGATGAAATATGTGATGATGATGAATATGAGATACAGCTGATAATATTTGATGTCTATATGAGAAAATTAAAATTAAAAATAACAGCCTATTTTATGTAAGGAGTTACATACAGGATACTTCTTAATTCACAATGCGTAAAAGGTAAACCAAGATGCTTTCTGTCTCGCATAAGCTGATAGAGATTGCCACCATCCATAAATTCCATCACAAAGGCAAGTTCGCAGCTACTTGGTGAAAGAAAACTGTCGTAAAGTTGAACGATATTTAAGTGAGGTGGAAGTAAATCCAATAACTTTGGCTCAAACTGACTCTGGCAATCTTCAATGGTTGTGTACTTTTTCTTCATTATCTTGACAGCAACCTAACAATGAACGCATAAGTCAATGAACTGTGAGGTCATTGCCATGTTCTGATACAATACTTTACTGCCTTATGACTGATCTTGTTCTGTGCCTTAAAGACTGTGCCAAATGATCCATCACCTATCTGATCAAGAAAATCATACTTTTCATGTGGTGAACCCAAACGAGTCATTTTTTTTTCTCTTTCAAACAAAATTAATGGGAAAAAAAAAAGAAAAAAGAAAAGGGAGTAAAAAATAAAAATAAAAAAAGCTTTATTACTCAGTTATTGGCCAATCAACAGAAAAGGCTTTAGTAATTTAAGGTTTAGCATAAATTTAATCGTGCCACCTTTTATAACACGCAAAATGGATCATTTTTTAAATCTGGCTATCCCTAGTGTCGTCAAATATACTATAGGCAGCATACATCTGTAGCATGTTAGTATCTAATGAGTAGGCATAAGCTTCTGCTTTCTTCTTACTTGTTCTTGAAGCGCCTGTTTCTTTCCTTCATCTTCATTTAAATACTGTAACAGCCTAAAGGCAATATCACACCAATCCCTTCCTGACTGATTTGATCTGACGAACAAAGTTAACTATAAACCTTATCTTTTAAGATTTATATAAGATTCGCTTACTGAAAACAACTTGTGATTCCTTTGTTCCAGGCAATGACAATCAAATAATACAGTTCCTTCTGAGGAAATCCTTTCTGTATATATGCATATGAGTATATCTCATCATGTACTAGACTACCTTTCTTACCTTGATATACAACTTGTGCTCAAGAATGGCTTCAAAGCATTCATGCAAGTCTTTATCTGTGTCTTTCTTGATAGCAATTGAGACAAGAATACAACTCCATTTAGCGTAATCAACAAGTCCCTTCTCTTGAAGTTTGGGAGTCAGATGCAATGCCTACATGTATGTTGTCAATCATTTTTAACTGGGTTTTAAGGGAATACCCTACTTTCACTACCATAAAGGCAACTGTAATTACGATTAAGATTTGAGTAGATAGACCTTAATATCTTATTCTACTTACTCTCAATTGGACACTCCTTGTTTAAGAGAATAATCCCTGTTGCCAAATTGCATTATATCCTTGAGAACAGTTTCTGTTGCATATAAGGTACTTACCTCCCATACGCTCAACAATAGAGAAAGAACAAGTGGGTAACTGAATATAACTCTAAATAAGCACAGGTATGCTAAGTAAGTATCTCCCAAGATGATGATCTCATTACCTCAAATAGCGCATAGGCCTTCTCAAACATAGCCTGTCTAACATAGATCTCTATTTCAAAGATGCTGGCAAGTAGCGTGATGCTATCATTCTCTGGTATCTTTAGAGATTCCAGTGTGTTTATGATATCAGTATTATCCAAATGCTCGTCTTCTTTGATTTGAGACTTCTACAAGGATTTAGAAAAAAAAAGTTGAGATGATAGCATGTATTTTACCTTTGTGTTGTGCTCAAATAACATGAGATACGAAGTAGCAAACAGAAATGTTCTAATTCGACTTTGTTCGGATGTAAAGCCTTCAAACGATACATGATTGCAATGGAGAGAAAGCTTTGTTTTATAGAATGTAAGACAAAGACTTTTTCTTCTTCTTTCAGGTGCCGATTTACCTTACTGATGCATTCGAATAGACAAACACCTTCGTCATTTCTCTCTGCACCAAAACAAAATAAACCGAAGTTCCAACAAGTATAAACCATCCATAAAAGATCGTCTTTCAAAGCGGGCGTCTGTTGAATCAATTGCTCTATACTGCCTGATGCTTGTAAGAGAGTACAAACTAATGAAAGAGGAAGCGTAAGATTAATCAAAGCTTTTTTTTTTGTTACGGAAGAGCTTTGTCTAGATATTACTGTTATCTATATAGTGAGCAATAGATTTAAAGCGTAATTTTCTATGATCATGTTAATCGAAAAGAGTGTTAGGAGCATGTCGAGCTCACCTTGTATTCAATATGCTATTCTGCTTGACTGATTCATATAAGGTGGTCTTGATATGTAAGACGCATCTAGCAAAGTTGTGTTTCAATAACGATGCTTTCTCTCTTTGTTTTCTTTCATTCTTACCTTAAACTAAGGACAAGCAAGTGAATGAAACATCCATTTGTCATCACAAGGCCCTTTGCTTTGTCTTTATGCTTGTAAAATTCAAATACATGTCCAAGTACTATCTGGATTACCGAACAGTCTTTGCACCACTATAGAAACAGATGAGCTATTGATCGTCTTGTGTTATATGGTATTTACAAGATAGCAGTATTCCAAGACGGCAATAAAATCTTCTAGTTGAAAGTCTTCTAATCTAATAAGTTGATCCAATATATGAGGTATGACTTGCAAAAAGGAAGTCTTTGAGACAATCAAGGTATTTTCTTTTTCACAAGACAACAAGTACCTTCTTTGGCTGATAGAGAGCTTTGATTGAATCCACATTTCAAAAGCCATATGTAATCCTTGACAGTAACGCTTTTGCCTGCATCTTCAATGCCCTTTTTGTAACATGTATAGGCAGCCTCTCTATCATTGCTCTCAAGATAGCAGGTGGATAGTTTTCTGTGAAAGTAACATTAGATGAAGAAAGCAGGTGGTCTTTGTCACTCAGTACCTTGCAACCACAATTGAGTTGTTTGTTTCAACAAAGTTAGCTTTTGTAATATGATAAGAATATCGATACCAAGGTAAGGCAAGTTGAAAGAGCTTTTGCTACAGTTGAAAAAAAATAAAGAGATAACTAACCTAAAGTAGCAATAACAAGAGCCATAGACTTACATTGTAGAAGAAATCAGCTGTGGCCCAAGTGATCTAGGGTACATATTAGCTTTCCTTGTTAATAATGATTGCTTGAACAAACTGTCAGTTTCACCAACTTACAGCTTGTATAGTGGCCATATTAAGTGGATCAATGTCTTCTTTAATTAAGTAGATGTCTAATTATCTCATTAGCTTTATAATATGTCTCTACTTTTGTTATCGCGAGAGCAACGTACCGTCTATGGATGCTCTTATTACATTTTCATCAAGCTCCAACTTGTTCTTTTTAAAGTTTTCTATAGTCATCTCGGACAGTATGTTGAATTTGAAGAGGTAGAGAAACCCAAGATCAGTCTCGGTATTTGCTTCTTCTTGAATTCGATGAATCAATAAATCCAGTCCGTCTAACAACAACAAAGTGCTTATTGTTCTTCATGAGTACAGACGAACATCAAGAAACAAATGCATATTTACTTTACATGATGCATCCACTTTGATTGAGCCGTTTTACAGTCAAAGCCAGACTAGATCAAAAGAGACATATTAGCTGAATTTATACCATTGTCCTTTCTGTACTCTCTCTCTTACATAGCTAGATCTGATTTGCATGAGAACTCTACGTTTTCTACTAAACCAAAATATTCTTTGTTACCGTATACATTAGCACTACTTTCTTTTTTTTTTTGCTTGTTGAATGATTCACCTCTCTGCACAACACTTGCATAATCATTGGCATCAGCAGATTTCAGCAAGATGCTTATTTTGGCTAAAAAGTATTTGATTGATCTCTTCTTTTCCTATTTGCGGATTGTTATATAGCTAAGTTTTACAAGAAAAACGATCCTCTTACTCACTTTACTGAGAACACTGTCTAGTATATCAACTAGCTTCAAAGACTCATTGATTTCTTTAATGAGCAAATGATGGCCTTGACATGCATTTACTAAATAATCATGAGTGAGCATGCAAAAGAGAATGCTCACGATATACTCACCTACAAAATCCAAGAAGACATCCTTGATTTTTTCTTTTGAGCGACAAGAGCAAAAATGGGGCTGCGAGTGTAACTTCATATGACTTACCGAAAGATATTCTGGTAAAAGGGAATCTGTTTGTATCAAAACTGTATGGATACTCTGTAATGCCCAGGACAAGATGTTTTCTGATTTCTTATAACTTTTGCTTTCATCATCATTACAAAATGAAACACCAATGTCCAGTATGATATAAAGTAGGTAATTTATCTAATAACGTAATGAGATAACAGGTCGAGTGGAATTGAAAATCAAGCTTGAGCGTATACCTCTCCTTGTTTCTCACAAAGGGTTGGTGAGATAATGAGATCTGATAAGCAAAAGTAAAAAAAAAAAAGAGCAGATAAAGTTAGCTTTTGTTCATTCGTAACTTTGTCTTTTACATACCTATGGCTTTCTGAATAACTATCTTGGCTTTTAACTGTTTATTAGTCCTAGAAGCCTTCAAAGGATAAATGAAAGTGGTTCAATACACAGCATAAAGGTAGAGTAGAAAATTTTCCTACATATTCTGACTGATAAATATAGCTTTGAAGTATGACCTTGAGATTGGTAAGGTTTGAATCTTCGCTGGAGCATTGAGTAGTAAACTAAATTAGTGCAATGGGTATTAAGCTACCTAGTTTTTTTTTTTCTTTAGTCCTCTCTTTATAACTACTTTTGCCATTTCATCAATGAGGCTTGAATCAAGTTGCTCCAAATCACCACATTCTAAAAAACTAAACATCAAACTAAAAAAAATACAAATCAAGAAGTACATACCTAACCATGTCTTTAACGTACTGATGGTCACTTGAAGATATGTCCATTGCTCATCCTTTTTCCACTGCTCATTGACCTTAAAGATACGAAAACATGTATCTTTCACTAAAGTGACATTAGATGAAAGAAAGATACATATCTTTCCTAATTACTTACGCATAGCAAGTACTTTCATCTTCTCACTTTCTCTTCTTTTGATGAAAAGACGAATATCAACTGTTATATTCCAAAGACTAGTACCTTCAGTAAAGAAAGAGGGTAAGTAGTTGCGCTTGTCTTATAAAGTACAATACACACTTAGCTCATGCAACCTCTTTAAGTCCAACAGGTAATCTTTTGAATGACAATCTGCAGGTATATGAGCTCCTTCAAACTGTTTGGATCTATTCCATATGAGTTCAATCAAGGCTTCGTTTTTTATGAGCGAAGAATGATCAATAAAAGATAATAGTTCATTCATCAATACTAAAGAAAACAGTATCAGTAAATAGCATTTCTTATTGTAAGCAAAGAGAGAGATGTAGTACCTGAAAGTTCTTTTGGCATCATTTTGCTTTATATTCTTTTTTGATAAAAGAAAGAAAGAGAAAATGATCAAGATGATAAAAAATAAATAAAAATTAGAATATCTGTTCTCTAAATGCACTTTGACTTTAGATAGAAGCGACAGCGTTGGTATATATATCTCTAAACTTACTTGGGATATTCTTATACAAAAACTGGTTAGTCATTCTTGAGACGAGTTGAATTGGAGCCAAGTGATGACAAGCATTGATTTATGGAAATGAAAGTCCTCAAATATATCAAGCGAGTTTATCATTGTATGTGATAGCACTGATAAAGTTCTAAAGATCTGATTGAGCAAAAATGGAAATAAAATGAAAACGAGAATCTGGTCTATGGCATTTATGACTAGAGCTCTTTCTTGTTTAGTATGGTCTCATACTACTTTAACAATACATAATATTTTTTTTTGCTTTCTATCAGAGTAATACTTTTATTATGTACAGAAAAAAGAGAAGTAATTGATATGAATTAAATATGGTATAAGCAACAAAACACAGAGAAAAGAAGAAGGGATATCTAAAATACATATTCAGGATCATGCAACTGGAGCAACTGAGTGTTCGTATCAGCGATCTTGATGTCACTTTCACCATAAACAACATCATGAGCTAAGCCGGAAGCTGTCATCAAATTAGAAGCCACACCCTCTACTCCTTTGTTTTCATGTTTCAATACATTAATTGCTCGTCCTACAATTAACAATCCAGGAGGACGACTACCACCACAATCATCCAAGATCTGTACAATATTCGAGAGTTGACCCCAGATGACACGTTGGTCCTTACAGCTAGCTCTTTCAACAATAGCACAAGGTATATCAGGAGGATACTGCTGTGTTTCCATCAAATCCTTCGTCAATGCCTCGAGACGATGAATAGCCATCAAGAAAACGTCTGTTCGGTGTCGATCAAATACAGGTAATGGTGCAGATGAGTTGCGAGCGCCGGTACCTGTAGTTATCAAGAATTGAGAGGCTACACCGCGATGTGTTAAGGGAATGCCAGCAACTAGACCAGCAGCTACTGTAGAAGAAATACCAGGGATCACACGAGGCACAATGCCATGTTGTCGAAAGAACAAGACTTCTTCACCACCACGACCGAATAAATAAGGATCACCTTGCTTCAATCGAACCACTTTTTTACCTTGACGAACTGCATGCAAGGCCAATTCATTGAACTCTTGCTGAGCAGCGTCTGCATTACCAGGAAATTTGCGAGCAATCTTCAGTTCACATTCAACTAGAGCCACAACTTCTTCAGGAACAATTTTATCAGATAACACAAGATCAGCTTCTTTAATTGCCTTATATGCAGCCACAGTCAATAGCTCAGGGTCGCCTGTACCTGATCCTACGAGTGCAATACTACCCATAGGTCGAGAAGCAGATGAACGTGTGATTTGCTGAGGCTGCTTTTCTGAGCCATCCAAACTCTCGTATCCTTCATCATGGTGGTATGATTCCAATAACTCTGCCATATCTTTATCGGACAATTGAGCAAGACGATCCATACTCCAATACTCACATATCTGTGCTAACCATGCCATTCGACGAACACTTGAAGCGGAGCTTGGATCCGAGGCACGGACTTTTTTGCGCAACCGGCCCATACGATTGATTGCTTCACCTAAATTATGAGGCAAACTAGAGGCAATATGACGGCGAATACGACTAGAGAGCTTTGAAGCTTGACCATTGGTAGAGACAGCGACTTGAAGAGATTGATCTCGGTAGGTTGAGGTCATGAAGAAATCAGATAATTCGCTGCGATCAGTGACATTGACAGGTATATGATGTTGACGGAAGTGATGCACTACAGACTCAATATTGTCTTGATTTGCTTGACAGATGAATCCCAAATCGAAGCGCAGACTGTTCAACATGTCGACTTCAAATTGGTGACCTAACAAAATGGCTTGTCCTTGACTGACTCGATATTCTAGCTCTGCACACATGAATTGAGGGTTGGATATGAGATAGACAGTAGCATCAGCTTCCAGGCAAGACAACACTCGATTGGCAGCAATCGTATTATCACCCAATATCAAAACATTCTTGTTTTTGCTTTGAAATGCTAGCATCAATGAAGCACCACCTTGTGGGACAGGCACTCTAGGCTCATAAGTCATGTCGGTTAAAAGAAAGATAAAGAAAGAGGGGAGAAAGCAAAATGTTACTTTGTTTTAGGTTTTTAAACATTTTTACAGACTTGTCAAAAATGCGCAAATCAGAATAACCAGCGATGAGGCAAACTATACTGGTTATCACCGAAACACAATTTCATTGGTCAGATATTGCGTACATCGATGGCGTGCCCGATAGCATCTTAACACTTGATTATCTATCCCCACTTTTATTGTTTTTGGATTTATTCACGAGTCATGCCTTCATGTGTTGATCTGCTTGGCTGCTCTTCGCTTATATGCAGGTATTTTCTTCTCTGTTTAAAATTCAAAATAAAAGTGTTCCTTATTTTTTAAAGAAAAAAAAAAGTAGATAGCGCTTCTGGAAAATGTTCAAAGCCTTACTTTTTAGTATAGATATAAAAGCAAATGCTTACTGATAATAGGCCATTTACCGAGATTTTGCCTCATGCCAGAGAGCACAAATCAATATTACTAATTGTCAGTATCAGTTAATCAACAGATAGTAAATGACAATACTTTTATCTATCATCACATAAAGATCACATGCACATCAGAGTAAACCCTCTGTGATTAATGTCAGACGAATGTTCCGTAAATCAAGAAGAAGCATTCACTTCTTTGATAAGTGTAGAGAAGCGAATCGGCTAGCAGGTTTGACAGTCTATGGATGTTTGAGACTGCTAGCATAGGCTATGGTTGTGGTGAATAGACTCAATCAGCAGCTGATTGCTCATTAAAACCTTTTCTAAACTCTGTCATAAAGTTTCTGTTGGTTATTCTACGATATTCGTTTTAGAAAGAGAAACATCTGAGAGGTTGAACAATACAACATACAAATTTCCTCCCGAACGACCCGGATCTGTTGAATTGGTTACAGTTGATGTTTTGAGTTTGTGTAAAATCATAAGACAAAGCATACTGGTTTTCTGTATCTGTTCATCTGCATATCAAGAAACAATTGAACTCTTACCTGCAGCCATTTGAAGTTTTATTGCGTACACAAGTACTGTCAAAAGAATAGGATCCACAG
Source organism: Choanephora cucurbitarum (assembly GCA_025331435.1). Lineage (NCBI taxonomy): Eukaryota > Fungi > Mucoromycota > Mucoromycetes > Mucorales > Choanephoraceae > Choanephora > Choanephora cucurbitarum. The sequence goes on from JAIWNI010000021.1 coordinate 38,191, forward strand.
AAGAAAAAAAAGTGAAACACTGCCAAAAAGCACAAAATGCGCAAATTATTTGATATGCCTATTCTCATACAATCCAGAAATATGCCTTTGAACAAAAAGAAACAAGTCCAAATTGCACAACAAAAAGCACAGTTAAATACAGAAAATATACATGGCATTGAGTTAGTTGGAAGGAATTTAATAAGACAACAAATTTAGATCATTTGTTTTGCCAACCAAGCATATGGCAACAAAAAGACCCACAGTTGAGCTAGATTGATCACAGAATCAGTAAGACGTATAGGTAATGTCACTGTGTTGTCGCTAAAAGATCTTGTTTGATAGAATTGAGCCATCAGTTGGTCCTTCTCAACCCATCGTTCAATGTTCCAATTGTGAAAGGCTTCTTCATTGTCTATGGGCATACTATCTATACTGAATCGTCGTACATGCACATGAATCTTTTTGGGAAAACGTCTAAAGAAAAAGATACTCTGGATGGTATATACTTTCTCAGGTATATCATTGGCTTCAATTCCATCATAGCCAATCGTAAGATCATATACATAATCTACACTGCCCTTCAATACGGAAGTACAGAGACGGAGACCAGTTGATCTAGGTAAAAGTGTATATCGATTGTCTTGCTGATAAACAAGAAGGGAAAAATGAATAAGAGAGGTTGTTGACTCAGCCAGTTATACTTACAAGACCATTTTTCTCTGCATATGCTTTTGATCTTTTACGAGTATCCTCTGCGATAACTAAAGTGAAAGTGATCAAGAAAAGGACATTGGTGCTTTTTTATTTTTCCTTTACCTGTGCCTTCAGGGAATAAGACCAACCACATAGGTTGATTACTATGCTTTGATCGCTCCAAGTTATTGATGATGTTGTCCTTATCCAATGCCAATCTTCGCTTAAGGAAAATGAAATCAAAAAATTGCATACCTAATCCATAGACAGGCAAATGCTTCAAACTTGCTTTCAAAATAATCTTTAATACTCCATGTGCCTTGGCTAAATAAGCAATGCACCAGATATAGATCCAGTCCGCATAAATCTAATTTTGTCCATGTCAATGCTAGCTTAGTTCAATGCGAACGCAATTACTCACTTGATGATTGGCTGTGATAATAGCTCTGTGTGGCAATTTCAATGTAGTATTTCCCTGTCTATCCTTTTCCAAAATGTCTTCCAAAGGACCACAGCTTGAATCGAAAGTAAAGACGATATCGGCCGGAGCAAACCATTGAACAAGTGCAACAAGGTTTTGAGACCACATACTCATGGTATACAGTACAAACAGACGGTAGTGCTTATACGAGAAGGGATATAGCAACAGAGAAAGCAGCTGTGTTAACACAACTGTAGTGGATTGGAAAAACAGGCCAAAATTGACTACTAAAATTTGAAAAATTGTCTGAACGAGTTGAGCCATACAAGAATGAAAAATACAAGAAAGCAAAAGAAGAGAGAAAATGAGAGAAATAGAAATGCATTTGTCTGAAAACACTTATGTCACGTGTCTATCACTATAACACACACGCATGCTACTGCAGATCTCCCCTTGAATTGACATTTTTATGGCCTTGTCTAAGTCAATTTATGGGGCCAGGCCAAATTGCTTTTTTTTTGTATTACTTTGACTACATAGCTTTCTTTCAAACTTCTTGTTACATCGTCATGACAGCCATTACTAAGCAACCTATTTTGTTGCTTAAGCATTTTGTCTGATTTGGAAAGGGCGAATTGATTTCTTTAAAGTCTTAAAACTAATTTGTCAAACAGAGACGATCCTCGTCCTCTTTGTTTTTCCTTAATGAAGCACAAACTTAACTTTGTAACTAATACAACTTTGACATATTGATGATGACATAAATAGAGACATATTTGAAAAAGTTTTGCTCCGCTTAATTATGTAACAAGATAAGATATGCCCCTTTCTTCAGCCTATCTGCTTAGAGGAAGTAACTTAATCTTTGTATTTCAGTCAACTTATTCTCGGGGATGGTTGTCTGTTTCTCGGTAGCTGTAAAAAAAAAAGAAAAGAAACGTTTTATTCTGTTTTCTAAACAAAGACTTCACCACCTTGTTCACCAACAAAGGCACTGATCTTCTTGACTTGGTTATCCCATTCTTCAAGCTTGCGCTTCATACCATCAATTTGGTCTCTGTCAAGCACACGGGGCTGAACCCAGGTAACAACCACAACTTGATCCACTTGGTCAATAGATCCACGAATGAGATTCAGAGAAAGAGCTTTCATGACCAAATGTTCTACTTCATCCACTGACAAACGTGTTTCAGCAGCAATTTCTGAGAAAGGAATAGAACGGTTGTCAGTTGAACGTCTGAAGACAGCTTCAATCAAAGACATCAAACAGATCTTTCTTCTAAGGTTGGCTTGGTTTTGTTCTAATAAAGGCTGCTTGTTGAAGTGTGGAACCAATGCCTCAAATTTACCAATATCACCTGCATTAAAGGCAAATAAAAGAGAACGAAGCCAGTCATGTTCAGTTCCAGTAAGAGAATCAAGGATAGGATGCATCAACTAAAGAAACCATCAGTCTCTCTTTCTCTCTTTTCCTTTACATAGCATTTCTCGTATACTTACCAATTCACCAAAGTTATAGATCATATCACCCAAAAGAGCAGACAAAGAAAGGTCATAAGCTCTACCAACACGGTCTGCTTCAGTCAAATCGGAGATATCGACACAAGCCAAATACAATAAAGCACTCTTATAGTATTGAGCATAATCAGCCTTCACCTTATAATATTCTGCACTGACACGATAGAAGCTGGCATAGATGATTGTATCAACACTATCAAATCCGTCCAAGATCTTTTCCGAGTCCTCAATAGCCTTTTTGACTTGCTCTGTCTGATTCAGTCTTAACTTGAATTGTGCTGATTCCATCAAAGCAAGCACATACACATCTTTTGTTTCGGGTGTATCTACTTTGGCAATAATCTCATTTAAAAAGTTGACTGATTCATTGGCATCTAAAAGAACCCCCTATATGTCAATAAAGCAGATTTGTTGCTTGTGATGTATTATACATACCAGAAAATTGCTTGGCTGCTTGAAGGGCAATAGTGACAAGTGATAGCTTGTTGATTTTGTCCTCCCATTCAGCAACAAAGCTTTGAAACAAACGTACTTGGAAAGGAGCAGATTCAGGCTCTTTGAACAGATCCAATATTAATTGTGTCAATTGATGCCAGAGCCTAATAAGATTATCAATATATTACTTTTTAGAGAAAATAGTGATTACGCGTTAGCTTACTTTCTTTCGTAAAGATCCTCAAAGCTTGAGTAATAGTGTTGAAGTTGAGAGGGTACTTTCTGTTTCTCTTGTGAAAGGAAATTGACAACATCAAAATCGACCTCCATAGATTGTGCCATTGTATAATTTGTTATATTGATATATTAGTTACGAGAGAGAGAGAGAAAAATATATAGAAAAGGAAAAAGGGGATTGCGCGTCAATATAAAAGAAAAATGAGTGATGGCGGTAAATGAAATTGAGTATCAGCATGATTGTTCGCTAAAAGGTTTCGATTCATGATTTGTAGGTACCTCTTGGCCAAACTCGTCACTGTTTGGATGAGATTGCCTTGTTTTTGAGTGAATAATTTCATGCTTTGAGGGCTAAACAACCGTCATAATTAATCAATGAACAAAGCTTGTACAAAAACTCACTAGTGATCTGCTTTTTTTCACTTTTTCTTCTTCAATAAGCAGCTCTATGTTATTTCAAGTACAAAATTCAATTCTATCATCGCTTCTAATTCTACGATTGCAAAAGTTTCTTCTATTCAACATATAAACAGTCTCGTTTGTTAGCTATATCTGCTTATATACTCATTTATGAAATGAAAAAAAAAGATACACTCACATTCAATGTAGATAAATGTATAAGTCAATCCCGCCCCGAAGAGATTTGATCACGTGACTTTTCGGCCCGGACTTATTTAGTTGCGATATATATTACATTAAGTTTCAAACAAATGTCGTAGAAAATAGCGATTCCAGGCACAAGCAACCTATTGAGGTCGAGTACAACCTGCCTTATAGGTATAATGCCAATAAGAGAAGGTTTAAACCTCAATTGTTGAACAAGAAAAGAAAGAAGATCCGTCTCAACCTAATTAGTATGAAGCTATTACCTTTAAGAAAAGTCAGACTGTCAACCGATTCGTCAAGACACAACAATCAATCAGCTTCAAGAATACAATCACTTCCTTCTTTATTTACAATAGTATAGATATTTAGTTTAGAATAGAAAAAGTATAAATACCGTGTTGTTGAATATTGTAAGTTCTTTATCTTAGACTTACAATATAAAGCACAGGTAAACATTGGAAAGAGAAATAAATAAAACATCTTAGACTTACAATATAAAGCACAGCACAGCACAGTCTACGTCACTGCCTTCTAGAACATTTCCCGGTAATCTCATTGGTTAGAAATCCTTCTAAAGTCACGTGACTATCCACAAACATCCTTAAGAAAATATCAAGACGACAATTGGTAGCATCTCCTGTCGTATCTCTGAACCTACTGCTTCCTGCCTGCCTCTGTGCTGTTTTATTGTTTGCCTCCGTGCTGTTTCTTTGATTTGCCTGTGTGCTGTTTAATTGGTTGTCCTGTACTGTTAGCTCTTAACTATTTGGTTGATTTTATCTATATTTGGTGTATTTTGATTAGTTTGATTTGAAGAAAAAATGTCTGAAAATACCGCTTCCAACGCTATTGATAACTCCGCTCTTTTGGCTCTTGTGCAAGAATTCACTAAGGCTTTGAATCTCAACAATGGTGGTAACCGACCTCCTCGTACCACAGAACCACCCACTTACGATGGTAGTCGTGATGCCATGGTTATCGACTCTTGGATCCGCACTTTCGAACGGTATACTGATTTTCAAGGATGGGATCCTGTTCAAAAGAAAAGATATGCTGTAACTTTGCTTCGTGGCCGTGCCGACACCTGGTACCGTACTCTTGAAACCAGGAATGATGAACCTGAAAACTGGTTGGTGTTCAAGAGAGAATTGGTCGAATTCTTCCGTCCCGACGACTCTGTACGACTTGCTCGTGATAGGTTGGCAGCCTATCGCCAAATGGGTTCCCTAAATGACTATGTAAATGGCTTCATGGATATCATTGCGGCTATCCCTGGGATTACTGAAGACGAATCATGCGACAAGTTCATGCGTGGTTTGTCTAACCGTGACACTCGGTCTCAAGTACGTCAAGCCCAAGCTGTTTCCTTGAGAGAGGCTATTCGTGTCGCCATCGCTCATGACAGTGCGATCCACGAGAATCCATCGTTTTACCGTCGCAATAATCATGGCTCGTTCAACCTCAATCGTAACTCTGTGCCTCAAGGTCCTTATGCCGGTGAACCTATGGATCTCAGTGTGATGTCTTCCTCCCGTGGTAATGTGCGCTGTCACTACTGTGGCAAGACAGGCCATATTCGACGTCATTGCAAGGTCCGCAGTGAGGATATCCGTAAGCTTGAACAAGACCGTTATCGTCAGGTGAATAAAGGCAATGGTTCCGGATCGTCAAAGGATTTTCATTAAACCTAGTTGATGACCAGGAAGTTCAACTAGGTGAAGATTCTCAAAATCTTCCTGTTAATGATGACCATGTAGATGAAACTTGTTGTTCTTGTCAAAAACATAATAAAGTTGATTCTTCTGCCTCTTATTCTTCTGTCTCTAATAATGCTTATTGTGAAACTAAGTCTGCTGAGTGTAATGAACAAACTAGTAATGTTGAAGTTGTCAAGGATTCTAGAACTGGTGTAATTACGGAATTGGTACCTATCATTCATCCAAGTGAAGGCCTTCGTGAAGAATTTCAGCATCTGTCTGAATTGAATGTTGTGGCAACAAAATTACCTTTGTACCAAGGCTCAGTAAATGATACTAGCGTAGAAGTGTTGATCGACAGTGGTGCAAGCGAGAATTATGTTTCTCAAACCGTTGCTAGACATGCTATTTCTTCTAGTCCAGTCTATGATCGACAAGTTGAGACAGCTGGTGGCGAAACAACTGCGATCAAAGAGAAAGTCGAAGTCCTACTTGACTTGAGCGGTTTCAAGACCAAAGTCATTGCCTATGTGTTTCCTACAAAGTTCGATGTAATACTGGGTAGAACTTGGTTGAAAGAAGTCGATCCGCGTCCCGACTGGTCAAGCGATATTTGGCATATCCAAAGCAAGGACAAGAAACAAAAGGTGAAACTGATCCCGTCGAACGATTATCGTAGTGCAGCACGTCCTCAGCTCAACTACTTGATCTCAAAGAAGCAAGCTGAGAGAAGTATTAGAAAGGGCGCTGACAGTTGTTTGTTGTTTCTTAACGCGATCGACCATGGTGATAAGAACATTGGCCTTGAAAAAGAAGAATATTGGGACAAACTGGTTCAAGAATTCTCCTCTGTGTTCCAAAGTGAATTGCCAGGTTTGCCGCCACAACGTGACGTAACTCACGTCATTGATACTGGTGACGCCAAGCCTATCAGCAGACCACCTTTCAAGATGAGTCCTGCTGAGTTAGACGAGCTGCAGAAGCAAATCAAGGAATTGTTGAAACTTGGTCTGATCCGGCCTAGTGCCTCACCTTGGGGAGCACCTGTTCTGTTTGTAAAGAAGAAGACTGGTGAGATGCGAATGTGCATCGATTATCGGGCATTGAACAGTGTTACTGTCAGAAACAACCACCCTTTGCCTAGAATCGATGAGTGCCTAGACCGCCTGCAAGGTGCCACTTACTTCACAAGCCTCGATTTGAAGTCTGGATACCATCAAGTCCGTATCAAGCCTGAAGATGTGCCAAAAACGGCTTTTAATACTCGTTATGGTCAATTCGAGTTTCTGGTCTTACCTTTTGGTCTCACCAATGCGCCACCATCCTTTCAAAGCTTGATGAACAAGATCTTGGGCACTTATCTTGATAAGTTTGCATTGGTGTACCTGGACGACATTCTGATCTACAGCAAATCCTTGGATGAACATAAAAAACATGTACGACTGGTTTTGGATAAACTTAAAGAAGCTCAACTGATCGCCAATCTTAAGAAATGTGAATTTGGTAAACGGGAACTAACCTTTGTTGGATTTGACATTACCTCAAATGGAATTCTGCCAAGTCGTACGAAGGTGGAAGTCTTGAAATCATGGCCTGTGCTGACCAATGTTCAAGAAGTGCGTTCTTTCATTGGACTCGCGCAACACTACCGGCGTTTTATCCCTGGTTTTGCCTCCATCGCTTCCCCTCTCACTGACTTAACGAAAGGCACTGGTCCCAAACGTCGGCCTATCGTCTGGACAAAAGAATGCCAAGAAAGCTTTGACAAGATCAAGTCGCTCATGGTCTCTGCTCCCGTTTTGCAAGCTCCAGATATGGATAAGCCATTCCGAGTAGAAACAGATGCATCTGATTTCGGATGTGGTGCTGTTCTTCTACAGCCTGACAATAAGGAACCTCCTGCTTGGCATCCAGTAGCCTATGAATCTAAGAAATTTTCGTCTGCAGAGCGCAATTACCCTGCTCAAGAACGAGAATTGATGGGTATATTGCATGCTCTTCGCACTTGGCGCTGTTTTCTGGATGGTTGTCGAGGCGGATACAAGATCTTGACCGACCATTTACCCAACTGTTACTTGCGTACACAGGAAAAAATGAGTCCAAGACTAGTCAGATGGATGAACGAGTTGGAATTATATTCACCCACAATAGAATATAAACCCGGAAAAGAAAACAACGTAGCCGATGTTCTTTCCAGAATTGGTGGTCCCGAATCTGACACTGCTGACACCTCTTTGGAACCTGAATTCTTGTACGCTGTCTGGACAATGAAGAATGCGCCTGAATCCATTCAGAATGACTGGCCACTTCTCTACTTGAATCTTGATCGAGTACGATCCTCAGAATTACGCAAGTACTTGGTAGATCGACAAGACAAGTTTATTGTCAAGGACAATAAAGTGTTCCACAAGGTTGAAATTGATGATAAACAGACCATCAAGGCTGTCCCATTTGTACCCTTTGCTGCTAGAGCCGATCTGGTGGCACGTTACCATGAGTCAAATGGACATGCTGGCTTGGGTACTATGATCAAACTGTTTGTACCTCGTTTTTGGTGGCCCAGTCTGAAGCGTGACCTAAAAGGATGGTTAAAAACTTGTCCAGCTTGTCAGGTTAACAGTCGTCCTGGTCACTCCCATCATGATGTTATGCATCCGCTTAAGGTACCAGCCGCCTTTGACCGTTGGCATTTAGACTTTGTTGGTGAATTACCTTTAACCGTAAAAGGCAACCGCTGGCTACTCGTTGCTGTGGATTACGCCACAAATTGGCCTATTGCTCGTGCTGTACCGTTTGCCACTAAAGAAACCATCGCTGATTTTATATATGAAGAAATCATGATGCGTTTTGGTTGTCCTTCGGAGATCCTCACTGACCGCGGTTCTAACTTCAATAGTGAATTAGTTAATGCGTATCTGAAACGTGTGGGTACTCATCACAAGTTGACCTCGGCCTATCATCCAAGAACCAACTCTAAGGTTGAACGGTTTAATGATGTGATCAAGACTATGCTTCGCAAGTACGTTAATGGTGCCCTTCACCGCTGGGACGACTTTGTCAATGCTGCTCTTTGGGCCTCCAGAATCCGTGTCCATACCACGACCGGATTTAGCCCATTTTATTTAACATATGGCCGTGAACCTCGTTTGCCTGGTGATCCTCTGTTACCTTATATCGACAAGAAGACCTTTGATGATAAGCGTACTGTTGCTGATATCACTTCGAGAGAACTTGCTGACTTAGGTCAACACCGTGCAGCGGCCGAGTTCCGAATGAAAGCAATGGCTGAGAAGGACAAAGACAAGTGGGATGCAAAAATCAAAAAGGTATCTTTTGAGACTGGTGATAAGGTCATGCTCACGCATGAAGGTCGTTATGGCCTAGAGCCCAAGTACAAAGGCCCATACGTAGTGGTTCAATCCTTCCCTGACTTTGGCACCTACAAGTTGCAGACCTTGGCTGGAGAACCACTACAGTCTTTGGTGCATGTTGACAGGATGCGGATTGCTAACGGCCATAACTCTGACACTCCGTGGTATGATCCAGTTGTTGCTCGCCAAGAGTGGCGACAGGTCATGACCAACATTGGTCGTGCTGCTGTTGTCCCCGAAGTCCCACCTGTTGTTGTCACTGATGACTTAATTGTTGATGCTCCTGGTCCTATCTTGTCTACCTCTAACCCTTCTGTTGTTGATGATTTTATTTTGCCTGAACCCGTTCTGGTCGATCCTCTTGCTGACTCTGTTGTAATTACTTCGAGTGCTACTGATCTTGTTGGTACTGATCCAATTGGTGATAACGCTGTTGATCATGTCGATCCAGTTGAACCCAATACTACAGCTCTATCGAATAATGGTACTACTGTTGATTCTATCCTATCACCCGCTGTATCTATTTCTGCTGATTCTCGTCCATCTGACCATATCATTGACATTGATCCTGAATTATTGGGTACTGATCCTACAGTGGACGTCGCTGATGACCCTATCATGCTGGATGCTTCTGATAACATCGATTCAGATGTATTGGATTCTGCCCCTACTATGGATTCTGCACCTGACGTTGCACACAACGATTTACCTCAAACTCATACTACTGAAGAAGACGTCTTTGTGGATGCTTATACTGATCTACCCGACTCTCACTTCAATTTCGATATTGATGTTGAAGACGTACTTGATGATGATGTGCTTTTGCCTGCTCCTGATGTTACTTCTGATGCTCCTTCTACTCCTGCTTCTTCCTCTGTTACTGGTACTTCCTCTCAAAAAGTTCAGAGCCGAACTTCAAGCCAGGAGGGGGGTAATGTCGTAGAAAATAGCGATTCCAGGCACAAGCAACCTATTGAGGTCGAGTACAACCTGCCTTATAGGTATAATGCCAATAAGAGAAGGTTTAAACCTCAATTGTTGAACAAGAAAAGAAAGAAGATCCGTCTCAACCTAATTAGTATGAAGCTATTACCTTTAAGAAAAGTCAGACTGTCAACCGATTCGTCAAGACACAACAATCAATCAGCTTCAAGAATACAATCACTTCCTTCTTTATTTACAATAGTATAGATATTTAGTTTAGAATAGAAAAAGTATAAATACCGTGTTGTTGAATATTGTAAGTTCTTTATCTTAGACTTACAATATAAAAGCACAGGTAAACATTGGAAAGAGAAATAAATAAAAGATCTTAGACTTACAATATAAAGCACAGCACAGCACAGTCTACGTCACTGCCTTCTAGAACATTTCCCGGTAATCTCATTGGTTAGAAATCCTTCTAAAGTCACGTGACTATCCACAAACATCCTTAAGAAAATATCAAGACGACAATTGGTAGCATCTCCTGTCGTATCTCTGAACCTACTGCTTCCTGCCTGCCTCTGTGCTGTTTTATTGTTTGCCTCCGTGCTGTTTCTTTGATTTGCCTGTGTGCTGTTTAATTGGTTGTCCTGTACTGTTAGCTCTTAACTATTTGGTTGATTTTATCTATATTTGGTGTATTTTGATTAGTTTGATTTGAAGAAAAAATGTCTGAAAATACCGCTTCCAACGCTATTGATAACTCCGCTCTTTTGGCTCTTGTGCAAGAATTCACTAAGGCTTTGAATCTCAACAATGGTGGTAACCGACCTCCTCGTACCACAGAACCACCCACTTACGATGGTAGTCGTGATGCCATGGTTATCGACTCTTGGATCCGCACTTTCGAACGGTATACTGATTTTCAAGGATGGGATCCTGTTCAAAAGAAAAGATATGCTGTAACTTTGCTTCGTGGCCGTGCCGACACCTGGTACCGTACTCTTGAAACCAGGAATGATGAACCTGAAAACTGGTTGGTGTTCAAGAGAGAATTGGTCGAATTCTTCCGTCCCGACGACTCTGTACGACTTGCTCGTGATAGGTTGGCAGCCTATCGCCAAATGGGTTCCCTAAATGACTATGTAAATGGCTTCATGGATATCATTGCGGCTATCCCTGGGATTACTGAAGACGAATCATGCGACAAGTTCATGCGTGGTTTGTCTAACCGTGACACTCGGTCTCAAGTACGTCAAGCCCAAGCTGTTTCCTTGAGAGAGGCTATTCGTGTCGCCATCGCTCATGACAGTGCGATCCACGAGAATCCATCGTTTTACCGTCGCAATAATCATGGCTCGTTCAACCTCAATCGTAACTCTGTGCCTCAAGGTCCTTATGCCGGTGAACCTATGGATCTCAGTGTGATGTCTTCCTCCCGTGGTAATGTGCGCTGTCACTACTGTGGCAAGACAGGCCATATTCGACGTCATTGCAAGGTCCGCAGTGAGGATATCCGTAAGCTTGAACAAGACCGTTATCGTCAGGTGAATAAAGGCAATGGTTCCGGATCGTCAAAGGATTTTCATTAAACCTAGTTGATGACCAGGAAGTTCAACTAGGTGAAGATTCTCAAAATCTTCCTGTTAATGATGACCATGTAGATGAAACTTGTTGTTCTTGTCAAAAACATAATAAAGTTGATTCTTCTGCCTCTTATTCTTCTGTCTCTAATAATGCTTATTGTGAAACTAAGTCTGCTGAGTGTAATGAACAAACTAGTAATGTTGAAGTTGTCAAGGATTCTAGAACTGGTGTAATTACGGAATTGGTACCTATCATTCATCCAAGTGAAGGCCTTCGTGAAGAATTTCAGCATCTGTCTGAATTGAATGTTGTGGCAACAAAATTACCTTTGTACCAAGGCTCAGTAAATGATACTAGCGTAGAAGTGTTGATCGACAGTGGTGCAAGCGAGAATTATGTTTCTCAAACCGTTGCTAGACATGCTATTTCTTCTAGTCCAGTCTATGATCGACAAGTTGAGACAGCTGGTGGCGAAACAACTGCGATCAAAGAGAAAGTCGAAGTCCTACTTGACTTGAGCGGTTTCAAGACCAAAGTCATTGCCTATGTGTTTCCTACAAAGTTCGATGTAATACTGGGTAGAACTTGGTTGAAAGAAGTCGATCCGCGTCCCGACTGGTCAAGCGATATTTGGCATATCCAAAGCAAGGACAAGAAACAAAAGGTGAAACTGATCCCGTCGAACGATTATCGTAGTGCAGCACGTCCTCAGCTCAACTACTTGATCTCAAAGAAGCAAGCTGAGAGAAGTATTAGAAAGGGCGCTGACAGTTGTTTGTTGTTTCTTAACGCGATCGACCATGGTGATAAGAACATTGGCCTTGAAAAAGAAGAATATTGGGACAAACTGGTTCAAGAATTCTCCTCTGTGTTCCAAAGTGTATTGCCAGGTTTGCCGCCACAACGTGACGTAACTCACGTCATTGATACTGGTGACGCCAAGCCTATCAGCAGACCACCTTTCAAGATGAGTCCTGCTGAGTTAGACGAGCTGCAGAAGCAAATCAAGGAATTGTTGAAACTTGGTCTGATCCGGCCTAGTGCCTCACCTTGGGGAGCACCTGTTCTGTTTGTAAAGAAGAAGACTGGTGAGATGCGAATGTGCATCGATTATCGGGCATTGAACAGTGTTACTGTCAGAAACAACCACCCTTTGCCTAGAATCGATGAGTGCCTAGACCGCCTGCAAGGTGCCACTTACTTCACAAGCCTCGATTTGAAGTCTGGATACCATCAAGTCCGTATCAAGCCTGAAGATGTGCCAAAAACGGCTTTTAATACTCGTTATGGTCAATTCGAGTTTCTGGTCTTACCTTTTGGTCTCACCAATGCGCCACCATCCTTTCAAAGCTTGATGAACAAGATCTTGGGCACTTATCTTGATAAGTTTGCATTGGTGTACCTGGACGACATTCTGATCTACAGCAAATCCTTGGATGAACATAAAAAACATGTACGACTGGTTTTGGATAAACTTAAAGAAGCTCAACTGATCGCCAATCTTAAGAAATGTGAATTTGGTAAACGGGAACTAACCTTTGTTGGATTTGACATTACCTCAAATGGAATTCTGCCAAGTCGTACGAAGGTGGAAGTCTTGAAATCATGGCCTGTGCTGACCAATGTTCAAGAAGTGCGTTCTTTCATTGGACTCGCGCAACACTACCGGCGTTTTATCCCTGGTTTTGCCTCCATCGCTTCCCCTCTCACTGACTTAACGAAAGGCACTGGTCCCAAACGTCGGCCTATCGTCTGGACAAAAGAATGCCAAGAAAGCTTTGACAAGATCAAGTCGCTCATGGTCTCTGCTCCCGTTTTGCAAGCTCCAGATATGGATAAGCCATTCCGAGTAGAAACAGATGCATCTGATTTCGGATGTGGTGCTGTTCTTCTACAGCCTGACAATAAGGAACCTCCTGCTTGGCATCCAGTAGCCTATGAATCTAAGAAATTTTCGTCTGCAGAGCGCAATTACCCTGCTCAAGAACGAGAATTGATGGGTATATTGCATGCTCTTCGCACTTGGCGCTGTTTTCTGGATGGTTGTCGAGGCGGATACAAGATCTTGACCGACCATTTACCCAACTGTTACTTGCGTACACAGGAAAAAATGAGTCCAAGACTAGTCAGATGGATGAACGAGTTGGAATTATATTCACCCACAATAGAATATAAACCCGGAAAAGAAAACAACGTAGCCGATGTTCTTTCCAGAATTGGTGGTCCCGAATCTGACACTGCTGACACCTCTTTGGAACCTGAATTCTTGTACGCTGTCTGGACAATGAAGAATGCGCCTGAATCCATTCAGAATGACTGGCCACTTCTCTACTTGAATCTTGATCGAGTACGATCCTCAGAATTACGCAAGTACTTGGTAGATCGACAAGACAAGTTTATTGTCAAGGACAATAAAGTGTTCCACAAGGTTGAAATTGATGATAAACAGACCATCAAGGCTGTCCCATTTGTACCCTTTGCTGCTAGAGCCGATCTGGTGGCACGTTACCATGAGTCAAATGGACATGCTGGCTTGGGTACTATGATCAAACTGTTTGTACCTCGTTTTTGGTGGCCCAGTCTGAAGCGTGACCTAAAAGGATGGTTAAAAACTTGTCCAGCTTGTCAGGTTAACAATCGTCCTGGTCACTCCCATCATGATGTTATGCATCCGCTTAAGGTACCAGCCGCCTTTGACCGTTGGCATTTAGACTTTGTTGGTGAATTACCTTTAACCGTAAAAGGCAACCGCTGGCTACTCGTTGCTGTGGATTACGCCACAAATTGGCCTATTGCTCGTGCTGTACCGTTTGCCACTAAAGAAACCATCGCTGATTTTATATATGAAGAAATCATGATGCGTTTTGGTTGTCCTTCGGAGATCCTCACTGACCGCGGTTCTAACTTCAATAGTGAATTAGTTAATGCGTATCTGAAACGTGTGGGTACTCACCACAAGTTGACCTCGGCCTATCATCCAAGAACCAACTCTAAGGTTGAACGGTTTAATGATGTGATCAAGACTATGCTTCGCAAGTACGTTAATGGTGCCCTTCACCGCTGGGACGACTTTGTCAATGCTGCTCTTTGGGCCTCCAGAATCCGTGTCCATACCACGACCGGATTTAGCCCATTTTATTTAACATATGGCCGTGAACCTCGTTTGCCTGGTGATCCTCTGTTACCTTATATCGACAAGAAGACCTTTGATGATAAGCGTACTGTTGCTGATATCACTTCGAGAGAACTTGCTGACTTAGGTCAACACCGTGCAGCGGCCGAGTTCCGAATGAAAGCAATGGCTGAGAAGGACAAAGACAAGTGGGATGCAAAAATCAAAAAGGTATCTTTTGAGACTGGTGATAAGGTCATGCTCACGCATGAAGGTCGTTATGGCCTAGAGCCCAAGTACAAAGGCCCATACGTAGTGGTTCAATCCTTCCCTGACTTTGGCACCTACAAGTTGCAGACCTTGGCTGGAGAACCACTACAGTCTTTGGTGCATGTTGACAGGATGCGGATTGCTAACGGCCATAACTCTGACACTCCGTGGTATGATCCAGTTGTTGCTCGCCAAGAGTGGCGACAGGTCATGACCAACATTGGTCGTGCTGCTGTTGTCCCCGAAGTCCCACCTGTTGTTGTCACTGATGACTTAATTGTTGATGCTCCTGGTCCTATCTTGTCTACCTCTAACCCTTCTGTTGTTGATGATTTTATTTTGCCTGAACCCGTTCTGGTCGATCCTCTTGCTGACTCTGTTGTAACTACTTCGAGTGCTACTGATCTTGTTGGTACTGATCCAATTGGTGATAACGCTGTTGATCATGTCGATCCAGTTGAACCCAATACTACAGCTCTGTCGAATAATGGTACTACTGTTGATTCTATCCTATCACCCGCTGTATCTATTTCTGCTGATTCTCGTCCATCTGACCATATCATTGACATTGATCCTGAATTATTGGGTACTGATCCTACAGTGGACGTCGCTGATGACCCTATCATGCTGGATGCTTCTGATAACATCGATTCAGATGTATTGGATTCTGCCCCTACTATGGATTCTGCACCTGACGTTGCACACAACGATTTACCTCAAACTCATACTACTGAAGAAGACGTCTTTGTGGATGCTTATACTGATCTACCCGACTCTCACTTCAATTTCGATATTGATGTTGAAGACGTACTTGATGATGATGTGCTTTTGCCTGCTCCTGATGTTACTTCTGATGCTCCTTCTACTCCTGCTTCTTCCTCTGTTACTGGTACTTCCTCTCAAAAAGTTCAGAGCCGAACTTCAAGCCAGGAGGGGGGTAATGTCGTAGAAAATAGCGATTCCAGGCACAAGCAACCTATTGAGGTCGAGTACAACCTGCCTTATAGGTATAATGCCAATAAGAGAAGGTTTAAACCTCAATTGTTGAACAAGAAAAGAAAGAAGATCCGTCTCAACCTAATTAGTATGAAGCTATTACCTTTAAGAAAAGTCAGACTGTCAACCGATTCGTCAAGACACAACAATCAATCAGCTTCAAGAATACAATCACTTCCTTCTTTATTTACAATAGTATAGATATTTAGTTTAGAATAGAAAAAGTATAAATACCGTGTTGTTGAATATTGTAAGTTCTTTATCTTAGACTTACAATATAAAGCACAGGTAAACATTGGAAAGAGAAATAAATAAAACATCTTAGACTTACAATATAAAGCACAGCACAGCACAGTCTACGTCACTGCCTTCTAGAACATTTCCCGGTAATCTCATTGGTTAGAAATCCTTCTAAAGTCACGTGACTATCCACAAACATCCTTAAGAAAATATCAAGACGACAATTGGTAGCATCTCCTGTCGTATCTCTGAACCTACTGCTTCCTGCCTGCCTCTGTGCTGTTTTATTGTTTGCCTCCGTGCTGTTTCTTTGATTTGCCTGTGTGCTGTTTAATTGGTTGTCCTGTACTGTTAGCTCTTAACTATTTGGTTGATTTTATCTATATTTGGTGTATTTTGATTAGTTTGATTTGAAGAAAAAATGTCTGAAAATACCGCTTCCAACGCTATTGATAACTCCGCTCTTTTGGCTCTTGTGCAAGAATTCACTAAGGCTTTGAATCTCAACAATGGTGGTAACCGACCTCCTCGTACCACAGAACCACCCACTTACGATGGTAGTCGTGATGCCATGGTTATCGACTCTTGGATCCGCACTTTCGAACGGTATACTGATTTTCAAGGATGGGATCCTGTTCAAAAGAAAAGATATGCTGTAACTTTGCTTCGTGGCCGTGCCGACACCTGGTACCGTACTCTTGAAACCAGGAATGATGAACCTGAAAACTGGTTGGTGTTCAAGAGAGAATTGGTCGAATTCTTCCGTCCCGACGACTCTGTACGACTTGCTCGTGATAGGTTGGCAGCCTATCGCCAAATGGGTTCCCTAAATGACTATGTAAATGGCTTCATGGATATCATTGCGGCTATCCCTGGGATTACTGAAGACGAATCATGCGACAAGTTCATGCGTGGTTTGTCTAACCGTGACACTCGGTCTCAAGTACGTCAAGCCCAAGCTGTTTCCTTGAGAGAGGCTATTCGTGTCGCCATCGCTCATGACAGTGCGATCCACGAGAATCCATCGTTTTACCGTCGCAATAATCATGGCTCGTTCAACCTCAATCGTAACTCTGTGCCTCAAGGTCCTTATGCCGGTGAACCTATGGATCTCAGTGTGATGTCTTCCTCCCGTGGTAATGTGCGCTGTCACTACTGTGGCAAGACAGGCCATATTCGACGTCATTGCAAGGTCCGCAGTGAGGATATCCGTAAGCTTGAACAAGACCGTTATCGTCAGGTGAATAAAGGCAATGGTTCCGGATCGTCAAAGGATTTTCATTAAACCTAGTTGATGACCAGGAAGTTCAACTAGGTGAAGATTCTCAAAATCTTCCTGTTAATGATGACCATGTAGATGAAACTTGTTGTTCTTGTCAAAAACATAATAAAGTTGATTCTTCTGCCTCTTATTCTTCTGTCTCTAATAATGCTTATTGTGAAACTAAGTCTGCTGAGTGTAATGAACAAACTAGTAATGTTGAAGTTGTCAAGGATTCTAGAACTGGTGTAATTACGGAATTGGTACCTATCATTCATCCAAGTGAAGGCCTTCGTGAAGAATTTCAGCATCTGTCTGAATTGAATGTTGTGGCAACAAAATTACCTTTGTACCAAGGCTCAGTAAATGATACTAGCGTAGAAGTGTTGATCGACAGTGGTGCAAGCGAGAATTATGTTTCTCAAACCGTTGCTAGACATGCTATTTCTTCTAGTCCAGTCTATGATCGACAAGTTGAGACAGCTGGTGGCGAAACAACTGCGATCAAAGAGAAAGTCGAAGTCCTACTTGACTTGAGCGGTTTCAAGACCAAAGTCATTGCCTATGTGTTTCCTACAAAGTTCGATGTAATACTGGGTAGAACTTGGTTGAAAGAAGTCGATCCGCGTCCCGACTGGTCAAGCGATATTTGGCATATCCAAAGCAAGGACAAGAAACAAAAGGTGAAACTGATCCCGTCGAACGATTATCGTAGTGCAGCACGTCCTCAGCTCAACTACTTGATCTCAAAGAAGCAAGCTGAGAGAAGTATTAGAAAGGGCGCTGACAGTTGTTTGTTGTTTCTTAACGCGATCGACCATGGTGATAAGAACATTGGCCTTGAAAAAGAAGAATATTGGGACAAACTGGTTCAAGAATTCTCCTCTGTGTTCCAAAGTGTATTGCCAGGTTTGCCGCCACAACGTGACGTAACTCACGTCATTGATACTGGTGACGCCAAGCCTATCAGCAGACCACCTTTCAAGATGAGTCCTGCTGAGTTAGACGAGCTGCAGAAGCAAATCAAGGAATTGTTGAAACTTGGTCTGATCCGGCCTAGTGCCTCACCTTGGGGAGCACCTGTTCTGTTTGTAAAGAAGAAGACTGGTGAGATGCGAATGTGCATCGATTATCGGGCATTGAACAGTGTTACTGTCAGAAACAACCACCCTTTGCCTAGAATCGATGAGTGCCTAGACCGCCTGCAAGGTGCCACTTACTTCACAAGCCTCGATTTGAAGTCTGGATACCATCAAGTCCGTATCAAGCCTGAAGATGTGCCAAAAACGGCTTTTAATACTCGTTATGGTCAATTCGAGTTTCTGGTCTTACCTTTTGGTCTCACCAATGCGCCACCATCCTTTCAAAGCTTGATGAACAAGATCTTGGGCACTTATCTTGATAAGTTTGCATTGGTGTACCTGGACGACATTCTGATCTACAGCAAATCCTTGGATGAACATAAAAAACATGTACGACTGGTTTTGGATAAACTTAAAGAAGCTCAACTGATCGCCAATCTTAAGAAATGTGAATTTGGTAAACGGGAACTAACCTTTGTTGGATTTGACATTACCTCAAATGGAATTCTGCCAAGTCGTACGAAGGTGGAAGTCTTGAAATCATGGCCTGTGCTGACCAATGTTCAAGAAGTGCGTTCTTTCATTGGACTCGCGCAACACTACCGGCGTTTTATCCCTGGTTTTGCCTCCATCGCTTCCCCTCTCACTGACTTAACGAAAGGCACTGGTCCCAAACGTCGGCCTATCGTCTGGACAAAAGAATGCCAAGAAAGCTTTGACAAGATCAAGTCGCTCATGGTCTCTGCTCCCGTTTTGCAAGCTCCAGATATGGATAAGCCATTCCGAGTAGAAACAGATGCATCTGATTTCGGATGTGGTGCTGTTCTTCTACAGCCTGACAATAAGGAACCTCCTGCTTGGCATCCAGTAGCCTATGAATCTAAGAAATTTTCGTCTGCAGAGCGCAATTACCCTGCTCAAGAACGAGAATTGATGGGTATATTGCATGCTCTTCGCACTTGGCGCTGTTTTCTGGATGGTTGTCGAGGCGGATACAAGATCTTGACCGACCATTTACCCAACTGTTACTTGCGTACACAGGAAAAAATGAGTCCAAGACTAGTCAGATGGATGAACGAGTTGGAATTATATTCACCCACAATAGAATATAAACCCGGAAAAGAAAACAACGTAGCCGATGTTCTTTCCAGAATTGGTGGTCCCGAATCTGACACTGCTGACACCTCTTTGGAACCTGAATTCTTGTACGCTGTCTGGACAATGAAGAATGCGCCTGAATCCATTCAGAATGACTGGCCACTTCTCTACTTGAATCTTGATCGAGTACGATCCTCAGAATTACGCAAGTACTTGGTAGATCGACAAGACAAGTTTATTGTCAAGGACAATAAAGTGTTCCACAAGGTTGAAATTGATGATAAACAGACCATCAAGGCTGTCCCATTTGTACCCTTTGCTGCTAGAGCCGATCTGGTGGCACGTTACCATGAGTCAAATGGACATGCTGGCTTGGGTACTATGATCAAACTGTTTGTACCTCGTTTTTGGTGGCCCAGTCTGAAGCGTGACCTAAAAGGATGGTTAAAAACTTGTCCAGCTTGTCAGGTTAACAATCGTCCTGGTCACTCCCATCATGATGTTATGCATCCGCTTAAGGTACCAGCCGCCTTTGACCGTTGGCATTTAGACTTTGTTGGTGAATTACCTTTAACCGTAAAAGGCAACCGCTGGCTACTCGTTGCTGTGGATTACGCCACAAATTGGCCTATTGCTCGTGCTGTACCGTTTGCCACTAAAGAAACCATCGCTGATTTTATATATGAAGAAATCATGATGCGTTTTGGTTGTCCTTCGGAGATCCTCACTGACCGCGGTTCTAACTTCAATAGTGAATTAGTTAATGCGTATCTGAAACGTGTGGGTACTCACCACAAGTTGACCTCGGCCTATCATCCAAGAACCAACTCTAAGGTTGAACGGTTTAATGATGTGATCAAGACTATGCTTCGCAAGTACGTTAATGGTGCCCTTCACCGCTGGGACGACTTTGTCAATGCTGCTCTTTGGGCCTCCAGAATCCGTGTCCATACCACGACCGGATTTAGCCCATTTTATTTAACATATGGCCGTGAACCTCGTTTGCCTGGTGATCCTCTGTTACCTTATATCGACAAGAAGACCTTTGATGATAAGCGTACTGTTGCTGATATCACTTCGAGAGAACTTGCTGACTTAGGTCAACACCGTGCAGCGGCCGAGTTCCGAATGAAAGCAATGGCTGAGAAGGACAAAGACAAGTGGGATGCAAAAATCAAAAAGGTATCTTTTGAGACTGGTGATAAGGTCATGCTCACGCATGAAGGTCGTTATGGCCTAGAGCCCAAGTACAAAGGCCCATACGTAGTGGTTCAATCCTTCCCTGACTTTGGCACCTACAAGTTGCAGACCTTGGCTGGAGAACCACTACAGTCTTTGGTGCATGTTGACAGGATGCGGATTGCTAACGGCCATAACTCTGACACTCCGTGGTATGATCCAGTTGTTGCTCGCCAAGAGTGGCGACAGGTCATGACCAACATTGGTCGTGCTGCTGTTGTCCCCGAAGTCCCACCTGTTGTTGTCACTGATGACTTAATTGTTGATGCTCCTGGTCCTATCTTGTCTACCTCTAACCCTTCTGTTGTTGATGATTTTATTTTGCCTGAACCCGTTCTGGTCGATCCTCTTGCTGACTCTGTTGTAACTACTTCGAGTGCTACTGATCTTGTTGGTACTGATCCAATTGGTGATAACGCTGTTGATCATGTCGATCCAGTTGAACCCAATACTACAGCTCTGTCGAATAATGGTACTACTGTTGATTCTATCCTATCACCCGCTGTATCTATTTCTGCTGATTCTCGTCCATCTGACCATATCATTGACATTGATCCTGAATTATTGGGTACTGATCCTACAGTGGACGTCGCTGATGACCCTATCATGCTGGATGCTTCTGATAACATCGATTCAGATGTATTGGATTCTGCCCCTACTATGGATTCTGCACCTGACGTTGCACACAACGATTTACCTCAAACTCATACTACTGAAGAAGACGTCTTTGTGGATGCTTATACTGATCTACCCGACTCTCACTTCAATTTCGATATTGATGTTGAAGACGTACTTGATGATGATGTGCTTTTGCCTGCTCCTGATGTTACTTCTGATGCTCCTTCTACTCCTGCTTCTTCCTCTGTTACTGGTACTTCCTCTCAAAAAGTTCAGAGCCGAACTTCAAGCCAGGAGGGGGGTAATGTCGTAGAAAATAGCGATTCCAGGCACAAGCAACCTATTGAGGTCGAGTACAACCTGCCTTATAGGTATAATGCCAATAAGAGAAGGTTTAAACCTCAATTGTTGAACAAGAAAAGAAAGAAGATCCGTCTCAACCTAATTAGTATGAAGCTATTACCTTTAAGAAAAGTCAGACTGTCAACCGATTCGTCAAGACACAACAATCAATCAGCTTCAAGAATACAATCACTTCCTTCTTTATTTACAATAGTATAGATATTTAGTTTAGAATAGAAAAAGTATAAATACCGTGTTGTTGAATATTGTAAGTTCTTTATCTTAGACTTACAATATAAAGCACAGGTAAACATTGGAAAGAGAAATAAATAAAACATCTTAGACTTACAATATAAAGCACAGCACAGCACAGTCTACGTCACTGCCTTCTAGAACATTTCCCGGTAATCTCATTGGTTAGAAATCCTTCTAAAGTCACGTGACTATCCACAAACATCCTTAAGAAAATATCAAGACGACACAAATATGTGGAGAGATGGCCGAGTTGGTCTAAGGCGTCACGTTAAGGTCGTGATCTCTTCGGAGGCGTGGGTTCAAATCCCACTCTCTTCACTTTTTGTTTATTTTTTATAAATGTTACATGTCAGTTGAGAATCCATGTTCACAGTCTTACTTGATCATAATATTACAGTGTTGTTACAGGACAAAGGATAGTTTTTGCAGTAAGTTGTAAAAGAGAATCAAAAAGATGTAATGGAGCAATCAGGCAGCAAGGTTATATGTAATGAGCACCACGTTGTTTAGGTAACGAACCGTAAAGTAAGATAAAAGAGTAAAGAAATATAAAGAAGAGATGTAATAAGTATCAAGGGAACTAATCAAATAAGTGGATTTAGGTAGCGAATATATGCTAAACTACAACCAAGTGTAAAGTAAATAAGATAGATATAAGCTAAGTTTATTAAATAAGAAATGTTAAAGGGTTTATATACTATTCTGAAAGAAGTTATGTTGGACTTGTAAACTGATAATTTAAGCAGACAAGTTAGTGAGCCATTATGTAATGGATTATTAGTACATGCTCAAAAGTTCTGATCATTATGGGATGGAAAGTCAGAAAAGAATTCTAATAATTTGTTGTGAAATAAGAGATCAATAGGAGCTGTCAAATGAGTTGAATACCAATTAGAAAATACAGAGTTGGATTCAAAGCAGCGAAAAGAAGCAGAAAATAATTGAGCACTAGAAAAATTCCTGTGCGTAACATTGTCATTACCCGAGCCATTGAGCATGTCTCACTACAACACTCAATGTTCAGGTGAGGCTTTGACAATCTCAAGAGTACTTTCAAAAACAGAAAGAAGCGTATGCTCATTAAAGTTTATCTTGGCCCTTATCTGTGACAAAATTGTCAGGGAGACGACTGAGATCAGTTCCATTGGGCCAAGTGATGCTGCTCAATTGCTTCCATTCTTATGGTTCGATCGTCTCTTTTTTCATCTACCATTCTGCAGCGAGCTGGTTACGGCCGTAATCAGAAGCTACTGTACCTGCAACGACCATATTAAGCAATACCATGCGCTAACTGTTGGTTTAGTATTGATGATGACACTCTTAGAACTTTTAAAAAGAATCGTAATCAGACAATTCTTTAAATGAGAACAGCTGTTACAATGATACCCTCAGAAAAAAAAGATGGCTTTGGCTTGTACTAACCTTTGCTTTCTACTAAAGCACACTAGTTAATCACTGATTCACAAGCCTTTTCATATATGTAGTTATTGTCAGATGAGGTGAGGATGGTATTGATGTCAATGAAGCGCCTCCTGATCAGTGTAGTGTCAGTTCTTTTGTAGGTTTCTTGTCTGGACATTGTGCGCCGAACATGCTCTGTCTCTTTCGTACAGCTCATGTCTGCTGAAGTGCTACTCTCCTCATTTTTTCTTTTCGGCCAATACATACAAATAGCGTTCCGTTCCTCTCTAAGTTTCTCTAGTTCTAGCGGAACATAGCATTTTTGTATTTTTATCTTTCCATGGATGTTGGTACATTTTAGACTCAAGATAACATGGTTGCTTAGGACGTCTTGAAATAATCGAATGCATTCAGTAGGATCATTGTGCTTATACTCTAGTCTGAGGTTGCTCATTTCAGGATAACTCCGAGGCTGCATAAACTGTTTTTCATACACAAATATATTGATTGGTTCCCAATGCCTATCTGTCATATGTCTGTAGCTTTGAATTGATGGAGCACTGCCATCTGAAAAGTAGTGACTGACTTTGATTCAGCTTGAGTTTATGCTGATGACACAATTCAAGCCATATGAAAGAAAATAAAGAAAGAGCGCGCTGTCATCTTCCATAGTCAGACAGAAAAGGATTTATCTTTGAGACTAATTGATGTCTTGTTTATATCTTGCTTTCCAGAATCCAGTGAAAGATCAAGCTGAGAAAAATGACTGGACTTTTTTGATTTCGCTGCAGTTGATTTCGTTTCTTTTCAACTTGATTGGACTGCGTGCAATAGTCGGATTTGACGTATACCCTACGTGTGCGAGACAATACACTTTGCCAATGTAATCAGATGCAACAGTTGGGTTCTCATGTTGTAGCACAATGAAAGACTTGATGGGAAGAACCAAGTCAGCACCCATTTGCTCTGAATAGACATAGCTTTTGACCCAAAAGTCCCATGCTTTGATGCAAACATTGCACCGGTCAAAAAGACCAGTTATGATATGATATCATTGATCTGATGAAAGCCTCCAATCATAAATAAGGCTGATATTTTGATTGTCGTCAAAGGGCGACAAGCGTTTCACGGATTCATTTATAAAGCTAGTAAGCACTACTTTGTTGCTTTCGGGTATAACAGTAACATTGTATTTGACTTCATCTGTAAACAATGTTTCAGGCATCAACTAAACACAGCTGCTCAAGCTGTCTCCTACCACAAACAACTGTGAGAAATGGCCACGTTTGGATAATCGAATGAGTCTTTTCTTGATATCGGAACAAGCCAGGCCAATACCCCCAGCTAGTTGATTGATCTGGTATTGGTGAAAAGGAATTTGCTAATTCAAGATTGAATATGCAGATTTGCTGCTGAGACTTCAAATCGCTTACAGTAGTATTAAAACCAATATACTTTGTGATCCTTGAACAAAAGAAGGATTGTCTCTGCATAATGTAACCTGAGCTAAACACATATATTTATTTCAGACTGATAACCGCAAATCCGTCATCAAAAACACACCATGAATTGGAACATCAGCTATCTCTCCTGTAATCTTGATTTGTTCGATCGTTCTGTCTCTCTTCATCTTATAAAAGGCACGGTACATGTGTTCATTGCTTGGATCAAAGCAAGAAAGAGAGAGAGAGAGAGAGAGAGAGAGAGAGAGAGAGAGATGCTATAGACAGAATGGACTCTTGCCTTTACGAACATACTGGTGACATATATATTGTGATGGAAATAGGGAAGGCTTGAATGGATTTCATCCAGACTACAAACAGTGAGACTGAAAGTGACTTTCACGGCGGACCTATCATAGCTAGGATAGCCTAGGTATGCTTTATCAACCATACTGTACTCTGCTGAATTGCTGCCGTGATAGTGTTTTGTAACATAAGCCATGTATTCTTTTTTTGGTGAACATATCTAGCATCAGAGTGGTTGTCTCATCATACTCCCCACAAAATACTGAATATACTCTTTTTGCTAGAATCACTATCTAGCCTCTTTTTGCTAGAATCACTATCTAGCCTCTTTTTTCTGGCTACTCTTCTGTTGATTTTTTCTCTAAATCCTGACGAAACAATCCATTGTCAGCCAAGATTTTCTTGAATGTAAGGAGATGAAGGTGTCTCTATAGCTATTGATGTGGTGTCTATCAAAGCCTCTAGACCTGATTCATGTTTTGTCGTCTTTTTATTATTTGATAGAAAGACAAAAACAAAAAGAAAGAAGAGATCACTCAATATTTTATTGACTTGTTACACATAGACAAAGTTGGTGTAGAAACCTTATTTGATTAAAAAAAAGTTTACCAATGCCAATCATTTCTTGTCTGTAGTCTACTTTGCAATGACTTTCTGGTGGTATTGTGCCCTTCTGACTTTAGCATAAGGAAACACAAACCGTCTTGAGAGTTTACAAGGCAGCCAAGTAAATTGCTGTCCCTTTCCACAAAAGTCCACTCTAACTCCTCATTGCTTCAAAGCGAATAAAAGTTTCTGCAAATACTAGTTTTTTGATATTATCTATGATGGGATTTCTATATGTGTAATGGTAAGAAAAAGATCTTGATGAATTGTGTCTGCACAGTCAAAAAATGACCAATAACATATTGATTGTGCTTCTTTCTCTGTAACATGTTTATTTTTTTTCCAGTTATCGAGACAAAAAGAGGCTTTGGTTACAGAATTGCTTCAAAAGTAACACATTTGAGCCAACAAAGTAGTAATATGTTAACATTGAAGAGTAAGAGTTTATCCAATCAGCACATTCCAACCATAGCTAGATGAGATACTCGCATGCCTAAAATAAAACACGGAATAAGCCGAAGCTTATATGGCTTAAAGTGTCATTGCTTTGAACCTATTCCTTAAGAAGATCATGCTTTGAAGCCAAAAGCAGCGCAATAAGTTATCATTAACATTATATCACTTTCATTTATTTTATTTTAAATTTTTTTTCTTTATTAAAGAGGAGTTTATCTGTCAAAATGCATGAATAAAATAGACTTTACTGCTGATACAGGCATTTGGGACAATACAAGAAACACTCGTTTGTATTACAATTGATGATGGAAAAAAAAAGCAGAGTGAGAGATAGAAGCTTATTTTTAGGTGTTCAAGAGTGATGAATTTCATCTTTTTTTGATGTTTAAGATTAGTAATAATTAGTTGCTTATTTTGCAAGTCATGACTGTTGTTGAGATGATAAGTTTTTTTCGAGTTGTGAGCATTTTGAAGTACGTGTCTAAGCAAAAAGATAACTATAGATGCTTTGGTTTATGTAGATCAAAAGGAATGAGGTTGATATGATATGTAGCATCTCAAAGGTCACTATTTTATTATTCTCTGGTTTCATTGTTTAGTTTGAATAAAGTCAAAGGCTTATTTTTGTGTAAGGGTTTAATGCCAGCAAGAAGTCGATTTATTTGTTTAGGCAAGTAATGAAGATGGTGACAGTTTAAATGAAATGATTGATATAGACACAATAAGAATAAGTGATTAATGGATACGGTTATAAGAGAACAATATAGTAATAGTAGCTGGGCATAATAGTAGCAGAAACAGTAGGCAAGAGAAGTAGCTTTTATAGAGACAATAGAGGCAGCTTGGATAGAGACAATAGAGGCAGCTTGGATAGAGACAATAGAGGCAGCTTGTAGAGACACGGTAAAAATAGCTTGTAGAGACACAGTAGAGACGCAGTAGAGATAGTTATGGACCGAGAAATAGAAAGTTGTAGACAGAGTTTGAGATGTTCATCAGTAGCGGAGACACATGGCAGACCAGACAAGGAGGAGAACGCAGAGGATAAGCCTTTTTTCCTTGTTAAAAGAAAAAAAAAGCTTAGTTCTGTTCGCACTTTCTCACTTCCTGGTAAACACTTATCAGTCAGCTAACGGGAATTGTACAAGTATGTCTGCACCTACTTCCCTATCCACAACCCCAAAGTACTCGCACATGGATTGCTATCAGACCAGGGCGCTTGTTTGCCTTTCCTTACTATGAGTACTTCCTGGTCTATCGATAACAGAGGAGTCGTCTGAAGAAGGGACTAGCCTATGACAGTAATTCGCCTCTATTGGAGTGTGAAAGGCAGCATCAGCCTTTGTTCTCAACCTGTACAAGTTCATAGGAGACAACCAAAGTAGAAGAGATTTGACTTGAAAGACACAGTAAGTAGGCGCATTCACAATGGATGTATTGGTAAGCTTGGAAGAATCTAGATTAAAGAAAAGAAGTATGGTGAGTAACGTTTTGAGTAAAGAAGAGTGTTTGGATACTTGCTTTTGATATGATTGAAGTGATGCTTTGCCAAGAAATGAATTGATTCTTTTTTTTTTTGTAAAGAAAAGAAAGAAAAAAAAAGATTTTAACGCGCATGTTATAAATGCCAAAAAAAAGGCTAAAGTAGTTATCCAATCAGAGTTTAGCATCATTATCTTGTTCTAGTGTATGCTTGATGTAAAGGAAAAAGAAAAAAGAAAGCAGAGGGAATGTATATTAATGTCAACTTTATTTTGACAGCCAAACTCCTCTTTAACTTTCGGACATTTGTTTGATAGTCAGATAACTTTATGATTATCATCACTTTTTATTTCCCTTTATCTTGAGTAGTCAGAAAAAAAAAGGGTAATCAATCTTTGGCTTTTTTCTTTCTTTCTAAAAGAAAAAAGACACGCTCTTTGCATGAGGAAAAAAAAAGGCGCGATGCGAAAATCGCTCTTCTTTTTTTTTTTCTCTGCCAATCTTGGATTTCTCCAAAAATCAAAACACGCTTTTTTTTTTATGAATGCAGCTGTCAAATGTCAATAATCTTGTTACTTCTTTTTCATATCGACACCACTATTTTATCTTTGATCTCTTGCTTTCTTTAATAACTAGCAATCATAGAATTGGCATGTTAAGGACGCTATTTTCATTGTATTCATGAACAATAAATCAGCATAAACCATTCAAAAGCAGTATCCATATTTTTTTTGCTGGGTCCTGTTTCTTGAGCCAATCAGAATTCAGTATTTTCCCTAAAAAAAGAAAAAAAAATAGAACTATCGAGGTGAAGAGAGTCAGATATGATACAAGACCGTTCATTATCATGTATCTGCATCATAATGCATACGGCATGCAGTTCATGTGTTTGCCCACTTTGATATAAAAGGAAAGTCTAATGGGTATTGTAAACCTAAAATCATAATAGAGTTTTATCTTTGTACTATCTATATTGCAAAAGAAAAAAAAATCGCTGTACTAAAAAGGAGAGAGAGATAGGCGATAGTATTGAAATCGGGTCTAGACAACAGATAACATGGAGCTTTAAAAGTGAAAAGCAAATCACATGAAAAATCAATTTTCATGGGATCTAAACAATAAATGACCAATTCTAGAAAAATCGAATAGTTATTTATCTTTAGCAATAGTATATGTACTTTATCACTTTGTAGACACAGGAGTAAATTCGAGCGTATGTTCAGAACTGAATTGCCTGAGGATAAAGCTTCTAATAGGTAGAAAAGAGGTTCAAGGGTATAGAAAGCAGTAGTATTCTTTTTTAATGTCAGTAAAGTGTAATCCTTATGTAATAATACAAACAAACGATCCTTAGAGACCCTTTGAGAGATACTTTTTTAGGCGATAGTGCCGCGGTTGGGGGGAGGGAGAGACGAGTTAGTAAACTGAGGTGGAGTGTGGTCGCCAAAGATTCTAGCAGTTGGCATATAGAATATACTGTTTACATCTTTTACAAAACGACAAAGAATATAGGATTCATACAAAATGAAAGAAAATAGTTTTTAGAGAGGTGAAGGTAAAAGAAGGAATCATGGTGACACAAGTCAGCTGAAATCACCATGGGATCAGCCTTTTCCTTTGATCAACTAACCAATACCCCTATCTTTTTTTTTCTTAAGTACGTGAGTTTTTCTCATGCTCCCTTTTTTTCTCTTCTTTATCTCTCTTTCAGTCTATTTTATTTTCATACACAAACCAAAACAACAAGTCAAAAACTCTGGTCAAAAAAAAAAGTCAAGAACTCTCAGAAAAAAAAAAGTCAAAAACTCAAGCCAAAAAATAGTCAAAGACTCTGGTTAAAAGAAAAAAAATGTCAAGAACTCAAGTCAGGAAACACGTCTATGTTAAAGTAAGTACTGATAAACTTTTGACTTTGTTCATTTGATTGACTTTTTTTTTTCTTGTTCGTATAGGTATGAACCAACAAGAAACAACACTTACTTGGTGCAAGACTGCCTCATCTTATCTGGAAAAATCTCTTACTCTGGTTAGCCAACGATTAAAGTAGTCAAGAATCTGTCCTGTCATGGTTTGCAAGCCTCATTTCAAGTGAGCACGTCTAGGTCACCATTTACTGTAATCAAGACTGGTCTACTACAAGAACGTTGTGGTGTTCAACAAGTACTCATGCTAGGGTACCAAGCACAAACACAAGCAAAGCAAAAATGTTTGTCACAAGAAAAAAAGAAGAAATCCTTTCAGCCCTGGCAAGTGGGCAACTCTCCAACAAAGCGTCAAAACCAAAGCCCACTTGCCTTCCCCACAAGAAGCAAACAAAAGGGAAGGTTGCGACCTCAAGACGTTAGGGTCCTGGTAATCCTGGCGGTCCTGGTGACTCTGGTCGTCCTATCTTGGCAGGCTTGAACCAATCGGCGATTGCCTCTACCAAGGGGGATGTCTCTGGCGGCGCCTACGAACGCGGGTCTCTCTCATATCAAGTTGGATGCCTCTGGTTGATCTCCAAAGTACTCACTTTCTTGTTAGACACTTTGTGGTGTAAGTCGAAAGCTCCCCTTCTCACATATACTATTTTTTTTTATATAGTATCCACATACTGTTATTTCTCACTGGTTTGGCCAGTCTACTCGTTTGGTACCACTATATATTGTTTCTCTGTTGTCTTGGTTTACCAGGACTGACACAATGGTCTTCTTCTGAAGCCTACTTTTTATGATTTTTCCGTGCTTATGCTTCTGGAGATACTGCGGGACTGGGGGGAAACAGAATCGCCATGCGGAAGGCTTGGTATGTGGGGGGATTCGGTAGTAGTAGGTTGTTCGTCAGAGCATTCTCTGCGGTGGGGGTGATTGCTGTGCGGTTCTTGTCCTGTTCAAGGTAGGCAGCCGGGGTTACTGGGACTGTTTGGATTATTGGGACTCTTTAGGTCTTGGGGGGGGGGAGGAGGGTAGTAGTTTGTCCAAAGAAAAAAAAACCCCCAAAGGCTCATCCACTTCTATAAAGCTTTGTATCAAGAAACAAAAATAAATAAATATATTTGTCATAACTTCATGTCTTTCTCACTTGTGTGTTTACAATTATTTAATAAACTACCTTTTTTCTTTTCAAAGCATATAAAAGAAAAATAAAGTCCTTTATTGTCAATTGGTCTATGCTCTTCATTTACTGTTAGTATACTTTTGCATCTTTTGTTTTTTTTTTTTTTTTTGTATTTGGGCAAGGACTATTGTGTTTAGATTTTTGATACAGCTTCCCTATAACATGTCGAAGCTCTTTTCTATTCCTTTTTTTTCTCTTGAACAAAAACCACACCATCTGTTGTTGGAATAGCTGCTGCTTTTGTAAATTTGAAACCAACCCAACATACACGCAACAAGCACTTGCTTTCTCTTAGTCTCTAGAAGCAATTGTGTTGTACCTTATTTGTTTGAAACTCCAGTGAACCATTCAAACTCATACGCATTTCTTTATTTTCTCTTACTTTCACTTGCTTTGAGCAGCATATACTCTCTCACAATCTTACAACGCAGACGGACCTGACAACAAAATACCTTGGTTCACTTCCACTGTCTACACGAAGAGTACCAACATCAGAGATCACTACTTGCCTACATCCACCACCAAGAAAACAACCACCCGATCCTTTCATCTTTTCTTCGGCAGCTCACATCAAATGGTTTATGGAGGTGATAGGGCAGGGATTCAACTTACTATTAGAAGACATGTCCATTACAAGCGACGACGTTGGTATCTCTTCTCGTTGGCTATTTAAGACTCAAGCGCGTCTTGCAGCTGTTACGCAGGAAGGCTTGGAACAAGACTTTTATTAGATCATAATGGATGTCAATATGTGGGATATCCTTAAGAATTGCTTTGGTCGTTGGATTCACCGCTCCAAGGCTATTCAACAATGGAATGCAGCTTTATTGGCTCTCACAGAGTATGTTCAGCAATTAGTGTATGTAGAACAAGAGAAGGTCGAGGGTGTGTTTGTGAACGGACTCAATGTGAGATTCAAATTGTCAAACGAATTTGCTCATTATGCTTGGCATCGTATCATCTATTTGGCACCTCATCCACTCCAATTGCCTAGCGACAATTTCACATTGGCCATGCTGGGTATTGACAACCTTGTCGATACGCTTAACTCAACCTTAAGTGGTTCTAATCAACAGAAAAGAAGCGAAAAAGGCAGTATCGACAGAATAAGCATAGCATCCCAAGATGTTTAAGAGCTGATGAAGACCTGTAGAAAAGGATTGAGTTGATTTCAAGACAGCATCCTCATGCTATTGTCTAGTGTCTGTTTTGCTTTTGGGCAACAGAAAGAGTCAGGATGTTTGATGATCTATGTGGGGTCATGGATGGACATAGTTCAATCAGCCCTTTCTTTCTTGAGAGCATCATTCATAGAGGAAGAGAAGATTGGCTGAAGTTGAGCATTTCAGGAGAGTGTCTCGTCAAAGTGTTGACTAATTGCAGATGAATGACCAGGAGCACTGAAGCCAAGCATCTCTGTATTAGGGGGAAGAGGTAGCGCCGATATCAACACCTGCTAGTAGGCGTTTATGTTTTGCATGACACGATCTTAATCTTCATGGATAGTAATTAACCTGAGCGAATAAAGGTGATCAAAGGTGATCAAAGTTGAATGTCTAGTAAAAAAAACAAATAACAACATGCCTTTCTCTTAAGTAGTCTCTTTGGTCTAAGCACTTCAAAACCCACTACTTCTTCTCTCATCAACCAATGTTGAAGAACAAGTGCACACTTGAAGGGTTGCTATTGATCTAAAATGTTTTATACATTTATTATTGATTGTGAAGAAAACAAAAAGATGATCTCGATTCTTGGCTTTAAGAAGCCAACTTTGATAAATAAAGCGGAATAAGTTGGACTACAAAAGATCATAATGGGATTCTACCTCTCCGCCTAAATCCACTTCTTTGAAAGCTTTTTTCAGCTGATGGTGTACCCCCTCTCTACTGTTACTGTTGCTGTTGCTGTTGCTGTTATGAGCGATTGTATCATTCGAATCGCTGCATCACTGTTTATGCTTGGGATATGCCCCCATCATCTCCACTAGTACCATCACTAATTAGTCTGTTAGGTCAAGAGAATTAAAGATAACCAAAGGGAAACTTTTATTCAATACATAGATTGTATGTCAACATATAAGCTAATTAGAGCGACATAACAGGGGACTTGTGTCTCATTTGAAATATGCTGGATGATGCATTTTGCGATACTTTGAGTACCAAGACTACCACCATCACGACGATCACCATGAACTAAAAAGCCAGGTAAAGAAATAGTGCGAGCAAAATTATCAGCACCAGATAGAAGGTTGGAAGAACCCCCAGAAGATACAGCAGATGTGCATGAACTGAATCAGGCCAGCTAAGATTTGTGTTCGTCCTTATGTCTGAGTGCATACGAACACAGTTTACTTCTTCTTTCACAGATGTGTTCGTAATAAGCATTTATAAAATCACTTTTATAGCATAGGTATTGAATTCCTCCTAGCCAATGCATGATGGAAATGAACAGCATACATCCAATCTCAACAATGTTCTTCCTCTTTCACTAGTTGACCTTTCTCATTTGACTAACTAGATATCTTCTTATTCTATCTTTCCCGCTCTCTACTTTTTTTTTATTCCTTTTGCTTTTCACTGAAGCGGATAAGGCAATGAAGGCATGTATGGCAGCTCAAACCTAGTAAGGTTCAAGCTTGGCAACATTAAGTTGTAACTGAAATGAGTTGCAGCAGAAAGCTTATGGAAGACTAATGTATCACGTGTTGTGTTTTTGCAAGCCCAACATGAAGTTACTCTACCGTTACAAGCAGCAGCTTTACAAGGTGGTTTTACCGAGTTAGCCTAATTTACAATCATAATTGCTTTACTTTTTTTAAGAGTATTCGGCTTCAAGATACTCTTTTATAACGAAGCATAACTTTAGTAATTTTTATGAATGTGATACAAAATGGATAGCCATTTGCGAAAAAAGAACTTGATATTAGGTGATCGTTTGTCATGGTGCTAGAGTTTGTCATAATGTTGGATTGAGTACTCGATTTCCTCTTGAAGTCTTCTCTGTTGATTTTCTATCTCTTTATCAGTTGCCACATAATACATATGTATAAAGTACTCTTTGTTTGACTCAAAGCACTAATATTGCTCAATCCCTACGATGACATCTAAACAGAACGCTTAATTTAGTCTACCAGTCTTTGTATTCGTTTGTATACTTACTGCTATAATGAATAAGCCTGGAATCAAGATACAGTATAAGTTTAGAACTGAAGGTCTGGCTTTTGCTACCAAAGCAAGCTTTGTTTTTGACTCACCATGCTCTCTTTTCTTGTTGTATCATTTCCTCTATCGATGCCGACATATAGCTGCTACATGCATGTCCATTAAGCCCCATTATCTAGGACACCAAGCTGACTTACATCACAATATCAAAGAAGATCATCAGAACAGTGAACAAAAACGTTATTGCCAAAATAGCAGCCATCGCATTGTGTGCAGCATTACCGCTATTGACTGGATTTCAAATACCATAGATAAAGAACCAGACACTCTTGAAGAATTTGAAGACATTAACAAAGTTGCTGGATGCACCGTCTGAAAAAGCAACATTAGGATCTGCAGAAGGATCAGGAGAGTCTGTGGTACCAGTATACATATTCAACTCCTCGGCTGCTTTTCTACTTTTACTGAAGAAGAACTGAGAGCTATATCTATCAGACAACAACAGTTGATGCAGATCCAAATTAACATTAGGATAACGACTTAGGCAAATTAAAGGGACAATGCATATTCTCAAACCATGTCGTCTATAGAAGTTAACACGAGCTAGCGACCCATCCGAATAGGCTGATTCGACTTTTGTTTTGAGGAGAAGATGCTGTCTGTAGGTCTATAAGGAATGAAAGGACAGAGCTATCTTAAATGAATGATGGTTTGCTTCTTCATCTACAAAAAATGGTTGCAAAGACATTATCGCTCTGAACTAGCTTCTTGCTGTCATAGCCGCTAAGATCGTAAAAGAAGAGCGAAGACTCTAACAGATGCCAAAAGTGTTGGCCTGCTGTAACATAGTCAAAACTATTGATGATCTCTAGAACTAATTCTAATAAAAAAAAGAAGAAGTTACAATGCTAGCTCCATGTCATCAGCTGTTATGATTGCTTCTTTTGCCTCGCCTTTGAATCTCTACGACTGCTTCAATAATACAATGTGATATAGGCATACCTTTTTTATATCAAAAGAGTCCAAAAGAACTCTATTGAGAAGCAGTTTGTACAGGTCAAAGTCATCTGCATCAATCAAAATCACCAAAGGATTTCGAGAACGCTGCTGACTTTCTTTCGTATCTTGGTCACAATTATCCACTAGATGAATACTGACATCTTGTTTTTTGATGATTTCCAGTAATAGTAGCCTTGTTCTCAGATGAGATGCAAACCTGGCCAACGTATCTGTACCACTTGACTTCTGAAAATAATAGGAGTTTGACACATCTATTCTCTCAAGAGCGTTATAAAAGAAACTTTCAGGAAGACGTCCCAATACTTCTTCAACAAAAGCCAGACAACCGCTGCGCCAGGAGATTGGGATTGTCCATCACACAAAAAATGGGACTTTTTTTTATAGAAGCCAAGTGAAAAATTCAATGTACAAATAAAGATATGACTCATATCACTCTGATATGCCAAACTAGATACGTTTGTGGTATTTGCCACAACTACTTAGTATACTTGAAATCCAAATCAAATATAGAAGAGTTTTTTTATCGTGCTTAACACTTTTTCTCTTCACCTCAATAAAGGCCTATATTTTCTATCACTTAATTTTACAAGTTATTATCATTTGTTTGAGCATAAATACAGGCGGACCTATTCGTCTTGTAGCCATGCTTACTTCTTTGTCTTTAGGTGTCACAAGCATATCCATTTTTATTCATCCCATTATGCAAAGATCTACAAGAGAAACAACAAAACTTCGAGGACATAGCGAGAAATTTCTAGCTCATCTCTAACTAAAGGACATCTACTCCTCGTTGGTTCCATACTTTTTCATAAACGAAATAAAGCAGAGGCGCACTTAGACTTGATGGATCTTATTGCCAGTCTTGTAACTCAAAAGAAGCTTATTCCAAATAAACAAGAAAATTCTAACTTGCTTCAGCTAAAAACAAAAACCTTTAGAGGGATAGACCAATGTTGTATTTTGTTATGCTAATGCTCTTAATTGGACTTACGAAGTTGCCTCTCACTGGTGCTTCCGACTATGCTCAAATCAAGACTTATCTAAATCAAATAAGACTTAAACTTCGACGGATTTAGATCAGATTTTTAAGCTTGAATAGACCTTTGTATGCGGCTGTGGTATAATCTCAATTAAACATACTCTTTCATAAACACTTATCACAGAATTGCTACTGAAACAGTTCCACTACAAATTGTATTACTGTCAATATTACCACAGCATTGTTGAACAAATTACTTCATCATTAATAAAAAACACAACTTTGGTTCTCTTGCGTGATGCGAGCATATCTGACTTGTTGAATTCAGACGTGCTGCATGTTAGCTAAGTAAGTCAATCTTGACAAAAGAATAAAGAAGCGACACTTACTACGCTTAAGACGAAATGATGGAAATAGAAAGATTAACTTTCATCTCGTTCCTTTTAGCATCGTTTCTTCGCCTGCTACTATATGCTACTTTGATAAAAGTACAATTATAATATAGTGCAGAAACCATTCGCTACAACATGTAATACCATAAATCAACAATAGCACAAAACATAGTTCATCTTAAAATTATTTGAAGGTTAGCGTATATGAGCAGCCTGAAAATGGCCTATAGACAGTACAAAAAAAGTTTAGTAAATTAGCATAAACTCATTTTGAGTTAACTCTGAAGAAAAAAACGTATTGAGCCATAGGCAACCTTGTCGAGAAAAAAGTTAACTTCACACTTGGCCTAAAAGTCATTTAACTCTGTAGCACTTTTGAGAACAAGCAAGCTTTCTGGTGTAATCTTTTCTTCCTTCAAAAGCTACTACAATTTAAGATGAGAATGTTTTTTCAATATTTATTTGTCTTTATCTTTAAAGATGAGCTTCTCTTCTATCTCGAATGTCAGCAAATGTCTTTGGGTAAGTATATTGCACTTCCTCACGATCTTTAAATTTCTGATACCAAGCGTGTACCCGAGGTCCCTTCTGTTGGAAGAAGCCTGACTCAGGCAACGAATAGAGATCAGCAAAAGGAGGAAAAACAAAATAGTCCGCCCAAGTCA
Organism: Choanephora cucurbitarum; assembly: GCA_025331435.1. Classification (NCBI taxonomy): domain Eukaryota; kingdom Fungi; phylum Mucoromycota; class Mucoromycetes; order Mucorales; family Choanephoraceae; genus Choanephora; species Choanephora cucurbitarum. Next base: position 75,181 of record JAIWNI010000021.1, read on the forward strand.
ATTCAGGGCCACATAAAAATGGGCCTTGCTGGCTACAGAGAGTGTCAAAGGCGGAGATGACTTCACCTGCCTTCTGGAGCTTCTTCTTCAAGCGCTGTTGTATTTCCTCTTCAGTGAGACCTTGACTTTCATAGTAGTGGCGAGGTTTTGCAACACCAGCAACAACTTGATGAAATACATAATCACTAAGGGAACTGATTACTTGAAGCATTTTAAGTCGCTCATCAAGGGAACTTGGTGTCAAGCGGGAGTCAATTGTTAAATCTATGAATTCACGAATTACAGACGACTCAATGAGCACCTTGTCTTTGACAACGAGGGAAGGTACACGACCAAAAGGGTGGTATTTGTAAGCATTTTCGCTGTAAGGCACCGCCTTCTCAAAGCGATAGTCTACTTTCAAATGATAGAAAGCCATACGTAAAGTGCGTGTGAAAGTAGAAAGAGGTATACCAACAAGTGTAATATTGGTCATGATAATTGACAAACTGAAGAAGAATAAGAAAGAAGAGGCATAGCATTAAATTGCCAGCAAAGCGGAAAATCAATTACTTGGGTTGGTTAAATTTTCTCAGGTCGTAAGGTAAAAGTTATTACCTATGCTTATTCTACTCCAGCATGAGAAAAATAGTTTTACCTCAAGTAAAATGTTACACAAGTTCCCTCTTGAAAGACATCAAAGCGAAATTCATTTAGTCAATAGAGACAAAGACGATAGCATATAGTCTCCATCTTGGGGCTCAAGTTTCTACTTTTGGCTGACGGAATGCTCCAATAGCATAATTTAGACAAAGATAATCTCTCTTGACTATATTGCCATCAATCAATAAGAGATATCTTTTTAGATTCGATGTGTTATATTCTTCAAAGTGAGTTAAAATAAAGTTTCAGAAATGAGTGGTATAAGTGTTATATCATTTTATTACTCTGCTAAAAAGTTAAGGCCGTCTAATATGAAGCTCTCCCGTTCAATTAGCAAGTGAATTGACCGAAACGATTTGATGTCCAAGTAGATGCCCAGACAAAACGAAAGCTTAGTTTGGTCAATACTTAGGTACCATTTTCTTTGTTTTGGTAAATGGTTGTCTAGTTTGCGTTATGATTTAGAAGCTCTTTGACCTGACCTAAAGACAATTCTATGTGCGATTACTGATACAAAGTATTTTGCTCTTCCTATTATTGTCATTTTATATACAAAAAAAGAGAAACATTACAATTTGACAGCTTAATGTCTTGAATAATATCTTTTTTGTCTTCACGAATTGATGACATAAAATTCCATAGCAAGACCATCTGATTTGTCGACCATTGACAAAGAGTTACTAGTTATATTCAAGACATTCAAAATCAATCCTAAATATTTGCATTTTCGAAGTGGCGGTTATGCTTTTCAGCACAGTCTGCAACATGAAAAGTTGTCCCAGAAGGTCAAGAAATACAAGCAGCGGAGGCAGTTTTCGCTCAACATCCTCTAAAAACAGCTAAAACTCCTGAACATGCTACAGCTGTATAAAATGCACATCAAGAGCAGAAGCATACATCAAGAAACTTTTATCACAGTCCTGCTTGCAACAGAAGTAAAAGAGAGTATGAGATGAGGCAAGAAAAAGGTCATGATCAAGCATGTTCAACTGAGAGTAGGTGTGGTCGACAAGAACAACAAGCACTACATATCATGCTTGTTAGTGATAAAAGCTATGGCTTCAGATCGTCCATTCGAGTACGCGTCCGTCTAGGTGATTTATGAAAGGCGAAAGGGTATAGCCTTTACACATCAGTGTGTATAACCAACAAACACAATATGTATTAAGTCTGTGTTTTTGCTTCAAAAAACAAGTCATTCATTGAGAATTGTAGAGAAAGATGGAAAAGAAAGTTTCAAGACGATCAATGGTACCTCTGTATGTAACAACAAAACCTGTATCCTTAGTCTAGCAAAACAATACCAGAAGCCAAGAGATTTTCTGTCTGCCTTGGACATTGGTGTTTCTGGAGAATCTAGGCTGGTTGACGCAAGAACCCTTGATGTACTGAATCCCCCCTCTGTAGTCACTCCATTGTCTACTACTTTAATCACATCTTTTCTTGAAGCGAAATAGGACTAGGCTTAATACTGGTGGCATGTGTGTACCTTTTATGGAAAAGTGTAAGACCACCCTTTCACCAAAAGGTCAATCTACTAACTCTTTCAGATTCATGCTTCCAACTGTGTCAATTACTACATTATTAATGTGCATGTGAGTATTCTATATTGATTTTCGGAACACCAATTCTGCTTATTGTATATGTTGCAAACCTGCAGTTACTCTACCCTCTTAGTATGACAAAATCAAATGGTAATACCAAGTATGTTTATTTTAAATAGAACAGTACTTAAGCAGCAAAATCTGTGCCAAACCAAATGAGCCACTGGTAACATAAATTAGGTGTAAATTGTAAGCAGCCTCTCTCTTTAGATCATTTTCATCATCCTGCTCTTTTTCTAGTTCGGCTTCTTCTTGTTCTGAAATGGGCCAAGTATAAGCACTGTCTAAAGGCCTTATTTGCTTTTCGTATGATTTAGAAGTAGGAGGCATACACAACACCTTTTCATAATGGGGGATAGCTAAATGTGTTAAACCAAGCATATGAAAGGCTCGAGCAATATTAAATTCAGATTCTTGATTATGATCTGCTAGTTTAGCATATTCAAATATAAACAGCATGCCCTATATGAAGATAAGAAGTGTCATTAAGTCTTTGTGTTCCCTTTCTTTTTCTTTTCTTGACACCATTTACCTGCATGATCTGTAAGTGTCGATTATCTGTCTTACGTTGAATTGCTGTATGGAGGAAAGAGATACCCAATGATAATGTGTTTAGGCGATCCTTAGGTGCGACTGCATAAGCTCTTAAATTAAACACTACATTTTAAGTTAGTCTGTATTCATATCATCTATCATAAGAGAGAAGGATGTGCTTCAACTTACAACTAGCAGCAAGAGGGTTCTTAGATAACAAGACGAGATCCGCAAAAAGGCCCAACAAAATGGGATTAACATGGTCTGGTGCTTCAATTCCCATTCGTTTTACTGTGTCAGCTGGAATATAAGCTGGCATATGATAATATCGTTTTGGGTCTTGCTCATTAATAGTGGATGGATCCATATTCATCGCTTGAATTTCTTCGTCCAATAAACGAATCTGCTCTGTACTGGCACCCCTATCATCTCCTTTCATCTGGTCTTTGCGCTTGCTAGATACAACTGCATCCATCAACCGAATTGTGCGGTTTAGAAACTTCAGTTGAGGTTGGGAGGCATATAGGGTAGCGTCTTTGTTGCCCGCATCCACTACAGCTTGGTAGATACGGTAAGGGTCATTTCTGAATTGATAAAAATTACATAACCAACGAGCACCATATTGAACAAGTTCATTATTTCCTCCGACGATACCACATCCTATATAACCAAAACAAAGTTAGATAGACAGATACATGATGCTTCTCGCTTACCAATCACTGCCAAATAAAGTGTAGTCTTTTTAGGAATATCATGGTAAAATACATTGGCATTAATCGCTTTCGTCAGTACATTGAACGAATCCTGAAATCGTCTTGACATAGCCAATGCATAAGCATAACGCAAAATCATATATAACCAACGATCAAAAGAAACACCTCTAAAGTCAGAAGCATGGATCATGCTTGCATTCTTCTCTTCTTCTTCTCTCAAATGTCTTTCTTCTTCGTCAAAATCTACCTGGTCTTGGCTAGCCTGATCTTTCTCTTCTAATTTGACACGCGTACGCAAACGATTGGCCATATGATGTGCTTCTGCATTCAGATTGTCCGTATCTCTTGAGATATTTCTTGCCTTCCTAAACGCATAAAAGCCTTGGTATCGAGTAGACTAAAGAGATTCTAATTAACTCCTGCCAGTCAGCCATAGGTCCATCCATACTTACTCTTTCAGAAGGATAAAAGACACTTGTGTTGCTAAACTCCTGCCAAAGTTCCTGAGCCGTTCTGATGTATTCACGAATCAAGGGTCGTTCAGCGTCTACTGTATTGGGACCGATTTTTTCATCCAGTTCATCTAGCTTACTAAACAAGCCTAATGTAGCGTATGTCTTTTCTTCTTCTCGACGATTGGTCTCATCTTTACGACGAGAGTAGTATTCCTTTATGGTCAGCCCGTTTGAACTTTCATCAAACAAGGAAGCCTTCTTGGATTTATTGTTACGCTTGGCTTCTTGAGATTGACTGATTCTCTCTTGAGCAGCTGTTGCTTGTTTGTGGGTACTAGACTTCTTCTGCTGACGTGATTCACGATTTTTTTTCATGACTATTGTTCACAATAGAGTGAGTGACATGCAAAATAGATAGTTCTGAAACTTACCATAATCTACTAATTCCAAGGCTTTCTCTTCATTTCCTTGTTCTTCATAAACAGTAGCCAGAGACATCATTACGTCTAAATTATCAGGCTGCTCTTCCAACACTATACATAGACGTAAGTATACCATCCATTATCAAACACACATAAGACAAGTTACCATTTAAATAGAACAAGACAGCTGTATCTAAATCGTTTGTTTCTCTGTAACAATCAGCAGTTCGAACCAGTAAGTCTACTTCAATTTCCTAATAGTTAGAAGAAATATATTTGAGTTGACATTCTAGATAAAGTCAAGACGACTTACATCAGCACCATCAATAATCTTTTGAAATACAGGCAAGGCAAGTTCATAGTGCCGCTTGTCATAATAAGCATAAGCGATATCTTGAAATAGATCAGGGTAAGTAGAGGAAGGATACTGTAGTAGGTATTGAAAATGCTTTGTAGCCAGTCGTACTTGATTTAGATACAAGCGGCAAATACCCATACGAACACGCAATTCAAGTGGAAAATCAGTTCTGGCTTCATCCTCTTCTAGGTATTCATCGTCGTCATCAGTATGGGATTGCCACCAAGTCTCATTTTGTCTCTTTTGAACTAGCCGCAGACCTGTCTTGATGGTATCTAGCGAATGGTAGTAGTCGTTGAGGATTAAGTAGAGCTCACTCAACATATTGATTTCTGCATAGCCCAGTTTATCCACAAATTCTTCTTCATCCTCCTCCTCGTCATTGACTTGATCTACATAATGTTCTGTGTGGTATAAAATAGCATCTTCGTATAGCTTGATAGCCTCCTTTGTTCGACCTTGTTTTCTAAACAATTGGGCCAATTCGTTGATGACTTTAAAGTGATGCGGAAGGTATTCAAGGATCTTTGTGAAGCCCTCAACTGCCAATTCAATACGCCCATGCTGTTTGTATAAAAATGAACGATCCCATAAAGCATCTACATCTGTAGGATCCAACGAAATCACCTTGGTAAAACATTGAATGGCTTGTGTGATAGCCTCATTTTCACTTTTAAGGAAAATTAGTGTTATGCATATAAATAAGAAAATGAAAAGACTCACATGGATTTTTGACCCAACTCTTTCCATAGAGAAGCATCGTTACAGATATGGGCCCCCATCATACGTAGCTTGAGTGATAACTCTTTGTTGCCTAGTTCCTCATGGACCAGACCCAATGTGTTCCATGCGGGATGCACTTTGGGGTTCTTTTGAATGATTTCTTGGAGGATATCAATTGCTTCACCATAATTGCGGTTGATATACAATGCATTGGCTTGACCCAATTTACGCTTTTCTTCATCTGATAACCGGATCTCACCTTTCAGCAGTCTCTTCTTAGTTTGGCCCTTAACACGACCAGCACCGATACCAGTTGTCAAAGCCAAATTGTTATCAAACTCTTCAATCTCCCGTTGCATTTCCTCCGCATCACCTGTTTTTAACTTGGCACGATTCTCAGTTCGTTTGTCCAGCAACTTTCTGTAGAAGTTTAAAGTTGAGAACCTGTATGCATCAAAGAGAGACAAGGATATGACTTACATAATTTCATCATCGTTCATCAACTCTTCATCAATAGAATCGTTATCGCTGTTCTGATCTTCTTGGATCCACTCATTCAGTGAATCGTTATCGTCATCGTCTTCTAGATCCAATTCTTGTTCTTCTTGAGCAAGATCGTCTTCTAGTGGAACAGCATCGAGTCCTGCGTTTGATAAAATGCTGGTAATATCCATATCTTCGATAGCATTATGAGCAGACGCGACTGCTTTTCCTTTTCCTTTGTCTTTGGCCATGAAAGTGATAGTAGGTATAACAGATAGAGAAAAAGAGAGAGTGAAAAGTATACATGAAAAAGTTCTGTATGTCGTAGATTGAATTATTGAAGAAGTCAAAAAAAAAAAAAAGATCATCCACTATACACTCTATTTGTAAAAAAGAAAAGGATACGAACAAGCAATAAAAGAATACGCATGCACACACGCTCATTCATATATGTATATATCACCATTAATAATTTATTTGAGTTTAAGCAGCAAAAAGCCTCTGCATAAATTCTGTAATGCCAATATCATTTGTGTTGAATTCATAACATCCCCACATCACTAAACCAGTAGACACAACATTTGCCCAGTTAGAGGCCCTATGAAGTCTTGGATAAACTCTTTTAGGTATATAATCGGTAATACAAGAGTCGAATCCCATATAGATATGATAAGGTAAAACAACACCCAATAAGCCATCTGAAATAGGATGTGCACCATAAATCAAAGATGTGCTGAACATAGGAATCAATGCAACAGCAGAGGCACGCTCCAAATTCCAATGATGAGCACCAAATTCGTAACCATGCTCCTTGGTTTCTATGGTGGTTGTTAGATCAAATCTCAATCAAACAAGCACACATTAATCTTCACCTTTCTTGATTGTCTTCTTTTCTGTAGTTTCTTCCGTAGCTTCTAGTTCTGTCTTCGTTTCTTCATTTTCTGTTGTTGTTTTTGTTGTTGCTGTTGAATCGTTTTTGGTAGTAGTGTTTTGGCTAGCATTAGTAGTCGAGACTGTTATGATGTGTCAACTAAAAAATACCGACTATAATCTTGTGTATTTTTCGTTACCTGCAGAATAAGATCTAAGTACGATAGGATTTATTCTAACTTGAGATCGATACAGATGAGCTGAACTCACAGATCTTGAGAATAATCGAAGTGTCATTAATAGTAGATTGTAATAAAAGAGATCTGGAGAAAATAACAAAAAATAAACAAGGGGAGTTAAAATTATCGAAAAACTCAGGCTCATCGTTCTTTTTTTCTTTCTTTCTTAGATTATGTCAATGAGTCAAGAAGGTGTGTGTGTGTATGTGTTGAACCTTCTATCAAACAAGAAGCCTGATAAATAGCATAGAAAACAAGAAGCGATCGTTTGATAAAGTCAGTGCAGAAGGCCCATTCGATCAGTTCAAGATCGATGACGATCAAGTGTTACAAAAGATCGAAAAACGTTCTGTATGTCCTGGCTGTAACAAGACTGTCAAATACTTTTGTTATAAATGTCTTGCTATTGTAGGAATGGAAGTTTCAAGTGTGCCTCATGTCGATTTGCCTGTCCATTTAGATATGTAAAGTAAGCAACCATCAAGTTATGTTCTTCTTTTGCTGCTTGCTTACTTGCTCTGTAGTATCAAACACAACAAAGAATTAGACGGCAAATCCACAGCAGTGCATGCCTGTATCATTGCAAAAGGCAACGTTGATCTTCATACATGGCCTCAAGTGCCTGAGTTTGAACAGCCAGAGAGAACATTACTGCTGTTTCCTAGTCCTGTAAGTTAAGATAAAGAGTACAAGAAACATTAAAATTAACAGATATAGGGCGCAAAACGATTGGAGGATATACCCCGAGATTCGTTTGACCGTATTGCTGTCATTGACGGTACATGGATCCAAGCAAAACAAATAGCAAATAACACACCTGTTTTAAAGAAGATGCAGCATGTTACTATCCAACCTCAAAAGACTCATTTCTGGCGATTTCAAAACGTCGATGATCAGCACTTGGCCACTATAGAAGCTATCTATTATCTTTACCGAGAATATGGTCAAACATATGAACCACCTTATCGAGGCCAATACGATAATCTGTTGTTTTATTACAAGTTTTTTTATCATCTTATTCAAAATACATATCAAACAACAAAGCGAACAGCTACTTTTAGTCATCGTCATCAGCAAAAAGATTATATCAAATATAAAGAAGAAAAGGAAGAAGAATAAATGATAGTTATTGACTTTCAGGTGCATTTAAATCACAAGCATGTGGATGTTTGGCACAATATTTTGGCTGTACAGGCTCAGCATCAATACCACGGGCTTGTAAATGATATACCCAATCATAAAACCGTTCAGAGACACTTTTGACTGTACGTCTCTTACCGGAGATATCATAGGAGCCAGACCAATAGACTTCAGCAGCAGCAGCAGAGCGTGGCCAGAGTCGTCCATCCAACACAGTAGGTCCAGATTGTTCAGACCAAAGAGCTATTTCTCCTCCAATTACTCTGCCCTTATCTGAAGACGCTATACCATAGGTCATGTCATAACTATAGATACGTTGCCATGTTTTGAAAGGCGAGCACCAAGATCCTCCACCACCACCATAATTAAATGTATCTGAGGCTGTTTCTTGTTGTGTAGGACTAATATAACGATCGTCTTCACCAACCCAACCTTTTATATAAAAGAGGTAGCGTAAATATTTTTTTTTTAGTCAAGTGAGTGTTTTATATATTTACCTCCATGACCACAATCCAGATAAAAGTAATCATAGTTGGAAACAATCACATCATGGCCAAGTGCAGTATAGTTACCAGGTGGCGTGAGCCATGTTTGGATGACTGTCTTTTTAGGATAATGACCTCCATCTTTCAAGGGATCCTCCCACATAACTGGTCGCTTGTTTAGTGTTTGAATGACATAGTCCAATAATTTGTTCTCCCACTCAAACCAAAGTTCTTTCGTTGTTATGTTGTGTTGCTTTGTGTATTCTTTGATTTTATGGCTCAATTCCCAGCAGCCCGTGTTGATTTCATCACCACCAATATGATAGAAATGATCAGGAAATATATCAGTTGCTTCCTTTACAATGTCTTTGACCAATTTAAATGCATCTTGGCTGAGGGGGTCCAATTGACCAGCAGGAGGTTCTGCAGCATATGCTGCCCAGAATTCGTTAGAACACAGAATATAATCAGGATGTGATTCAACAATAGAAGCTGTATGGGCAGGCATGTCAATCTCTAACATCACACGAACGCCTCGCTCCTTAGCAAACTGGATGATACGAGATACATCTTGAGGCGAATATGTTTCCTTGGGAGAATATGCACCTTTTTGAGAAAGTTCTGGGTGCGATTTGAAGTAAAGAGGCCAAGATTGAGAATCAGTAGCATGCCAATGCAGCACATTCATCTTGTTAAAAGACATAGCCTCGATCGTTTTCAGAATGTGTTTCACAGGGAAAAAGTTACGTGAGGTATCAAGCAAAAGACCTCGGTGAGGATATGTTGGCGAGTCCTTAATACGGATAGTATGAACAACTAAGCTTTTCTTCTCCATAGTCACTAGCTGTGAAAAGGTTTCGAGCGCACGAAGAGCACCTACCCAAGTCTTAGCCTTAAGCAGGGCATAGCCACCTGTCTCAGGCACCGTCAAATGATACGATTCATCTACATCGAAGTCGAGCGAAGCCTTGTTATCAGTCACTTCAAACTGAATGCCCTGTATAGGATTACTTGCCCAAGTGACAGTGGTCTTCTGGGTTGCTACCTGAACAGGTTCCCAGCGTTCTTTTTGGATCAGCTTAAGATAGCGACGAGCTGCTTTTTCAAGGATAGAGTTTTGTATACCATGGAAATGGAAATCCTCAGAAAGCTTAGCAATTCTATCTGTCCACTCGTACTCTTGAGGGGTAGGATAAAGAAATGTTCTAGCGTCCACTAAAGCAAATGTGCAGACAGCAGCCAACGTAATCCACTTCATAACTCAATCTTGCAAGTAAGAGAGAAAGAAAGAGAAAGCAAACAAAGAAAGGAGTTACTCAGCTAAAATACTTATATATATATTTAAGGAATTGGTTGACAAAAAATTCTGTTTCGGAAAGTTGAACAAACAAGTCAAGTTTTCTTATGTTCATTTTCATTCACTTCTTGCTTTTATGCGCTTGTGCTTCTCAAACGCAGTTGTACAGAAAAATATGCAACTAGCTTAGGTGTATCATAAAAACTGATTCCGTTACAAATTTCTTTTCTCTTTGTTAAAGACAAATAAAACAAGTTGCCGATCATTTGATTATCTAATAAAAACTTTGTAATAAGCAAGTTAAAAACAAATTCGGGTTACAAAAAGCTCAGTCATGCAAGCTGATGACTGTGTTCAGCTAGAGACGAACAAAAACACTCCTGCTTTGACCTTTGGTTCTCTTCTGTATTTATCCCTCTCTTTTCTTGATCAACGAGATTCTTGATTGATTTTCTGAATAGAAGCATTCTAAAATCAGACGTGTTTGTGCCTAAAGAGAGTTACTGTAGATGTTTCTCTTCAAATCTGAAACAACAATATTTTGATGTGTACAAGCTGCTAGAACAGAAAAGGAAAGCTAATAAAAATGGTACTTGCACAAAAATTAAAGGTTTTATTAGAAGTAAAAAATACTCTAGAGTTTTAGCTTTGTTCGATACATGCATTCTTACTTTAATTGAGGATAAGACAGCCAAAAACAATTGTTAATTACTATTTGATTTGGCTGTCTCGATGTTTTCTAGCACATCAGTGACCATTTTGATATCTCACAAAAGATATGCTGTATGCTGCAGTTCATAACTTAATGCGATGCATGAACTTCAATCAATATGAAGACAAGTCCAAATCTCTATACAAGAAGGCAAACAACAACAAAAGCTAACTATAATTGACAATTAATGTGCGCCTTTTATACTGCCGATTCTAAAGCTATAAACGCCACGTTCTACATGAAAAAGCTTTCTAAATCTATCAAGCACTCATTGCTCAAAATTTTACTCTATTTGGAAACGCACCTAAAGAAGGTATACTAGCAATCTAAACAAAAAGTGTCATAATCATTCTCTTTTCTGATGCCAAATGCTTGATGTACCAGTAAAGATGATTTTCGAAAGCAGATATCTTAATGATTGTATCTTGCAGTCTTAAATATCTTTATATAGGTCGCTCTATTGAACTGCAACACGAATATTTATATAATAGCCTTTTGGTACTGTAAGCGTCTGCAAATGCCTCTCTCTTCTAAAAAACAGTCCAATTAGGTTTTTGTATTACTTTGTTGTTATAGATAGTTCAGGATATACTAAGCAAACCGATCTTCTGGACGTCCCAAACAAACACTTTTTGCTGGAAATGAGAGAATGCAGCTGAAGACAAATTCCCTCAACTATATACCCAACAAAGCAGGGAACCAACGAACTAGATCTCCAAGCTATTCTTGACAGCCTTCCTTGAACACAACTGTTGAATGATTAAACCATAGTCTGAATCTTACACAGTGTTTTCCTGAATTGAGCACATTGTTCATTACAAATAAAAGAGTCAACAAGACGGATGGAATGACCCTTATTGATGAGATTTCAATTAAAGAGCAAAAGAGATGTAATGCTCATTGACAGTTATATAGATGCAATTAAGACTTGTGTCGTTCAAAAGAAACCTACTATTAGAATAATATACTATCTCACCTTTTTGCATTACTTGTTCTTTTTTTTTTGTGTTTACTTCTTCGAATATTCACATAGTCTACAATGATAGAGAAAAATGCCTTTGAGTTAGACAAGAAGAAACTACTTGAAACTTCATACAGCAATCCTTACTTAAGCTGTCAAAAAGGCATGTAAATATTGTTTTGGCATTTTTGTTTTCCTAACTCTTCACTGTAAAAAAAGAAAAGGTCTTTTAAAGGCTAAAAAAAACCTTCTCCATCAGGTTTTTGTGACCAAATCGCAGGCTTTTTAAAGGTTATTTTTGCTAATTTTTTGAAATTAAACCAATCACGAAAGTTTTTCTTCTTAACCTTCAAAGACAAAGGCTAATTAGAGGTTTTTTGGACTTTGAATCTCCGTAAAGAACCACAATTTTAAAAAGCCGATAAAAAACCTCCAAAAAACCTCTAATTAGCCTTTGTCTTTGAAGGTTAAGAAGAAAAACTTTCGTGATTGGTTTAATTTCAAAAAATTAGCAAAAATAACCTTTAAAAAGCCTGCGATTTGGTCACAAAAACCTGATGGAGAAGGTTTTTTTTAGCCTTTAAAAAACCTTTTCTTTTTTTACAGTGCTTGTTTGAATAAAATCTCTACAAGAGTTTAACAAAACCCTTTACAAATGTCCTTATCCTTATTACAGATGAATTCGTGTGTGTATGTGTTTTTATATAGACAGTGTGAGTCATCCGCTTATATAGAGATCAAATGATAAAAATTGGTTTAACAAGTAATTGCATCTTTATGTCCAAAATAACTTGAGAAGATGTTAAAATAGAAACCCTGGACGGAAATCGACTGCTAAAGTGCAAAGACTGATATTCTTTCGGCTGTAATAAGATCCTATCAAATCTCTGAATGATAGAGATGGGTTATTAAAGATTTCAAACAACAAGACACCATAACAAGCCATCTTAATAGCTCAAGTGCTTTGATAAATTGTAGTTTCTCGTGCTTTTTTTTGGAATCGCTACAAATTTATATCTCTTTCTCAGGCTCAAAGTAAAATGATTGATTATTGCTGGTCTTTTGGAACTTTCATTTCTTTTTGTCTTAGTGGAAATATCAGAACTGAGCTAGGTTTGCTCTTCTTCAGCAAACACTTCAATTATTTTGGTTCATGTGTCCTGCAAAGAAATAATGGTATGCTCTTTATGCACACCTAAGATTCAGCGCATGAAATATGTCAAATAATTTACAAACAGATTTATCAAGTGTCAGATGATTAGATTTGTTTGTTATTCTGGCCTCAAGTTACCTACTGGATGTTCAATAGAATGATACAACCATGATGCTGAAAATGAATAAGATCTTCCTAGACAACCTTGTATAAAAAAACCAAGAATTATCACTATTGAAACAACAAAGAATATAAAGCTTAAGTAGAATAGACCTTTGTAAAGTTAAGCTAGAAGAATGACTGATGGTTTGGCAGCTTTTTGGGCCTACTAACCATATGAAAGCCCTGTGACTCACCTTGTTTGGACCACTTGAATACTCCTTCATATCATAAGAGCCTTGAGAAAAATGCTACTTATTTTTCAGCCCATTGTGAGAGATGTGAACATCCATAATGCTAACAGATGCATGCTGGTATGAATGAAAAATGAAACAAACCAGACGGGGCTTCTCTGTCAAACTGGTTGAGTTGCATCGAAAGTTTTGGAATGTTTTTTTATCGAAATTTAAGCATAGTCCTCACTATATTCATTGCTTCGTGTTGCTTTATAATTTAAAATGATTTTGGCTTTTCATTACGCTGGATGCATCGGATCCATAGCGTATTTATTGCACATCACTACACTATTTTCGAAAAGCTAAGCAAATGGAAAGTAATTGGAGTCTGTTATAAATTTATACATCTTCCTTCTCGAAAAAAAAAATAGCTGATCATTCTGCTTTGCTACACAAAGACGACATTTTTGTCAGAATCAAAAAAGAAGAACTTTAAAACAATTGTACAACTCTATACAAAGGAAGCTAAAAAATAATAACGGTAACACAAGCCAAATGCCACTTTTTCAAGTTAACAACATGAATGGTAGAAGCACGGCTTTCCTGCTATCTATTGACAACTATTTTCCAAGTAATCTTTACCGAATAATTGCGCATATCTCAAATATTTGTTTGTTTGCAATCAAATTTCAAAGCACCCAAGAAAAACTCATCATTTATAGTATGGGAGTATGGGCTTAAAAAAATATATGCTTTTTTGCATTTAAAACCAAAGAAAACTTTTTTTTCTTTGTGAATCGTGTAGCAAGTTGAAGCTATCACTTAATTTGAAAACTTTGTACAACTAATGTTGCATTAAAAAAATGCCATAAAAGCATTATCCATAAAACTTAGGCAAGCATAGATAGCTTTCATAGAGAGGAAGAATGGGCAGCATTTCTATCACTCAATTACAACTATATCATACGCATGCTAACGGGATCTATGCTTATACCAAACATTGGTAATGCAAGATTGCCCTAAAAATTTTCATTTGTGCTGCTAATTTTCGCTTACATCAGGCGATTTTCTGCTCAGGAGCAAGTATGCCATCATCATTCGCAGCATTTGTCAATGATTTTATTACCTATCGATAGAAGAAACGAAGACGTTGTTTCGTCTGTCTTGCTTGTGCTCATTTGGCAGTTACGGATCAAAAAACAATACTGTATTTATTCGGTAGTGAGGACGAATACTGCCTATCAGCACAAACATTCATTCAACCTTCAAGGTAACCTAAAATGGGATATTTGATATATTTATGGGCAATGGATTAAAAATAGTACCTGAATGATTTTTTTTCTGTTTTCTTTTTTTTACTTCAGCCCATTCTAATCAAAATCCAGCTGTCAAGTGATACATAGAAAACTACAGAAAGAAATCAAAAAATAATATAAAAGAGAGTCAACTTACAATTCTTTTTCTCACTAACATTCCAAAGTCTCTTCATATCATGGTTGCTCTTACTTTTTCCAAACTTGCTGCCTTATCTGCATTTGCTTCTCTTGTTTCTGCTGCTCCTTTCAGCAACTGTAACTATTTCCGTGTCACTTCTCCCACTACCTATTTCACAACAACTGCCGGCGAATGTCAACAGGTTTCCTTTGATTACAGTGGTCCTGAGCCTGCTCCTATTGTGAGCATTGATCTTCATGAATCTGGTACTGACAAGTTCGTCAACACTCTCATCCAAAATGTTACTGCTGTTGGTCCTGCTACTCCTTTCTTCAACATCAACCTCAACGGCTACAATGTAACTGGTGACTATTACTTCCTTGTCAACTATGGTCCTGGTTGTGATGCCATCAAAACTCAAAACTTCCATCTCTTGTACAACCCTAACTCTCCTCCTGCTGTTTGTCCTCAGTAATCATTCTCTCCTATCTCTGTATACTCCTTGCTAGATTTCCGATTCCCATATTTGTATTATTCTTTTCTCTCTTCGCTTGCCTAGCTCCTTTTCTATTGGAATTAGTTACCCGAAATACCATCTAAATAAAAATCGTCCAGTTTTGTTTATTGACTGCTAAATTAAGTATGATAATCAGGGGCAATCAAGGTTCATGCAAAGAAAAGCTTAATTACCCCAATAGATTGGTCATTGTGCTTCCTTGGTTAAGCCTAAATTGTGTCATGGCTTATTAATGAAGGGAGCACATTATGTTAAGGATAATAATGTCTTCAGTATAATAAAAAAAAGTTGGAGAATTATGTGATTGCTATCTCAATTTGGCACTGCCAAATATTGCAAATCATTGTGTAAAATAAAAAGGTATAGTTATGCCAATATGTATATACCTAAACAGAGTGTATCAGTTGCGTATGGAGTATATATGGTGGCAAGGCGATTTCGTTATTGGTGCTTCCATTGATGTATACGTAAAGGGCCAATGCTAGCGCTGCCATTGCTATTTGACTTTCTTGAATTTCCATTACTATATGATGTGTTATTCTGATTTATATTTACAAAATCTTCTATTGTTGCAGGAGCAAGGTGCTGAGGGTGCACTGAAGTTTGATATGAGCGAGAAGTTGGTGCCTCTTGTTTTAATTCCTCGTTGTTGGCATTACGTCTTGGATCCATCAATACGAAAGGATAATTAATGGCGTTGCCTTCTGTTGGTCGATAGTTCTTTAACGTATTCGCAGCAATTTGCTTAGATGATGAGGAGACTTTGGGTACGCCACCTGTGATGAGATAGTTTTGCGTCTGCACACCAATAGACCCTTTTTTTATTAATTTTGAGTAATCTAGAATTTGAAAAGAGAAACATGTATGTTAGATCAGTAGAACATAACTTGATAGTCAGTAATACATCATACGTAAACCGCAAGCATTGCAAAGAGTTCTTGCACCATCAGGCCCACGTCTCCATTCAGGTGTTTCGGTTGTATTACACGAATGACATTTCTGTCCTATCATACTTCGTCTCTATCACGATAAGAGTATATCAATTATTCCACTGTTTTTCTTTAAAGAATCAAAAAGTCATTGCTTAATTACATTTCTTCGGCGATATCTGGGTCTCGCTCGGCTATTGCTTTGAATATTTCTCGCTTGGCGAATCAATCGATATTCGGCATGATCCTAGCAAAACTCATGATCAATAAACAGATGAAAGTCAAGCAATTTCTCTCACATTGATAGTGGTAGTATGAATGCTTCTAAAATCATCCTCTTCTTCCTCCTCTTCTTCTTCCTCTTCGTCCTCATCTTGGCTTAAGCTCATATTAGCATTTGAGTATCGTCTTTTTTGATCATCTGCAGTGTAATATTCACTAGACTGAATGGCCTTTAGTGCTATTTGAGCAGCCTCAGAGAGATGATTGATCGTGTCATCTCGCTCTTGATCACTCATTGATTTATTATGGAGCTTCAGTTGCCAAATATCCTCGCAGAGTTGTGAGCATTGAACAAGCACCTATGTATTGTATTGAGTAAGTTGTCCTGTTCTGCCAGGAGAGTAAACGTATACACACACACACACACACCTTTTTTATCGAGTTAGATATTTCAGTTGCTGTTGTTGTCGTTGTCGTAGTTGTACTATCTGACTCTTGATAGCCAGAAAGCAAAAAGTCTATTTTATTAACGTTTGCTGATGATCTTTGACTAGAGTTTTCCTCATGACTATGAAACACAAAACAGGTCAATGACAACACGAACACATGGCAATGAGCTTTTACTTTGTAGAAATGAGAGATGGGCTTGGTTCTAAAGGATCAGTACATAGTTGAGCAACATCCATACTGACTAGGAATTGTTGCTTAAATATAAAAAAAAGTAAGAAAAAAAAAAGAAATAGAAAACTATGAAAACGGAAATAGTCTATGTATAAATAGGGAAAAGATAATAGTAGTCTGTGACACATTCGTTTTTGACATATACTATCATATGCATAGATACTAAAAAAAAAACTGACTTTATTTGGGCCTTGATATAGGTTTACCAGCTAAGACATCCATAATCTCTTGATAGTCTAAGGTTTCGTATTCAACCAAGGCGTTTGCTAATCTATCTAACTCCTCACGATGTTCAATGAGGATCTGCTTGGCTCGCTTCTCAGACGTTTCGATCAAACTTAGAATTTCGCTTTCAATCAATTGCTTTGTTTGAGCACTAAGCAGTTGCATATCATCATCGTCATGATTGACAGGGCCAACTTTTTCGCTCATGCCATAATAGCGTACCATACGCTTAGCAACGTCAGTAGCCTTCATGATGTCACTACTGGCACCACTTGTTACATTGTCTTGCCCGAAAATCAATTCCTCTGCTACTCTACCTCCCATGCATACATCGATTTGTGCAATAAATTCTTTTTTAGTGAATGAGTCCTTCAGAACAGTCAGTATCTGTCTAATTGCTATCTTTCTTTTCCTTACCTTGTCCATTTCAGGCAACTGCACAGTCATGCCCAGTGCTGATCCTCGAGGCATAATAGTGGCCTTATGTAAAGGCATGGCACCTGGCGTATAATAGGCAACAAGAGCGTGTCCTCCTTCATGATAGGCTGTTAAGCGTTTGTTTTCTTCTGTCAATACGGCTGACTTGCGCTCGGCACCCATAATAATTTTATCTTTGGAGTATTCTAGATGTCTCAGGTTGACCTCCTTTGAATTTTCACGACTTGCTTGAATAGCTGCTTGGTTTACCAAATTCGCCAGATCAGCACCACTAAATCCAGGTGTGCCTCGAGCAACTACGCTCACGTCTACTTCCTTTGCTACCTGGATTTTCTTCATATGGTGTTTCAGAATCTCAATTCTACCACGAACATCAGGTAAAGGTACATTGACAAGTCGATCAAATCGGCCAGGGCGTACAAGGGCTTTATCAAGAAGTTCAGGAAAATTGGTAGCTGCAATAAAAATTACCCCTTCTGTCTGAGAAAATCCATCTAGATCTACTAGAAGTTGGTTTAATGTTTGTTTCATGTATGATTGGTCTTTAGGGTTTCTCTTTGAGCCAATAGCATCAATTTCATCTATAAATACAATACTGGGTGCCTTTGCTCTAGCAGCGGCTATAAGGAAGTCAGTTATATAAGAACACAAACATCAACATGCCATTACTTACCAAACAGCTCACGAACTCTTCGAGCACCAACACCAACATACATTTCATCAAATTCACTGCCACTCATAAAAAAGAAAGGCACGTTGGCTTCACCAGCAACAGCTCTGGCCAGCATAGTTTTGCCTGTACCTGGAGGCCCTGTCAGCAATACACCTTTGGGCAGCTTGCCTCCTAGCTCTGTGAAACGATGAGGGTTTTTGAGGAATTCAACAATTTCCTCTAATTCTTGTTTTGCTTCGTCAACACCTTGAACATCTTCAAATTTGACTGTTGACTGTGTGACAGGCTCATATTCTGTCTGTGAGCTTGTAGTCTTCAGCAGCCCAGAGTTTTCCAAAGCTAATGACAATATGGTCAAAATACAAAACGCGTAAGTGATGGTGACACCAACCCATCTAAGGGCCTTCCAAAACATGTATTTGCGTGCTTCTTCTACAACAACATAGATTGGATTCGCTTTGTTGCCAGTACCATTGGCAACAGATGTAACGGCACGGCCGCCTGCACCTTGTCGACCAGCAATAACTTGTTGAATGATTTCTTTTGTTACTGCTGGAGAGCCTTCTGTTCCTAATGCTTTTCCACCTGACTCTTCTAACTTCTGTAAGATACGAGGCAAGACAGCTTCTGATTTTCCAGTCTGCGCTAATGCTGCAATATAGTATTGCCAGGCTTCTTCATTATGTGTAAAACTGCCATTTTCAAAGCGATTGATGACTGCTTGTGGGTTGTTTGATCTTAGCCATTCCTGAAAAGCAAGAAGGAGAGATGATTAGTTAATTGAAATCTACGCTCAAACTAGGATAGCACTGTACCTTATACAAAATAGATTGTTTGAGAGGATCTGTAGGAGCAGCATTGGCTTCTTGTTCAAGTCTACTGATACGTCGAAGGTTGACAAATCGATTAGTGTTGCTGTTTGAGAATAGAGTACGGTGTGAAACAAAAGGCAAATTCTTAGGTATACGAGCAATATTAAGAGCAATATTAGGGTGCATTTTCAAAATACGTGTTGCATTAGTCACTGCTCTGTTAAGTTGATCGAGATTAGAGTTGAGTATTGAAGAGGGTAGCTATGAAAAAGAAGTTAGCAAGCCTTTATCTTTACAACAACAACTTGAATTTTACTTTACAGTATGTCTATTTAGTCTTAGCCATTGTTCGTAGTCGCGACATAGACTTGTCGAGGGTGTGCGTGAGTGTATATGACAGTGCTGAAAGAGACGTGTTGCTTCTGCAGTGATATGAGAAAGCTAGAAAGGCTACATAAGTAAAGTACCACTAAAGTTTATTGTACACCCCAACCTTTTGCGAAAAAGAAAGGGACCCAATTGCGCTCATCCTACGTATGCTGTATGTTTAAAAAAGAAAAAAGAAAGAGAAAATGCACTTTCGCAGCAATTCAGCTTGCATCACCCTGAGAGGCAGAGAGAGAGCTCAAAAAATGAACAGAGGAGCTTTAAAACTACCAATCAAAAGACAAAATTAAGCATAGCAAGATAATCAAAATAAAAAAATAAAGCCCCTCTTGCCACTTTGTTCCTTAAAAAAAGAGGGTCTAAAAATGATCAAATTCCAACGAATAAGATATCCTTCTGCTATAGACACTAGCATCCTGAGCTATTTGAATTGAAATTTAAAGAACTCTTCTTAGTGTAATTTGTTCTTTGTCTGTGTTTGTTTCTGCATGCTAAAATCAACTATATTTCCAATGGCAATTTGAATGATTTGCTGTAGGCCAATAAATAAAGTGTAAGCAGCTTGAGAGAAACTATTGATTTTCATATGCTGACAAAAATGATTAGAATTGACGTCATTTTCATTAAGAAAGACAATGCGTTGATTTTACGTCACTTTGGAAGACATGATTTCATACTTATCTTCAGCGCTCTCTTTTTTTAAAAAAAAACCTATAAATACAGAGTTTTAGACAAGAAAAAAGCTAATTTTTTTAATCAAAAATAATAAACATGTTCTCCACTGCTCTCCGTAACTCTGCTCGTCGTAACATTCTCAACAAGCGTTTCGCTTCTACTGCTGCCGAATCCTCTGCCAACCAACCTAGCGGTGGCAACAACGGTGTTGCTTTCTTGGCTCTCTTAGCTGCAGGCGGTGCTGGCTATTACTTGTATCAAACCTCAGTTGGTAAGTTAGTAACATGAAAGAGTGGAATAAGATAAACTGAGTATTTTATCTTAGAAGCCAAGAAGGGTCCTTTAGAAAAGAAGGGAGAGGAGCTTGACGCCAAATATCAAGAAGCCAAAGATGCTTTGAAGCAAAAGTATGAAGAAGGCAAGGATGCTGCCAACGTCAAGGTTGAAGAAATGAAGCAAGAAGGTACCAACAAGTACGAAGCTGCTAAGGATGCTGCTGCCCAAAAGCAAGAAGAACTTAAGAAGAGCGTAGGCGACAAGATGGCCGAAGCTGGCGAAAAGGTCAAAAACTCTTAAGCTCTTCTAATTGACAACATTGTATTTTTAGCTTACTTTCTCTTTGTACATAACCAATAATAAACTCACTATGTAAGTCTCTTTGTCTTTTAATTGTCGCTGGCAGCAGAAAATATTGCAATTTACATCGTCGAAACATTGTTAAGAAGAGAAGAGTATTAAGTCGAAACATTCAAAGAAAAAAACCTGTGGAAAACTAAGGCAGAAGCAAATATTTTGTAAAACAAATAAAGGAAAAGGATAGATCACAAAAGAAGCATGTATCCTTTTAAGAATAGCACAACTAATCCACAGTGGACTTTCGTTGACAAAGAATATGTTGTGGTCTCTTTATCCAATCTACAATGGAAAAATGCTGACTCAATTACAAGATAGACATTTGATTGACTAAATGAGATAGTCGAGGAGTAAGAAATGGTTTATACTTTGAGATCACCTCTGCTTTTGTGATCGACACTGATTTCTCTATTAGCATGAAATGTGCTATACTTGTTTGAAATGAACAAGGAAATAGCTAATCATATTCGATCCATATATGTGGTCAATGTATCCATTAAAGTTGTTTGAAGAGAGGTAGCATTTTTAAAACAAAATGTACACACGATGGCCTGATCGTGATAGTTAGCTACCACCAAATCTGTCATACCAGTTACTCGCATCGTGATTCAGCACCTTTAGTTACAATGTACCCTTTGGAGAACATATTCATGTCCCAGGTTGTATCAAAAATGGCAATGCAGTAGGGTGTACTTTTCTATCCAAGATATGACTAAGCAACTTTTACCGATATCTAAGATTATAGTACTTTTTCTTTCTTATCATGCAACACTAGGTACATCGCAGCTGAGACTACTTGATCACCTTGAAAGAAAAAGCTCATATAGGAATGTAGAAATCCCAAGTGTACCAACATAATTATTATTCACTTTTGAGGGACTTTGACGGTCATGGGGAGAAACGGTATACGAACAAAACAAAAATCGAGTAAATTTTTATATACAAAACAGATGAATAGAGGAAAGACTGTATATATAAAGAAAAATAGCTCCTACTAAGTGAATTGTTAGGGCCTAAAAGAGGGATTTGACCTGTAAGAAGGACTTGGGCGGGGAGGCACCATAGGCGCTGCTTCTGTTAAATAAATGCATACTTGCATTAGCACAATGTTCTATGCCAACATTTTTATGCAAGTTTACCTTTGTTATACATGTTAATGACTGGGTCACTCCAAAAGTGTTGGCTATCTGACTTTGGAGATAGTATGACTGGATAAGAAGCACTCGCCGGCGATGATAATACTTCTTCATCCTCATCCTCGTCTTCGAATGTTGACGATGATGTCAAAGGTATAGATGATTGTGCTGAGCCTCTACCATAGATATAAGAACGCGATGTGGGGTCATCAAGACTAGTAGGTCTACTACTGTTAATGATAGGTGCACTGCTTGTGGTATAATTTTGGTTGCCGAGAAGCATCAATGAACTCGTGGTGCTCATTACAGAATTTGAGATACTATTTGTTCTACCTGTACATTTGGTATTCGTAGGTGGCTCACGGAGTAAGCTTAATTCATCGACCATGGTTTGACTTACCCATGGACGCATCAAAATATATTGAGTAACTAAACTTTGTTGTTCCTCAGCGTTGAGATCGTCTGCTGTATCACTAAGATTTGCGCTAGAAGCATCGCCAGTGCTACTATTGTCTGTGTTACTACCACCAAAACCAATGGCACCGCCTAGTCTACCAAAGCTGGATTTACTTCGATGAATAGCTTGAGACAGAGAGGGCCGCACCTGAGACTGAGATTTTTTCAGGACATGGCTGCTTGGCTTCCTATGATAGGTAGGAGTAGATTGAAACTTGCCCAAGATCTCTAGTAGTTTGAGGATGCGAGGATCTTTTTCTTTTTGCTCCTGGTTGACAGCTGCTAATAAATAGGTCATATCATGAATAAACATTCCCAAGAATGGCACAGTAGGCTTCCTTAGATGCTCAGATTGAATAGAATCCACACTCTTTCCATTCAATACTGCAGTTGACACAATCCCCATATGCTCGCGATACCTTCCATAGTTGTTGGTTTCCGACATGAGTTCGTTCATGGCATCTAATCGAGCTAAGCTTTTTTTGGGAATATAGGCCCAAGTACGCTTCAGACGTTGAACTGGAGGTGTACCTAATGCTGATACGATGGCTTTAAGTGTTTGATAGTTGTTTAACTCTTGGCATTTCCAGGCAATCTTTATCCAATGGTTGATGTGTTGAGATCGAACAGATGCTTCTTGAGGCAGAAGGATAGAGTGCTCAATCCATCTAGTGATATAATTGAAAAAATCAGATGAAGCAACTATACGGGAATGAGGCGATTTTGGTGAATGGGTTAAGAGAGCGTGTGGAGGGATAGCCATAAAGATGGCAGATTCAATGCGTGTGAGTTGATAAGCGACAAGCGCTGGTTGAAAGTGTAAAATGCTAGGAATAGTGGCAGCACTCATATAGAGTGTACGCACACGATTTAATGTATGTTTAGCTTCGGCAACATAAGGAGTATATTTAGCAATAGCTGCATCGAGCTCGTAGATCTTTTGGGTATCCTGAATGCCTAATTGAGTCTTTTGAAGTCGAAACTCTTTGAGAGAAGATTCAAGTTCGTCTAATTTGCTCTGTAACATGCGATGTGAAGTAAGTAAAGGTGGTACTGGTATATTGGGTACATGATCAATTTTTGCTGCTGTAGCATTTGGAAGACTGTCATTGCTGTTGGTTTGTGCTGGTACAAGATGATTAGGATCTACCTCTCCATCAGGCACAGCTTCATCCATTGAGCATAGATTGGATCGGGTATATGTCCTTTGTTGTTCTCGTTGCTGAGTTACAATGACTATAAAAAGAAACTTTAATAAATGATACTTTGGTGTATATGTGCTCATTATATATTTATGAAATATATGTGGCAATGACTATTTACTTTGGTGGTCAGACAAAGAGCGCTTTACTGTACTTCTCGATGGAATCGGCACAGGTGCTGTAACTGTTGAGGGTTTCGGTGGCAAGGCTGGTTTGCCGACAAGTGTTGGCTTCGGTGGTATTGGTGGAGGTGGTATTTTTGCTGAGACTGAATGATATTCTAAAATCTTCTCGATATGATCAAGACATAAATGTAAAGCTGATATCAATGCAGTTGAATCTTGTGGCTTCGATACAACAGCTATTGGTATTGTTAGAAAGAGGGAATAATAACAAGAAAAATGTTGCTATGGATAGTTCCTTACTGGAGCGAACAAATTTTGTATCAAACAGCGGCTGTAGAGCATTTTGTGCGGTTGCTAGGAATATGCTATATGCATCCTAGAAAAAACATCATTAACCAAAAAAAAAAAGAAAGCAAGCGCTTGGTAGGTGAATTGAGTTACTTTTATCTGCCCGTTATCGAATTGGTGAGAAGCGATAGCCAAAGAAGATTGTATATCTTCCATTTTCGCGTAGACTTATAAGCTAGTTCTCTCGATTTGACAAAAAGAAAAAAAAGCAAAAGAGGTAGAAAATGCGTATGTGAACTTCACAGACAATGATCTCCTTTTTGAAGACGATTGGTTTCTTCCTTTGAAGGTCCGCAAAATGAGACACTAAATAGGTATGATAAGTAGCATCTAATTTAAATATTTAGACATTAGGGCACACATATAAAAAATATGATGACCCGTCCTCTCCACCCTTTCTTTCACTCGATGACCTTGTTTCCAGATCGAGATTATGTATTTTGATAGATTTGTTTCTTTTCATTGCTTTTTGCTGACCCTTAAATGAAAAAAAGATAAAGCCAATTATATTTCTTGTATGTGTAATTATATTTCTCACTATATCTTAGTGGTAATCTACTTTGACACTAGAACAGGATGTCTTTTTCTCTAAGGATGAAATAAGATTAGGCCAATAGTCTATGAGATGAGCTTAAGTGTTTTTTTTTTTCTTTTTTAAAATTTGACATCAACTGAGTATAATTTCCTGCTGCAATAAGAATCAATGTGACCCGTTTGGCCATCAAACAGGTAACTTTATATCCTTCGATAACTAGAGTTAAAGAAAGTTATTGTTATGTAATGCGTCTATGAGAGGGATGAGGTTAATTTGGTGTGTGAATGCAGTGATTCAGCCGAACAATGATATGCTAGATTGCATACATAGGGAGTCGCGGTAACTTTTAAAGGGAAACATATCTCCAATAGACTGACTATACTTTACAAAAAAGAAAGGATACGACTAAATATACCACTCCTCATTTTCCTTTGTTCCAAAGGAAAGCGTTCAGACAGAATATTAAACAAAGTAGCATTACAAAAGGACTCATAATGATACATGTCGCCTCAGTCGAGAGCCTATCTGAGATTGGATTGGCTTTCCAACAAAGGAAAGAAAGTCTAACTATATGAAAGTGATGGTATTGAGTCAATTTGTACTCGTTGAAGGCATACAAAGACTTTTAATTGAGAGGTGCTCTGAATATTGTTCACAATGTAAGTTAGGCTTGACAAGATTCCTTCGTATTTAGAGGATGTAGAAGGACAACTATTCAGAAAGAAAGAACAATAAAGGCAAAGAAATGTAAAGGGTGATTGTTTTAAAGCTTAAATAAATCATCCAGTACTACTATTTTTATAGTGTGGATTACTTAATTTACAAACTTGAGGGGTCGATTTTTCCTACTGGGAGTTTCAACTTTATTCAATAGAAGCTCACGTAGATTTCTTTAAGACATGCAGAAGAAGAATGTTCTGCATGCCTCTGCATGATTTTTCCTGGTTGGCTATACCCACCTCACAAGAATTTTCGTTTTGGGAGTTTACACCTCACTTTTTAGTTTTGTCCATTCATTTATCTCCATTTATGAATTTCAGCACATCCTATATTTTTCCCCTCACTTTTTCTACACTTCACTTTCTTGTGTTCAGAACCAACTTACTTTTACCAATTGCACTTCGACTGATTTACTTTCAACAAGGAGCATTGTTGTTGGAACAAAATATGAAATAAACATGTGATTGAGTATAGCCGACTTTGAGCCTATTGTATTATTTGAGTTTGCAGTGAAGATCAAAAGAGATATATGAGACACTTGGAGATGAAAAGTCCGTTATGTATTAATCAGACTATTAAAAAAAACACTATACTAGATTCAATAAGATTTATATGAAGTAATTCTTTATTTGTAGCTTAAACAGAAATAAGGACTCTATTAGCAACGGATGGCAAGATTCTCATAAAGAAGACGACGTAAGCCTAATCTATAATTTGATTCCTAAAGCCTAAAATGAACTATAATGAGGACTGAAAGGCACCTGTCCTGTCTTGATTTCTTGGTTATTCATACAATGAGCGCTTTAGTCATTATCAGATTATTTGTACGAAATACGATTATATTACAGAGTACATCTAATGATAAATGCATGAAGTTATGCAATATGTAACTCAAGTTAACTATAGAAAAAAAGAAAGAAAGAGCAAGCTATCTTTCTCAACTAGTAAATATGTCAATTTTTTTGATCAGAAGAAGAAAATAATTCTTTTTCTAAGAGAACAAAAGGCGTCTTAAATTAGTACCTTGCCATTCTGCACAAAAATGTAAAAAATCAAAGATGATGCACAACAATTGTATTAGGGCATCTAATGTAAAACGAATCATACTTTGGATTAGGCTTATATGCGTTCTGTTTGAAACAAAAGAGGCGAATTATCATTACAGAATAATCAATGTAATTGGCTTTGGTTATTTTTTCTTTTTCTTTTCTCCCGGGAAAATAGCAAAGAAAAAGTGTTGCCCATAGGTATGATGGACTCTGTGTGAAAGCGATTCCTAGACTCTCTTCCCTAACAATCTTAATGGTTGTATATGCAAAATGATACTCAAGCGAAGGTTGAAAATGTGTTTGATGCTCTCAGAGCCACGCTTTATGTTCATGTAAATACAAGCTTAATTTACTTGTAGAATAAGTTGTCAACAAACAAAAGGAACTGTCTATAAGTCAAAATGAGAGTGCTTGATCACATTTCCTTCTTATATGAGATTTTTTTTTTGGTTTGCCTGAGATGACAAAGGAAATTTCAGCCTTGACTACAATTCTAAAAAAAAAAAGCTAGTTTAGCCCAATATTTCTCATTTGGATACAAGTCAACATCTATTATGCTAGTGTTTTAGACTATACAGCCTCGATGAGAACTAAACTCTTGCTTGAGATGCCTCCTTTGGCCTAGTAGCTCTTGATCATATGAAAAGTGACGCTTAGAGAATATTGCTCAATTTGATTTTCGAATCAGATAATAAATCAGACCTTATAGCCCAATTTGATTGCGTTTATTTATACAATTATAAGCTGATAGATTCCTTGAAAGTCATATATTCAGAAGGTATACTGTCTTCGGTATAATGAGTGATAACATTGCCACTATCAGCAAGTACTGGCCATCCTGCTATATAAAGTTCAGCTTCAGTATCTTCCCAAGTATAAGCAAGTATTTTGACTTGGTTATTTTTGGCATGGATAAGTTCATCAGGCAGATAGAAGTCATGTTGAGGACCATCACCATTGCCATAGTATCTTGCAATCAGCATGTCATTCAAAAAGACCATGGCTGTCCAACTGCCATCCATGTGAAGTCGAAGTGGAATGTTATACAAGGATGAGGACTTGTGGATGTTATCGAAACGGAAACGGAACCACTGCACACCCTGTGTTACTTTAAGTGGAATTCTGCATCTCTCTTTGACTAATTGGACATCTTTGAAGGATTCCCAATCAGAGGAGACGATTTCGTCAGGAAAACCAGTTGAGTTGTAAGGATTGCTCAACTTTCGTACATCAACACCAGTAATCTCCCATTCAGGAGTCTCAGAGAGGCCATTGAGTTTGGCGCTTATAATGCCACGAGGATTACGAACATCATTCATGATAAAAGCCTGACGGTTGAGACCAAAGCTCTCAACGAGAACAATCAACTCATTTTCAAGGTTTGCTGAGCGAGACAAATAGGGCCCGAGCTCATAAGTTTTAGAACCTATGAAATAGGGGTCAGGTCCGATTTTGGCGCCAGGCATAAACAGTTGACGAGAGTAAGTAGTATGTCCACCAATGATATGACCGTTCAAAATGACAGTTGCACGGTTACGCACGTTTAAGGAAAGAGAAGCTTTAGGATGCTCTGAATCGGGTGTCTTGAATCGAGTACGATACAAAGCATGACCGCTAGTATAATGGTAGTCGATGGTATTATAAACAGCCTTTCCATTTTGTCCCAAGTGCTTGACATTTTCCCAAAGCAATTCATTAAATCGAACTGCACGCTTTTCCCAATGAGTATAATCGATCTTCACGTGAACAGGCTCATTCTTATGTGATTTGTATTCGAATGTGTGAACAATAGGAATGTCATAAACGTTGCTCTTAGTGAATCCAGAGAGTTGATCGAAAGAAACCAAGTGTAGTTCTTTTTCAGTGCGTCGATGATTGATTTCAAGTTGACGAGTCTTTTTGTCAAAGTAAAAATTGTCGGCGCCCCAAGCAACAAAAGAAGGAGAACGCTTCACACCTTGGTTCCAGTAAGGTTCTTCAAAATGAGCAAAAGCAGTGCTTGCGTCTTGTCGTGACAATCCAATGATGTAAAGACTTCCTTCTGTTGTCTCCAATTTGGACCATCCATGATCGGCCTCAAATGAAAGTATGACGCTAGGGCCATCACTGCGCAAGGCATTGTCTTGCATGTTTCCTGACAGCTGCATTTCTTTGTTCGCAAAAGCCATAGAGCCAACTATATTGGGTTCGACTATCCAGACTTCGTCTTTACCGTTTGGACTTACCAAGCGATTCAAGATAGGAATAGCTGAGAAGATCAAATGAACACCATTGGCTGCAGTGTAGTTACCAATAGCAATGAACGAAGTCTTGTAAGGTATGAAGCAGCTCATGGTCAAGGATCCTTCTTTTTCTTCTACTGTGATATCAAATGTCTCGCGCTTCTTACGATCAAAATTCCTCAAGAAGGTAAATGTGACATTCTGATCACCACCAACAGCTTCACGCTGGAGGTTTAAGACATGTGAAATAGAAGGTTTGACATTAGGTCGTGCAACACGCTCAGTCATCGTGAAATAAGGATCGAATGAGCGGGTCAATAACATAGTCTTTCTGACATTTCGGCCTCTAGAGGAAAGCATACCAAACTCACGTATGCATCCAGAATAGTCGTAAGAAGTATAGACATCACTATCAAAAAGGAAGGAGGATTATGAATTGCTGGAAGGAGAATATAATGATTGCCTAACTTACGGATCGCCGATCGTTCCCCAGTTAGTGCCACCGTAGATTATATAGGTGCTTGCCATTGTAACGCCTTGTGCCAAAGACGACTCCAATATGATTTTTGTGTATTCATCGCCATAGAAATCAAAGATCTGATCATAGGTATGTTGCAATTGATAATGATTGAACCAACCACCTTGCAGTTCAGGAATGAACATAGGAGAATCTTTAGCACCACCACCAAAGCCTCTTACTGTCTTTTCCAGATTGTCCATCGAATTTTCTACATTCTTAGGGTTCCATTCTTCCCATGATCCTACTGATACTCCACTGTCAACCAACCATGATTTGGGAGAGCTGGAAGGTGCAAAGACTTTAAAGAAAAAACAATAAGAGGAAAGAAAAATATACTAAAATCAGAAAAAAAGGAATACTTACTGACATATTTGTCAAAACCATAAAGATCAATGCCGAATTTCTTTTTGGACCAAAACTTCTTTTTTTCATCAGGACGAGGAACCCAGCCGCCTTCTTCAAATCCATCGTTTGTAAACAAAGGAACAGTAATACCCGAATCTCTTGTTGCCTTGGCCAATACTCTCATCTGATCGTGCAAACCAATAGGTAGGATGGTGGCCATTGTTTCGAAAAGCTCATTGTCGATCTGAACACCAATCACACATCCTCTTTTACCTGGATTGTTCTCAGTGATTTGATGTCTAGCAATGATAGGCATGATCTGATTGATCCATTGAATTTCATAATTGGCGAATTTAGGATCAAAAATACGCCAGAGCATCATGAAATTATGACGTATATTTAGCTCTCTTTTAGCAATAAGCCAACTAGGATATCCACCTGCTTGTGTTTCGGCACAAATGTAAGGCCCAGGAGCAGCAAGAACAAATAGCTCGAGCTCCTCACATAATTCGAGTAAAAACTCGACATCTCGGTTGCCTTCAAAGTTGTATACACCTTCATCAGGAGAATGATAGCCCCAGTGAAAATAGATACGAATCGTGTTGAAGCCCATATTTTTGTATTGTTTTAAAATTGTTTGCCAGCGGTCTCTGTCAGGTACTCTCCAATAATGAAATTCACCCGAGTGTATCTGTGTAGGTTCGCCATGAATTGTTAACGCGTATTTGTCCCAGTCAAGGATTTCGTGGTATTTAGCACGGTCATAGGCAACTGAGGCAGTCGTTATGTCCAGATCACCATATGTTCTGTGGTGCGTATAATACACAAACCCTCCCAAAAGGACAGGTATTATTGCAAATAGAGAGAAAAGCTGAGCCATATTTGACATAAACCTTTCTCTTCCGTTATTGAAAGCAAGAATAAATAAAGATATATAAATTCCTCTTTTTTTATGCTTCCAACTTTCCCACTACTTAAAGCTGAGTTTACTTTTTTTGGACAACAAACTATTATGCTTTTCCCAACTCCCAACAGTTTCTTGGAGAGCGGAGTCTGAACCGGCTTCACCGCTTAATATATAACCAAACAAGATAACTTACGCTCAAGTGGTCACCTCCAGACACAAGGTGTCACTTATGCATCACGATGTTCGTGTCTATCACCGAAATATAGTCTTGGATCTACAGATCTTCCCAAAAGCCTAACGCTTTCTTGCTTGACATCTCTCGCATCGGCAAACAGTACAGTGGTATACAGTATATTCAGGAACTCGGCAAGCAGCACCCAGGAACTTATGATTATTCGGTCATCAGTGGCAAGCAACTTTGCTATCCGGAAGCCTATATCAACAAGTAAAATGATGAGAATGATCTCGCAACAAATGGGGTCATCTTTGGTAAAAAGCAAGACTAAAATACATCCTTGCAGAACAACTGATGTCGAGGCGACCACCGTTTGGACATGTAGTAGGCGTCAGAATCCTTACCGAGCCAGTTAATGGCATCTTCCTTGGCATAGGATATGTCGTACTAGCCATTGTCAATCAGGAATAGCAGTCACTCACCACAATGAGGGAGGACTAGTTAAACAAGTATCAACCACTGGATCACAATATCTCTTGATGCGAATATCGGAACGATATCTTCCATACTACTTGAAATAATATGCCAACCTGGTGCCGTTACTGTCATCAAACGGACCATACAAAATTTGAGTGCGAAAAGTTAAAGGCCAGGATTATCTGCTACTCCTGTAATCAATCAAGACATTGTTCCTTTGAATATTCTCGAAAGAACGCATCTAACCAAGACAAGAAATGTAAGATGCTAAAGCGATCCTCTACAGCATCTACTCCCTCGAAATTTAGACATGCAGAGGCCTTTTCATCTTCACAACACTTACCATGGTAGATGACTTCATGGGCGAAGATGACGAAAGTGATAGAAACTTTGATCCTATGAGTGAATTTGAAGACAACAGCCAATTGTCCCGTTCTGGGATCAATTCAAATGAAGTAAACACAGCCTCTCAGCAAGAAAAGACTTACTGCTATTGGAGGCACACACAGACATCGAGCAGGTGTTAGCTTCCGCTTTGGAATCCAAAAAGACATACACCAAGCAGATCCAGCAGCTCAAATTCCATTCAGCAGGCGTGGAATTGACAGCTACCGAAAATGAAACCTTAAATCAATTCGCAAAAGAATTGGATCTGGTAGAGAAGAGTTTAGAGACTATTACTAATCAGGGACACAGTAGCGCCTACTCTCAATAGGTTTTCTCTATTACACTATGAAAGAAATTATGCTACAGTATGCCTCAATAAATGTAAATAGCTTAGAGAAAACCTATTCCGCTCCTTCACAAAAAGAATATATCCGCTATCTTCGACTTCAATAATATGACATTATATGCTTCCAAGAAACTCAAGCCAGACACCCTGAACAAGATGACCATCTCAATATGCTCCTCCAATGCAACAAATCATTCTGGATTTCCAAAGTGGGCGTTGTGTCCTTTTCAAAAGACCTGCAACTCTCGTTGATTGACACATCCCCCTTCTTTGACTCCAAACGAATACAACTCATCCGAGCTGAACACACCCAGCAATAGCATACACCTTTTTATATTCTCAACCTGTACGTTCCTGCAGGAATTAGTATGGAGTGATGTGTTTTCTTTAGACATCTTCATAATCTACTAGATAATATGCGAAACATTATTGATTTGGATCATCTTATTGTCTCTGGAGACTTCAACTACTCACATTTACGACAAAGCAATTTGGCTACTTCCACATCCCAGCGATGGAGGGGTATGCTAAATCAACCATTTTACAACGCTATGACTTCCGGGGAGTTACACGATTTTCCCACTTTCCAACGTAAGAGAGGAATCGACTATTTCATTCCAACCATCGGTTACATTTACCTAGGCCACGATACAAAACACAGGTCATGCGACACTAATATTTCACTGCTGTGAAGAAGGGGTTTTGAAATCCCATACCTCAAATACAGTAGTCGCTCGATTTAAGAGTGTTTGATTAAAGAGTATGCTCAATATAAGAGTGCAATCCTTCAACTTGAAAATCGCTTCAAGCGGTAAAATACCATTTGATTTAGGAATATGCTCAATATAAGAGTGTATTTCTCAAGATTATGCACACCCTTAAATAAAGCGACTATTGTATATCACTCATTTCACATATCAGATGGCCATCCATTGGTGGTCAATGCAACTATCAATGGTAGGACATCGTCGTAATAATTATGTAAATAGCAATGAGTACTTCCTTATCAACAAAACGGGTTCTTCCTCCTATACATTTATTTTGATCTCTATAAGTAAAAGCGGTTCTAAGCTATATCTGAACAAACCTACTGACAAGGCCCTCTACAATGCAAGATGCCCAAGGGCTGTGAGGCACAGTGTTTCGTGCCTCATCCTTAGTATAATAACATAAGCTCATTGTTTTATTTTCTTTACCTTTTATTTTGTATATCTATTGTTATATGAATAAAGATTTACAGCCCATTTAAGTTCTCTTTTCGACCCCGCATCAAAAGAGTTGGTAAGTATTCAGTTTTAAAGTTAAAATAAAAGATTACCTTTTCGAGACAGCAATATGAAAAACGCATATTGTCTGATGTTTATGTATTGTTTTCCATATTCCCTACTTCTATCCACTTCTATTCTTTATGGACAAATAAAACGCTCAAGGAAAGAGGATTGCTGAATTTGATTTAGCTTTTCAACTTGAGGTCATGATTTAAGCTTCTTTTTTGTGGCTCCGCCGATATTGAGTTAGTTGTGTGTCACTTTGTTTGTAGAGGAGATGATATGAATGTCAATTGCGGCATAAACGATGAAGCAAAGGAGAGGAAGCCTTTTTAATGACCTTCTTCTGCTTTACTCTATGAAGGCTCATGCTGTTAAAGCGATTGTAGTCCTATCATGTGATTCATGCTTCCGTCACCACTAGGACTGTTTTTTTTATAAACAGTTTAATTTTTGAAGATCAAGGGTGTTTTCTTTTTTTTTCTTTTTCTTTCACTCAAGGGCAAGGTGATTCTTGCTATCGTACATTCTAGGATAGTCCCTTTATTGTGGCGTTGACGACGGAGGTAGCGAACATAAAGTGGATGTAGAAAGGTGTTGCGTAGATGCTTTATAGCAAATGCGTTGGAGGCATGTGAGTGATGGGTGCTTACTGATCTCATGTGTTTCCGCTCTTCTCTTTCTTTTGCTTTTTAGTCCTTTCAGTAGGAGCAGTAGAGAAAGGTTGAGCTCTTTCACCTAGTTTGTGGCAGTATCCTTTTCTTCTCAACAGTACGAGAGAAGAGGGATGAGCTGGAGCTAGACTGGCTACACTTGCCGCACAGCAGACCCAATATATTACAGAGGCACGAGGCAGGTTCTGGCTTGGGAGACAAAGTGAAGCAATTCGCGAGAGTAGAAGTAGCATCGTGTGGGGCTGGGAGATGCACCTCCATATCTCCTCATATTGTATGTGAAAATTCTCTATCCTGTTATAAGCCGACTTTAACCCCGGCGGGTGACTCAGTCTAGGCTTGGTATGGTCTTCCCTTGGTTCTTTTCTTTCTAGAACTGGATCAAGTGGTATCTCACACCGTAAGTTAGAGAAGAGGGTAGATAGAAGTCAACCTCCACGTTTGGTTACCCTTGGAAACAGTCGATTCTTGATTAGAGGAAACTGGCTAATAGACTTCTCATTCTTTCAAATATAATAATAAACTATTGATTAATGTCAAAACCTAAAGTATTATTAATGTATAAAGCTGATTTTATGTGTATTTTTTTTTTTTTTGGCTTTGAGTGTATATTAAAATGGCAGAACAAGTCTCAAGAACAGAGGCACCCTTAAACTAAACGATTACAGGCAAATTTTCTGTCGATAAAGCTTCTGGAATGTCCTATTAATTTGAATTCGATATACAACTTTTTCTTACATCATCAATTATTTAGCTGAATTATCTACAATGATTTTTGTTATGTTTAAGACTAAGGAAAACTTAACTTTAAAGAAACGATTACACCGATACATCTAAAAGACCAACGAAATTAACAAACCACATTTTTAATGCTGAAAAACTTACGTCGTTTATCACGCTTTGTATACAGTCAACACATCGCTTCTTGTACATAAGAATACTGTTTTGTAATTGAAATTAATGTTGGAACGATTGATGGTTCTTGTGAAAGCAAGGGGACTATATTAAAGGAGCAAAGATATCATCCTAGAAATGGCAATAGCCAAAGCGGGCAGTTTATTACGGCCACTTATGCCACAATTGTTCTTGGTGAACGGGCATTCAAGGTTCGAGCAGTGGAACGCGTCTTTCATGTCTCTGCACGTTGTTTTGCCTCTTGCTTGTATGAGCTGCTTTGGATGGTGAAGTTTGTGGAAGCAATAAGCACAGGCTTGCGATGTGTTGCTTTCATTGACAATGCTGAACTGTTATGGTTGTCCTGTTCTCATATTCCACCATAGCGCAAGTGTTGTTTAATTCTGGAGTCAACACTCATACCTCTACTACCAGTCATCATAATCAACTGCTTCTGGGGTGGCCAAGTTTCAAGTGAAACAGGTACTGATTCTGACATTTTCACAATACCGTTTCCGTGCCAGAGAAATTGAAATCTCGAGAGATTTATTAAGGATTTGGATTGACTTTCGCATCTTCAGGCTTGAAGGTAGCAATCCACTTGTTGATATCAGGCCTTTGGATATAGCTCAGAGTTCTTTTAACCTTTTGCTTTTTCTTGTCTTTTGTAAACATGTTGAAGGCTCTACGTCGGATGTACAGATTAAATCTTTGATTAGACAAATCATTCACTTCCTTTTGTAAGACAGTAATTCAGTCTTAAGGATCTTCCTGTCTTTTCCAGATTGTAACAGGATTTGCTGCTTTATTGATTCTGGAGGACTACTGGTGGAAGGCTGGTTTCTTAAAGATACTGCTGCCTCCTTGGGCTTGTTTGTCTTCATACCTAACAACCTTACATGTTGTAAGCCGGGCAGAATAGCGATATTAAGTGCGAGTATCAACTTGTTTCTTTCATATACTGCTTAAATGCCTGCCGTATCAGAAAAGAAACTGAAAGTAATTTGTAATAGTTCTTGTTCTTGTCTGGATAATGCTAGACCGTAATGGAAGAATCCTTTTGTCTGTGTATCTCCTCTTGATAGAGCCAGCTTTTGCTGATTTGTTCAATGCGGAAAACAGCTATGATACTAAAAAAAGCTGAAGGGATTAGCCGTACCGAACACCTTGAAAGTATTCAAAAATAGTACAGCTTGTTCGAAAGCATTCATCAGTAGAAACTGGACAAGAACAATTCTGATGTGCCTTTGTACATCTTAAGTAAAATAGAATGTGCATTGAAGAGATCAGTAGCAAATATCAGTAATATTTGCTTCTCTTCCTCAAATACAGCGAAGTTCATTTTTCTTATGTTTGAGCCCCTATTTTTTTCGTAGAAATAAAACTTTGAAGTCTATGAATTCTTGTTCCTTAAGACTTTTGACTTTCATGCAAGAAATTGGTATGACTGTTGAAATTCGTTAGTCATTCAGATTTATTCACGAAGTCGGAGCTATTATGAATCGAACAATTTTTGTGATTCTGTAAAAGAAAAGCTGGCTCTTTTTTTTTTTCTGGATAGACTTAGTAAGGATATGTTCAATAGGATGTAAACAAGGATTGTTTTTTGGTGACAATGAATAACTGTTCTAGAGGTAGATGCAATGCATTTATACTATATAAGGAAATTATTTGATGTTAAACCATTTGTTTTTTATGAAAATAAAGACATTTTTGTTACATCAAAAGAAAAAAGGAAAGGTACCTTTTCGATAGAACAAGGATCTATGTCACTTTGTGGTCAACTTTGTTATAAAATTTAGTAACAAATAACTCTATACAGATAAAATCAAAACTCTCTGTGTTTGTTCAATAAGTCTACTTTACAATTCAAACAATAGACTTTTTTACAAACCTTAGGATTACAACTGTATCATCATTCGGAGAAACTCAGAAAGGCTCATTTTTCTTGACTTCAAAAAAACAATGTGTATACAGAAAAAAAGCAAATCAAGAAATTTGCATAAAGTTAGTGTGGTTAGTAATTAAGTTGTATGACCGTGCTCACATCATCGCCATAGAAGCACATAGACAAGTTCGATCAAAACGGAAATAATAAAGATAGCCCTTTGTCAATAAACAAAAACCACAGAATTAATACAAAGTCGAGACAACAAATTGAGCATTTGTTATTCTTTTTCTTCCTTTCTCTTTTTCTTTCTATTCTTCTTCCCTTCACTCATTCTGCTCCTTAATTCCTCGAAGAAAATGTATGAACCCCATCAAGATACAGCTACTACGAATGATAAGCACTCCTTTCCTGAACCTAATACATATGACTATGCCTCACAACTTATGTTTGACGCAAATGCCTTTGCCACATTGACACATTCTCCTATGGACATCAATACAGCCTACTTGGACTTCTTTCAACAACAGAGACAAAGACATCAACAACAACAACAACAACAACAACAACAACAACAACAGCAGCAGCAGCAGCAGCAGCAACAGCAGCAACAACAACAGCAGCAACAACCATCACAGTCACAATCGCGACCACCACCTCATTCATCACCACATCAACAACAACAAGAATCATTTGAAATGCTACGTTATCAAACAGCCATGCAACAATCACACGACTATGCTTCTTCTTGTTCATCCAACACAACACCACCTGCAACTTACCCTTCATTACAAGTAAGTTAAGATACGATAAGACGTAGGACCTATAGGACTTACATAAAATGTAGACATCAAGTTATCCATTAAGCACCTATCCCATGATGACTTTTCATCATCCTCATTCAGACAACATGATGGATCCATCTACCAATATTAACTATACTATTCCATACGATCACCATACTGCCGCTGCGGCCGTAGCAGCTGCAGCTTATATGAATAGCTCTATGCCAACCCTCTCTACTTCCACCTCTTCCACATCATCTTTATCCTCTATGACCGACCGAGGACAATCCAGCCAAGTCTATGTCAGAAAAGCGTGTGTTTCCTGCAAACAATCGCATGTTGCATGCGATGTACAGAGGCCGTGTGCACGATGCGTCCGTTTAAATAAAGCAGATACATGTGTGGATGCAGAGCGAAAGAAGCGAGGAAGACCATGTGGCTCTAGCAAGAAGAAGAAAGAATCAATTCAGATGGCTGCTGCTGCCGCCGCTGCTGCCGCTGCTGCCTATAAACAATTTTTATAAATTTATTTATTCTATTTTTCTTGTATGTGTGCGTGAAATTATCATGATATATATATATATATATATATATATAAAGAAAAAGTAACAAAGCAAAAAGAAAAGGTTTTTTAGTCAAGCATGTCTTTTTTTTTCACTTCTTCATGATAGAGAGAAAGGATACATAAACCTTGGATTTAAAGGGATGACATTTATTCTTTTTCTTAAAAAGCAAACTCTTCTTAGTGTTCAAGGAAATCTGATATTAATGTCATAGTTCAACTATATAGGATTATGCGAGACGACTCTTGTGTTACAATACAGCATTGACATCTCGGATGAGAATCAACCGAGCAAGCTGAATATGAAAGGCAGCGAAATGAAAGAGATAGAGAAAGAAATAGCAATGAGTATGTTAGCTTGGACATGAACTTGTTCATAGACTGTGCAGAAGTAGCCTGTTTAGTAACTAAAAAAAACAATCTACCTGAGGAATTACTTAAAAATCGTATTCAAAATACTCGAACGGTAGTAGTTGGTACTTGTGCGTCAAACATCTTCAAAGAATATGTTTGTATTCAAACAATAAAGACGCGTACCATAAAAGCATGTATTAAGTTCAGCAAACAATTCTGCTAGAGAATGATCAAACAGTGCAAGTACCAAGGACAAATTATAGAATGTATATATATCTAAAAACGGCTTCAGAAGGAATATATAAGCTTACATACCATCAGAGTTAGCATGAGTCTGATAACTGATAAGAAAAACACTTAAGCATTAAGTTCTTAGTAAGGTAAATGAAGCCATAGATCCAATATATAGCAAACAGTCTAAATGATCTTGTTTGTTTTTCTCAGTATAAACAACAAGCTCAAATTATTCTTAAAGCTGTTTCTTCCTTTTATCTCATTTCTAGAGATGTTACCTAGTATAAATAACTCTAAAGAAATTGTTTGGTGCTATGTTTGAATCAGATAGATTGTTAGCTATTTAGTTTGGTATGCTATCTGAAAATTGACGATATTTTATAGTTATTTGACCTATAACACTAGTAACAATTCATAGAATAAAAACAACATTGTATTACATAGAATCTAAAGATTACATCTGAAACCCCTTACATAGTACAGAAGCCAGCATACTTTGGGGAAATATATAGTAGTTTGATATCAAGCAAGTCTTTTTAATGACAGCTTTATAGTGCATGATTATGCTACTTTATCAAAGAAAGTCTGTTCAAGCGCACAGTCACGGTATCCGTCTTTATAAAAAAAAAACTATTTTTTTTGTATTTGTTTTGCAATGAGCCATGTCTTCACGAGAGTCAACACCTCTTTCTTTACCCGATATTGATGACATCGACGCAGACACAGCATCTGATGCTGTCTTGTTAGCTTTGCTTGAAAAAGAAGCTGATCTCGAACAACAAATCGCCTCAATCGATCTTGCCATCAGTAACCTTGAGAAACAAGTACAAAAGGACAATGAAGACAAGTCAGAACAACACGACGAAGACGAGAAAAAGACAGAACAAGACAGTAATGCGGATGAATCAAAAGAAGTTGATGGATCAGGTAAGGCATAAGCAAAGGCAAGATACAATCAACCAAACTTATGCAATTTTTCTTCCCAAAAAAAAACAACAGTAATTGAAGAATTTGATGCACCTGAATGGTGTATTCCAATCAAAGCCAATGTCATGACTTATGACTGGGATTCGCTAGCCAAAGAAGTTCAGTTTGATGTAATTGTGACAGATCCACCATGGCAATTGGCTACTCATGCCCCTACGCGTGGTGTAGCTATTGCCTATCAACAATTGCCTGATATCTGTATTGAAGAGATTCCTATACCCAAACTCTCTACGAATGGCTTCTTATTTATCTGGGTAATCAATAACAAATACGCAAAGGCATTCGAATTGATGGAGCGATGGGGTTATTCTTATGTGGATGATATTACCTGGGTTAAACAGACAGTCAACCGACGTATGGCTAAGGGTCATGGTTATTATCTTCAGCATGCAAAGGAAACCTGTTTAGTGGGTGTCAAGGGGAAACCAAATTGTCGTCATTCAGTGGGGTCAGATGTGATTTTTTCAGAGAGACGTGGTCAAAGTCAAAAGCCTGAAGAACTCTATGAACTAATAGAAGAACTAGTGCCTAATGGTAAATACCTAGAGATCTTTGGTAGAAAGAACAATCTACGTGATTATTGGGTGACCATTGGTAATGAACTTTAATAAAGATTTTTCTGTTTCTTCTTTATTGTTTATATAGAAGAATACATCATACGTTGACATTGAAGACGTGTTTCGGATACTTGAGTCATGAGCCAAGTGTGTTTTTCATTGCATCTGTCAAGGTAGTTGATGACATCCATCATCGATTTAGGTCTGACTACCTGAAAACCGAATCCTTCGCCGCCTGTTAGATCGTCTAGGGTAATGTTGACTACATTGCTGGGTTCTGGTTTGGATATGTTAGGTTGGATGGGTGGATCTATTTCAATCAGATTGACTTCTGTTGGTTGTTGAAAAGAGGAGGAATGAAATATTGGTCTCCATTCATTTGCTTGAGTATTTGAGTTGAGCATCTTTCTTTTTTCTTTTTCTTATTATTCGCACACACACACTCACAAATAGACACACACACGCACTAACTCTCTACACAGTAAAGAAGACAAAAAAGCGAAATATGAGAGAGAGTGATAAAAAGTAAAGTCGCTGAATTTGAATTTAAAGACGTGGAAAAAAAAATTCTTGGGATTGCTATCTATGGTTTATTCTACAGATGTTAGAGTAGAGTATGAAGATGGATAAGGACATGTTGTTGATTAGCAT
Source organism: Choanephora cucurbitarum (assembly GCA_025331435.1). NCBI lineage: Eukaryota > Fungi > Mucoromycota > Mucoromycetes > Mucorales > Choanephoraceae > Choanephora > Choanephora cucurbitarum. The sequence continues at coordinate 115,737 of JAIWNI010000021.1, forward strand.
GACATTGAGCCGATGAATCTTTTCGTTGATGAGGAACTGCATGCTATTGAAACAATAAGTTCTCGTACTCAATTCTTAATAAACCTCCAGAAAGACATGTTATACTTCCGGTTGCGGATGAAAGAAACTATCATCGCAGGGAAGTTTAACTGATAGACATCAACGTCTGCAGTCTCATCCACACTTTGTTCTCGAGTTGTATCAGCATGAATGAGCGAGAGAGTTTCCAATGGTTAATATGTGTTCCACTTATATTCAGAAGAACGCAATGACGCTACAATGCTGGTAGTCAACATGATAATTATTGATGAAGGAAACGAAGATTCGCTCCTAGGTTGTACAAGATGAAAATGCTAAGAATTTTATTGGATAATCACTTAGCGACACCTAAATAAATGCACACGAACACAACTTTATTACTGAATTAGTTCACAAAACCAACGATTTCACTTTCTGAAATGACTGTAAGAGAGAGTGATAGAAAGATAGAAAGCACCTAAAAGAAGCAGGACTTTTGATTTAATGAATAGGTGGTGGTGATTGATGAGGACTTGTGAATGAATGTGAATGAGTGATTGGCTGATGATAGAGTAAGAGAGCCATAGGATGATCCAAGCTTTGGGTTGAACGACTCGCTTGCTGTAATGCCAGCAGATCGTCTGGAGTTTTCAACATGACAAACTGATGCGTATAGTTCTCTCGTCCCAATACTTTCTTTACACAAAAGATTAGCACCGACAATACAATAAAACACAAGAGAACAATCAATGCAATTCCAAGTGAATTCATACAAAAGCAATAGTAGCAGCAAGAAAAGAAAAAGAGACAAAGAAACCGTCTTTGTTGTTTATTGAAGGCTCCTTTTAATTATGGAAAGGAGAAAAGAGGAGGAGGAGGGGTATTCTTTAGAGATAAAGACCAGCTGCATTGGCTGCAAAAATAGCACCAAATCCAAGCAAAAGTGAAGCTATCATGGCTGTTTGAAGTTGTTGAGTCACAGGTGTCTTTTTATCTTGACTAAGAAGAATAAAGGGTAAGCAAAAGATACATGCATACAATTAGAGCATATTTACATAATGAAACTGCCTGCTGTAAATACACCTGCTGAAAGAGTGACAAGTGCCACTACAGGATAAACTGATGTAGGAATAGTGGCACTGATGGGTGTACCTGTTGTCCAATCGTCCTATATATAGTCGAGTTATTCTCCTTTCTTTCCCCCATTTCGTCCATAGCGTCTTACAAGAGCAGTCATCTTTTGTGGTATAAAGCAAAATTAGAAAAAAGATAAAACAATAAAAAGAGGGAAACGCGATAATTGTTGCCAAGGAGTGATTGGCTCTTCTTTCTTTACAGCCAAACCTGCAATTTTGGCGTTTCCTGAAAAATATTGACTGAATTTCAAAACGAATGGCCAAAGTGATCCAAAATACTTCTTTGTTCAATCGACATTTTTGTATCTTTTTTTTTCTAAATATCTACACACGGAGGCTACCATAGACCAAGAAGCAACGCTAATAAGCGAATAATGCAGTGCTAAATATGAAATATTCCTGCCTGTTGAGCATGACTTTGATGGAGAATTTATGTAATGTCAGTATCAGCACTAATAGTAACAACATTGAAAACAGTGCTGGCAGTCAGGCAGACAAAATCTCTTTTCATCCAAATAACGGGCATTAGTTTGTATACGCTGCTCCTTAAAAATAGCTAGAATAAAAATGCGTCACATAAAGAAAAATAGTTCGCTTTCGAAGTTGAAGTAAGCAAAGGAAAGCCAACCAGACTAAAATGTATACAATAGCGTAAAGATGAATATTGGCCACTCATACTATAGAGCTTCTGAACTCCAATGTGTGAAATCGTGCTAGCCCACATCCACTCATTTATATCAGTTTGTGTTGATACAGTTGGCATTGCAACGAGCTTCATTTACTTTCTCTTTTCTTCGCTCACTATATAGATGGGTTGAGTTACATAGCGCTCGCACTTTTTCTGTACTTAGCCTCACCATCTCTTCCAATGCCTTCTTCCTGTCCCTAATTTTGGCACATTATGAATGATACCCCTTCACCTGAAGCAGCATTAGCCTTCATCTAATCCATTGTCTCTAAATTTGCATTTCGCCATATCTCTCCTTGCCTAAGCTAAGAGGTAATAATTGCTGATAGGTATTCTGGAGGATTAAATGTTCTCGATCTTATTCTTCAGCAGTTTGTTTTTTCTGTAAATGGATAAACCCTTTGCTTTTTAATAGATCCGAATCCTGATCAGTTCCAAAAAGCCGGTGCTCTTGCTTTTCTTTTCTTTTCGCTTGCTCGACCTCAAACAAAGGGCACCATAGCTTTTATCATTGTTTTTTTTACACGGCTGACTTTATTCCTATATATCTATTCATTTGTGCTCTCTGTCACTTGAATGCTCTTATGTGCGACTTTGACAGACACTCCCTCTTTTAACAATTCTCGCATTTCATACAAGAATTCTGTTGCTTCAGCCGTGCATAAACCAGTGTTGTAAAAAAGCTACTTTGTCTATCTTCTAGCGTTTAACTCTCGTCACAATCCAAAAACTACTTGGAGCATTCTGTTGCTTGATTTACCAGCTCAAGACCCTTTCCTCTTTTTGCTGTTTCTGTGGTAGTGTTTAGGGAATCTATCATTTGTCTTTCCGTTGTCCCTCACAGATGTATATTTTGGGTCGAATATCTGTGGTCTAACTCAAATTTCAACCAGCTTTATGAAACAATTACCTCGTTTGACTTCTGCTCTGTTCTAGTTCTGCTTTCACTCTCTCCTAGGTCTGAAAATCGCGCTGACTCTACGTTATTCCAAGAGGTTCTCTTGTCTGTTCTCTCTCCGTCTTCCAAATTTCCATGCTGCAAGTTGATGTTGTCATGTCAAAGACATCTTTGCAGACGATTAGTCAATAATTCTGCTTTTCTTTTTCTGGTGACCTATTTATCTCTGAATATTCTTGACTTACCTAGCCAACTGTTGAGCACCGCTTCTTTGTATACATGCAACAAATAAAACTCCATTAAAATATAAATATATTTTCTTTTTGTTTTTTATTTTTTATTTTGAACACGCATTAATAATGACTGACAACAATGCATTGGTTGTACGCGAACCATGGTATCGACACCCTACTTTGATATGGGCATTAAAATCAACAGCTATCAATTTCATTTTACCTTTTTTTAACGGTGTTATGCTTGGTTTTGGTGAAATCTTGGCCAATGAACTAGTGTTTAAATATGGCTGGTTTGGTTATCATTCTCGAACACAACTTGGCTTGTTTGGTGCTCATGTGCCTGCTACCTGTACAAGTGAATACAAAAAGACGATTGAAGGGCAGATTCGAAAGGAACAGCAGAAGGAACAACAAAGAGAACTCTTGCTAGTTGATTAAAATAAAAAGAAGCCTATGATTCTTGTGTTGCTTTTTAAATAAGCGCAAAAAATTCTTTTTTTTTTCTTCTCTCCCTCTTTTTTCTTAAATAACTTGATTGAACAATGTCTTATGGCTGGAATAGAGACCCTAATGGTAAATTAAGGCAGATGAATACAGGGATGTCATCACTTTAACCAATAGTTACTAGTGCCTTCACAACAGTCAGCAGCAGATCTTGCTAATTCCTTCTTGAATTCAGTTGGTCAAGAACTTCAAGGTTCTAATGAAGCACCTTATGGTATGGAAGCACCACCACCAGGTAAGCTAAACCAAGCAAGCCCGTACTCTGTTATAAGCTTATTCTCTCTTATGCTATTTGAATAGGTCGATACAATGAAGACGCCTATAATGACTATAGTAGAAACGACAGCAACAGAGATAGACGCCATAGTCGAGATCGCTATCATGATAGGTCGCGTGAGACCAGACGTAGACGATCAAGAGAAAGACGCGAACGTTCACCTCGTCACAGAAGTAGTCGAGGCGATGATCGAGATTACCGTCGACGCAGAAGAAGTCCCAGTCCCCGTCGTTCCAGCAGAAGACGCAGTCCAAGCTCACACCGTCGTCGTGATGACGAAAACATCATTCCTTTAAGCAAGAGAGAAAGAAAACTTCATAATTGGGATATGGCACCTGCTGGTATGGAGGGTATGACAGCTGAACAAGTCAAATCGACCGGTCTCTTCCCTTTACCTGGTCAAGTCGTAGGTACCCGCACACCTCAATCCTTTCAACCTCCTCCAGTCAACGGAAGCCATCCTACCACTCTTTATCACTACAACGACCATGCTACCATGCACGATGGCTCCCGCGTCCGTATCACTCAGGGTGCTGCTGGTCCCGTAGCCTTGAATGCCACACTGGCCAGACAAGCCAAGCGCTTGTATGTTGGTCAAATTCCATTTGGTATTGATGAAAAGGGCATGGCTGATTTCTTTAATGCAACTATGGAACAACTCAAGCTGGCTGACACAACACCTGTCATTGCTGTTCAGATAAACCACGATAAGAACTATGCCTTTGTTGAATTTGAAACACCTGAACAGGCTACAATGGCCATGGCTGTTGATGGTATCATGTTCCAAGGTCAACAACTCAAGATACGCCGACCTAAAGATTATCAACCCCCTGTGGATGGTGACTATGGTGAGCACCCACCTCAGTTACCTGGACTTGTCTCTACTAATGTACCTGACACACCTAACAAGATTTTCATTGGTGGTCTTCCTGTTTATCTGAATGACGATCAAGTAGTTGAACTGCTCAAGTCATTTGGTGAATTACGTGCTTTCAACTTGGTTAAGGATCCATTGACTGGTGCCAATAAGGGCTTTGCCTTTTGTGAATACGCTGATCCCAGCCGAACTGATTTGGCCTGTCAAGGTCTCAACAACATGGAATTAGGTGATCGTAAGCTGGTTGTTCAACGTGCTAGTGTGGGTGCTAAGCATGGTGCTCTTCCTACCGAATATGCTACAGGTCAAGTGCCTTTGACAGTAGCTGATTACTTGCCTATATCCAGTGCTAAGGAAGAAGAAGCTACACGCGTACTACAGTTGATGAATATGGTGACACCTGATGAATTAGAGGATGATGAAGAATACCAAGGTAAAAGAGAAAAGAAAGAGAGCAGTGGTAGTAGTATAATGAGGGTTTTTTGTATTGATATCTATTTCATTTGTAAGATATTTGGGAAGATATTGCTGAAGAATGTTCCAAGTTTGGTACTATTGTTGATATGAAGATCCCAAGACCTAGCAAAGATGGCCCTGTACCTGGTTGTGGTCTGGTAAGATTAAGGGACAGAGTGATAGAATGTAACTGTATACTGACTTGGTTTATAATAGATTTTTGTAAGATACGAAACAAAAGAAATGACATTAGAAGCATTAAGAGCACTTGCTGGTCGTAAATTTGCTGATCGAACTGTGATTACCACATTTGTTGACGAAGAGAATTATTTGACTGATAACTTTTAATACAGCACATACACACACACACATATATATATATATGTATAAGCTTATTATGACTACTATTGTTATTGCTCAGTGTTTTGATTATCATTATTATATATATATATCTTCTTTTTTTTTATAACAGCCTTTGATTTGCTTGTGTATAAATCATAATAAGTAACTGAAATGGTAAACTAGATCCTTGAATGACAATATATTACTAATCATGCAAGTGAGATCTCTTACTGATAGGATAAAGTAAATACGGGTCGCAACATATACACCTTTTCCGGAAATAGATCCACTATGAATAAAATTTCAGTGAATTTTCCGTGAAAACTCTGTTAACATTCACGGAAAAAAATTTCAGTGACTACAGCGTTTTTTCACGGTTTTCACTGAAATTTTTCACTGAAAATTCATTGTTCTTTTCACCACAATTCACGGTTTTCACTGAAAAAGAAAAGCAGGCGTTAGGCTAGCTTGGGTTCTTATTATTGGCTCATATCCTGTTATTATTATTGGATCATAATATGCTCATATTGTACGCTTATGCTTTAGCTTCCATTGCATGCTATATATATCTGAACTGATGTATCAATTCATAATGTAGTTTTCAGTAAGACCACTTTTATTCACAGAAAAAGATAAAATGGCAAAAGCAAAATGTGAGATTTTGAGATATAGCGTTAGAGACACTAAAGAAAACAATCTCAAATTCTGTTGTATATTAGCAAAACGTCAAGAAAGATAAGTCTATTTTACTTACAGTGTCTCTTTCTGCCTCGCTTAGAATTGCTTGAAGAAGAGGGATCATCCTAACAATAAAAGATTGTAGTTTAGATAGTATTCTATACATATCGAATTTCAAGATGCATTACATTTTGACTCTTGGATGGGCCGGCCTGTCCCTCATCTTCAGCTTCATCACTGCTCTCATCACTTTCATCGCTTTCGCCACTCTCTTCATCAGTTGCATCTTTCTCTACTGAAACAGGCATGGCATTCCTCTTACCTTGTTAGTGGCAAAGTGGATACGTCTTGCTACGAAAGAAGTCCTTCACCTTCTTCCGGCCGAAACAACCAAGAGAATAATCAATACATTGTGCCAAATCTCTAGGATATGTGGAATAGCAACCTAGCGTGATATTGATGAAGAAGAGATAGCTGATTTAGACAAGTTGATAGACCAACGGCATACCTTTCTTTTGCATCACTTGAAGCCCGAGTCTTTACGGTAAACCAACATTACCTTTCCCATTTGATTGAACTCTTGAAGGCTATGAAATTGCAGCAAATAAATTGCAAGACATTAGAAAGAAGAATACAAATGCTAAAACACTCAGTAAATGCCAAATTAGACGTTTACAAAGATGCGGAAAATACAATTGTCAGTCAGGCATATCTTAGCTATGCAAAAAGAGACAAGATTGACTACAACAAAAATATGCTAGTAATCAAAGACGTTGATAAGTACTTTAACAAACCTTCACAGCTAACTGATTTTGAGTAATAATATTTAAGATGCCACCTATCAGACTTGGTTGGTATTGCCGCGTACGATTTAGACAACAACACAATGCTTGCAAAGTCGATCGAAATGGCAACAACAAGAAATTTTGATTGTAGTATTAGAAGCGATACCAGAAAAAAAACATCTTTCTCGCTCTCCCTTAGTTCAGCCAAGAAACCGATTAAAATCAGCAAATGACAATATACTGCTTATGGTCAAGTCAGACATACCTGAACAAAAACGTTTCGCGTTGATTCATGCCTATCAAAAACTACAAGTCTCTGAAGCAGGCATACCTTTTTGCAATGGAAGTAATGTCGCCAACAACCACCCGTGCTCAAGCAACGCCTGGCTAGAAGTGGTACCACTGGAAAACCTTCTAGTACCGGTTGCAATGCTCGAATCTTCTTGGTTAAGAACACCTCTCAATCAAAGAATACATTTCTTTTGGCCTGAAATGACCAGAACTGTTTGTCCCATAGAGCAATATGACTTTTCGTTTGATTTTGAATTCAACATAATATGATTAACTGTACAATAAAGATATGAGAAAAAAAGATTTTATGCGAATATGTGTTCGAGCCAGTTTTTTTTGCAGATTTTCTCTAAGTACTTCAAAATCTTGCTGAAAATTCTCTAAGTCCTTTTTCTCTGGTCCTTTTTTTAAAAGTCAGATCTTTTCACTGCTTTTTCACTGCTTTTTCATGGTGTTCACTGAAAATTCACTGAAATTTTATTCATAGTGTAGATTGCACTCCAACAGAAAAAGATTGCACTTAAAAAAAATTTAGATTGCATAAATGTGCAATCTCAAAGAGGTTCTTTATTCAAGCATACTTGTAATTTAGAGTCAGAGTATCGACAGAAGCCACGAAGATCTTCTAAATAGACACTGTTGCAAGCATCAACTATGCTTGAAGTCAAAGTCTCCTCCTTCAGCAACTTCTCTCTCTTCACTTTACTCTTAACCACAGACCAGAACTGCTCAATTGGATTAAGCTCAGGGGAACAGGGTGGAAGATACACGCATCCATATCCTCTACTAACAATCAGCTTCTCAATCTGGTCTGAAATATGGATAGGAGCATTGTCCATAATAAGGTAATGCCCTTTGAATTTCTCATGTCGATCAAGTACATCCAATGTATCAGAAATGAAATTGAAATAATGACCAAGAACAGTTCCTACTGTCTTTTTTGCCTTTGGCTCACCTGTGACCTTTCTTTTCTTGAGCTTTCTTGATAGAGTACTCTAACCTTCATGTTAACAACACTCTGCGAGAATATTGCTCCCAAAATAGTGATTGTTCTAGCCCTCGTCTTTGGCTGAATAACAGTAGCTCGAGTACCCTTAGCTGACCAGGCCATAGTACGGCTCAATTTGATATGGAAAGTAGACTCGTCAATGAAAACACAGTTGCTCATGAAGTCGATGTCTATTTGTATCAAATTGGTTGCCCATTGAAAGCGTGCTTCAATGCTGCGAGGAGAATTTCTTTCTTTAGGTTCAAAGTGGGCTTTCTTAATTGTAAGAGCACAATCATTGACCATAAAATCATGGACAGCAGTTTTTGCAATCTTGAGTCCTTCAAATTGGCTGGCGAGGCTTTCCATTGCTTCATTTACAGTGGCTCTATGGTCTTCGCTGTATTTCTGAAGCAAGAAACCTTTGTGCTCCTCGTTGAGAATTTTTGGTCGCCCAACTTTCTTCTTCCCTTTTTCTTCTTCTTCTTGAGCTAGCTCAGGTTGTTCAATTCTCTTTCGAGCTGCGTTTTCCTCTTTCTTGAACCAATAGTGAGCGGTACGCTTAGGTACGTCCAACTCTTTTGCTGCTTCAGGAACTGTATAGCCTTTAACGTAGACGAGGTGGAAAAAGCGCTCCTTTTTCTCGTCACTATGTCTGGTGTATTTGCGCTGACTATGGCCTTGATCAGCGACAATCTCGGCTTTGACAATTTTCACTTTCTCTAATCTTTCAGGAGGCTTCAAGTCCATGTAGGTATCATAGTTGGTGACGTCCTCAAGCGGAAACTGCTCGTTGTCAACTTCCATTTCAACTGGTTCATTGCCGTACTCATCAAATACACTGCCCTTTCCGTCTTCTTGAAAAAATTTGAGGCTCATTTTATATATTTCTTGTAGTTCTGAGTATGTGCAATCTATTTTGAAGAAATGTGCAATGTCTTTTCTTCAAGCGTGCAATCTGAATTTTTTGTCAGCGCAATTCGAATTTTTTACTAGCGCAATCTTTTTCTGTTGGTGAATATTCAAGAAAGGAAATAATGGCAGAGCAAACGGAAAAGGAAATGTTGACTCAAGAGAAGTTCAAATATCGATGCTGACGTAGGCTACTCAGCTCACAATAATTAGTGCGAAAAGAATAGCGTGCGGAACTTTACTCTTTCTTCTACTACAAACCGTTTTTTTATTCTAAGGATCAACCCGTTTGATCCGGGCTCAGTGCTTCGAGGTTGCCCTGAGTTGTCCTTCGCGCTACCGTAAAGCTTCCAGGAGTCTGAGCAGTTTAAACCACTATGTGTTGTCACCCCAAACCTCATCCTTAATCAACTTTTTTTTCTCGTGTTGCAAAGCCCGCTCAGTGCTTCGAGGTTGCCCTGAGTTGTCCTTCGCGCTACCGTAAAGCTTCCAGGAGCCTGAGCAGCTAGCGCACAACTTTTCTGCTATGCTCTTGTTGTTCTTATTAAATATTTTTCTTTCCTTTGGAGAGTGTTACAAGATTGTTGACTGCAGTTTTTATAGTCCTTTTCACTTCGATCTTGTCATCTTACCTTCGTTATTGGCATTAACAAGGGCTCTCGTAAATAGAACTTCGTATCGCGCTACATACCTATACAACGCTAAACAGCTCTCTCTTACATGATATGTTTAGAGTATAATAAGCACACTTTGTACTGTTATGCAGTAGTAGTTGTTTTATATGCCATGGTACCTCTTATCGATAATATTGCTTAAACTTAAAAAAAAATAAAGTCAAACATACAGATGCGGTGCATAAAGCTTAGGTCATATAAATTGCGTCTTTCTATGAAGTTGCAATCACTGTTATATCGCCCCGTAACAACGATACTAGTATCCTCGTTTAACTTGCTTTACTGGTATCATTCTTATACATATAGAATAATTTTTGGGCAGAGACAAGCAATAACATTAGCTGCAGTTAACAAGCTCCTTGCTCACTGATGCTATCTTTGTTGTTGTCAGACATTAGTAAAGTGAAACAGTAATGTGTCTTAGACTTTTTATTATACATGTAGAAAGTGCAGCTTGACCTTCGTCTATTTAGGGTTATTGATTTAGAACCATGAATAGAAATAAACAATAAATGAACCTATTATAAATTCTATCGTAGAGATATTAGAGCATCTCCAATGGACTTTCTATTTTTCAAAATTCCCTAAATATAGAAAGTCAAATAGAATATTGCAACTCCAATGGGAAAAAATCGACTCCTCAAATATAGAAATGTTCTAAAAAATATGAAAAAATCCTCAAATTTGAGGATTTTTGAAATGTTCCAAATGACTTTCCAAATGAAAAAATAGCTCTAAATTTTAAGAAGTATGCAAGTCACGTCGGTCAGAAAGTATCACGCATAATAGTATATCACTGTCTTTATATCTTTTAGTGTTTTTCTACCTCAATGGTATCGCTGATGCAGATCAAAGAGCCACATAGTTCTTCAGTGTTCTCAAGTTGTTGGTTACCCATTTAAAAGGTTCGAATACATTTTATTTACTGATGGAAGAGAAAATATTGTATAAGTCCAAAAATGATTGTTCAAATTTAGTCAGTCAGATTTGGAAAGTACATTGGAGTGAAGAAAAATGAGGAGTGCTATATTTAGTCGTTTCCTTTTTCGTAAATTATAGAAAGTCTGATTTAGAAAGTCCATTGGAGATGCTCTAATGACTGATCCTGATATCGTAACTGACTATTTCTTACATGATGCATAACAAACACATCAATTGCTTGTTGTTGGTCCATTTGCTATTATTTGAACGGATTGATCTATCGTTCAAATGTGTTCAAGTAGGACAAATGTTGTGATGATGAATCTGACTTTAGAAACCGCTATTGTTCCTGAAATGGTATGTGTCTACAACAAGCAACAGCTTCACCACCAGGTATAAAAAAGAAGAAAGATGTTTAGGTGAAAATAGCTTAAGCCGTCTTTTTGAATGTTTTTGTCTTGGTATACAAATTTGTACTTCTCAAGAAAATATTGATAAAGTCATTGATGCGCTCAACTAGCTCTGCTTTTGACTTGTTCTTGTTCTTGCTCCAGACGTCCAAGTTCTTCAAGCTAAGAGAGGTTTACTTTAGTGAACCACATTCAAGGTAATACTCAAATAGTCACATGCATTTCAAACAGCTGAGGTACTTGACAATCATTAGTATCTTGCTTCTTTTGTTTCAAGAGTTTGGATTTCTTCAAAAGAACAAAATACAGGTCATCATAAGCATTCTTTTAGCATTTCTATAGCTGAGTTTAGTATGCAACAAGGCTCAGAGGAACATATTCTTCTATCTTGATGACCAAGTGGCAGAGCTCTTCTATCTTCCGTCTTTGCTCTTGATTTATCTCTTCAACGATGTCTACTAGTTACAGGGAGGGACTGGTGTACAGATGGTCAATAAATTGATATTAAGCCTTCTTCTTAATGAGGCTGCCACTATCCATCGTCCACTCAATTTGTCAATAACTTCATTCTCTGTTAATGGGCCTCTGAGAAGTTTTGCAATCTAGGTTAAATTAGCGTCGTTATGAAAAGTACACGAAGAGACACTGTAATCAGTAGATAAAGCGACATGTTTCTAGCTTGTTTACTTTTTTTTGTTCTTAATTGTTCGGAAGATGTTCGTAATCATCTAGCACCTTCAAGCTCAGCTGGTCAATCAATGGCGCTGGAAAAGATGCAAAGGCGAAGGAGTCTATCAAAAATCAACGTTATTGAGATGAACATTGGCGGTATCAAAATAATTTAAAAATATTTATTTATGAGAGCGTGAGATAAGGAAGGGAGAGGTTCGGAGGAAATGGTGTTTGCCTTAGAGGACTTTGAAAGGATTCGGAGACGGAGGAGCTTGTTGAAAATCGAAGTTATAGAAATGGCGGTGGTGGTGGTGGTGGGGATCTGAAATTTCTCAATTTCAAAAAAGACGAACATTGTCTTGCTTATGTACTTCGTCAAAAAGAATCTCACTTCACCGTCTATCAAGGTGTGAGAAAAAGTTGATAGTAATGTGCATTAGCTTGCTTACCTTGTACAACATAGGACAACATAAAGTTGTAGTTAAACTTGTAGATGGCCTCCTTGGTATATTTTGCAACTTTAATGACATCCTTGTCTTTCTTGGCCTTGTCGTTACAGCTCAAGGGCTTCACCTCACCAAAGCAAATATTCTGGGCTCTGCCAGCACTGTTAAGTCTAGCGACTTTATAGTCAGGTCGCCAGGCTCCTTCATCGTTGGCATGATTGGACCTAGTAAGCAAGTGTTAGAGTACAGTCTAACATCAATCAAATATACATTACATGTGTGGCAGCGTATAGACATCATGCTTGAATATGGCCTTCATGGCATCATGGACAAATGAGCAGGTCAACCTGTTCTCTGAAACACCAACATCTGTTGCTGTCACATTATCAATTAAGTTGTTGGCAAACTTAATGATACTGTACGTATCAAAGCAAGGTGCTTTCTGGCTGATTGCTGCGATTCTCTTTGAAGTGGTCCATAGGTCTTCTTCTTTAGCAAACTCATCGAGTGCCTCTTCTACTTCTACTCTCAGATCACCAGGGAATGTATTCTTTATTGATTTATAGAGCTGTTCTTGTTCGCTTCTGAAGCTCGAGAGCACTTGATTTTCGAAGCTATTCTTCATCAGCTTGCCTGTCTTGTTGATGGTCTTCAAGTAGAAGACATGATCTAAGGCCCTATTTTTTTATGAAGAAAAATAAAAGTCAGCCAGGTGTAGAAATCAAAGCAAGCAGTTGACTACGCACAAAAGATCTTCAACATCAAACATAATATCACCAGCCTTCAAAAGTTCTAGAGCATTTGACTTGTATTTATGAAAGCATTGCTCAACATCAACACTACCACACATGATGGGGTTGCTAGGTGATGGTGCAACCAAGTCGCCAAGAGAGTCTACATACGCAACAGATCGACATGTTGCAGTGATGACTGTTGTTGGACTGGTCTTTTGATTTCCATGGCTCAGTAGCTTAATCCAGCGTATTTTTTGTTCAGACTATCAATGGCTAGTTAGTTAGGATAACAGGCAATCAGAGAAATGTACTTACTACAGATTTTTTATGTTCTTCTGCAATTGTTTGGAACAATCTTCTTATGAAGATTTGGTAATCAATCATTGTGTCTTTGACTCTTTGAATTAATTCTACATGGCTCTCAACGAATTCTCTTAAATTGACATAATCGGTTTGTTGGGAAGAGATGTATTGAACGATAACTATACGACTTGTTTAGTAGGCAGATACGCGTCAATTGTGTATTACTTACTCTCTTTACATTCTTTCTTTACTTCTGCTTTGTTATTGAAGTCTGTGGCTGCTGTTGTGCTATTTCTGCGTGTTGAGTATGTAGACATAATAGAATAAAGTATAGAAAGAGTAAAGTATGGAGAGAGCAAAAAGAATAATAGAGCAAAGTATAGAGAGAACAAAGAGAACAATAGAGTAAAATAGAGGGGTAAAGAGAATAATAAAGTATACCTTTCATTGTTTCATAGGAAAAAATTAGAGATTTCGGGTTTAAAGTCAGAGTACACCTTTTCCGGAAATAGATTGCACTCCACGGAAAAAGATTGACTTAAAAAAAGTTTAGATTGCGCTAGTAAAAAATTCGAATTGCGCTGACAAAAAATTCAGATTGCACGCTTGAAGAAAAGACATCACCACCAGAGGTTTTTGATTGCAACACCGACAAGTTTTTCGAACTCAAAATAGTTTCCTTTTCTAGTTTAGCAAAATAAAGGAGTTTGCTTTTTTTATTTTCAGATGAATCAGTGAATTATGGTGATTTATGATAGATAAACAGCAATAGAGCAATACTTACAGATAGAAAGCAGTTCGGTTTAAGCCGCTGTATGTGCAACTCTATTGGTGTATCCTAGCGAAATAAAAGATCTTGTTAGACAACTTTTTTCTTGTAACATGCAATAGTAGATGACTTACTGCAACCTCTTATCTTGACTTTCTGTTCTAGCGTTAACTAAAATTAGTGAGCAATAAAGAGAGAATATAGTTGTCTCATACCCAATATGCTCCTAAAAGACTGAAGAGAGCAGGAGGTTTAATAAAGAAGATGAGCAGGTGGTAGTTCTTTGACCATTAGAAAAAAAGGCATGCGAAAGAAAAATAAAGATAAATTCTAATTGCTAAGTCCACTCACCTAGGATGCACATAGAATAGCACTAGCGCGCACCCTCCCACCCTACTCCAAGTCCAATAAGATTCCGTTTGAACATTGTGGGTCGTGCCTACCACAATTGCCGTATGGCTCACTCCGACTTCGGATGTGGTTAATGGCTCTCTAGCCGCGCTTTTATTCTCAGATAATTAATATATAAAAAAAAAAATTATTACATATTCTATTCTTCATACCTTTCTAAGCCGCGCACCGTGGAAATGTCAGAACAGTATGAACAACTTACACCTGAAGAAATTAGAGAATTCAGAGCACTCAAACAAAGACTCCAAGCCCAAGAGCTTCGAGAAGAAGAAGAACGAGAACTCCCAGAAGAAGTTCACCTCGAACTGGAAGAAACTTCGAAGATTAACCTCAAAAAGAAACTCAAACAATACCACCGAGATACAATCAAGTACGAAGGTGGAAAATGGACTCAAAGTGGGACGATCAACAAGACATATCTCCCAGAACTCAAACGCTACCAATGCGATGCAGCGCAAATGGTGTCAGCCATCGGAAAAGGTGCTGACAGACTGCGAACAGCAGGCAGAGGCGCTACCGAGATTTTTAGCGAACTCAAATACATTTTCGAGGAAGGAGGAGATGAAGAAACACTTCGAGAAACCTTGGAAAAGGTTAGGCGCCTTGCAGTTTACTGTTTCGCAACAGGCAAGGAACTTGACAAAGATGCCAAAGAAGTGGCCTCAAGAGCAATTAAACTTCCAAACAGCCTCAGATACTTGGAAGAAGAAGATGATGACGAAGGGAAAGATTACTTCTTCAGTACTTCAGACATGGAGAAAATCCAAAAGACTCGATTTGAAGAATCAGTCCTCAGACAGTCAACAAAACAATTTGGAGGATTTGGACGAGGTCGAGGAAATGGAAGAGGAAAGTACCATGGACACAACAGTTTTTTTGGGAAAGCGAAGGGCCGAGGAGGTCCATACCAGCAGACACATCGAACCACAGACACAAGCAACAACAGCAGCCACAACAACACCAACAGCAGCAACTAATTGCAACCACAAACACAAGACAAGAAATATCCATAAACTCATCATCAAAAACAATAGAAAAGTCAAAACTAACAAAAACAATAGAAAATTCACAATTAACAAAAACAAAAGATACTCAACATTACACGATACCTCAAGATGGGATTCCACCAG
Organism: Choanephora cucurbitarum; assembly: GCA_025331435.1. Taxonomy (NCBI): domain Eukaryota; kingdom Fungi; phylum Mucoromycota; class Mucoromycetes; order Mucorales; family Choanephoraceae; genus Choanephora; species Choanephora cucurbitarum. The sequence continues at coordinate 131,293 of JAIWNI010000021.1, forward strand.
GAGGTCGCTTACAACGATTCCTTCACAATTGGAAAAACAAGATACATCATCAATGGCCCTTGTCTGTTATAGAAAAGGGTTACCAGATTCAATTCCAACATCAGCCGGTACCATGGAAAGTAAAACCAATGAAATTGAACGAGACAGATCAATCAGCGGTGGACACAGCAGTGAGTCAGTTCTTGAAATCAGAAGTGATAGAGAGATCACCCGATCAGGACAACCGATTTCTGTCAAATTTGTTTACAATTCAGGAACCGAACAAGGTCCGACCGATTCTAGACTGCAGAAGAATCAACGAATTTGTGCAATGTCATCACTTCAAGATGGAAGGTGTTCCGGCACTGAGAGAGATTTTAGAGGAGGAAGATTTTATGTGCAAGATAGATCTCAAGGATGCCTACATAGTTGTCCCGATTCATCCAGAGTCACGACGATTCCTATCATTCCAACACAGAGGTACAATTTACCAATACAAGTCATTGGCATTTGGTCTGAGTGTAGCACCCAGAGTCTTTTCCAAACTGATGAAATTCGCTTTGGAGCCATTGAGAGCGAGAGGAATACGATTAGTTTATTACCTCGACGATATTTGTGTTTTGACAAGAACGAAGATGGAGATGGAGAAGACAGTAAACGTCATATTAACTCATTTAACAGATCTGGGATTTATAATCAATTATCAAAAGAGCGAGTTACAGCCAAAGCACAACCAGGAATTCTTAGGCTTCAATTTCAACAGCGTGCAGATGAAGATCAGTGTGCCTCAGAAGAAGATGAGCAAATTGATTGCGAGAGTTCGCCAATTGATGAAAGACAAAGAAAAGATGAAATCATGCAGATGGATAGCAGCCCTTCTAGGCAAGATAACATCAATAATTCCAGCTTTGGGGGAGGCATTGTTGCGAGTACGGTTTCTACAAAGGGACTTAGCCAAGAGTTTGAAGATCCACAAGTACAATTGGGAGAGTTCTTGCAAGTTGTCGAACGACAGCTGGAAAGAATTAGCATGGTGGACAGAGAAATCGGAGCTCCACAATGGACTGATGATCAAGAGGCAGATAGAGTGTCAAGATCCAAGAGTGAGTATTTATGTGGACGCGTCGGACACAGGATGGGGGATAGCCTCCGAAATGATTCAGACAAATGGGTATTGGACAAAGGAAGAAAAAGAGACCTCGATCAATGCACGAGAACTGAAGACGATCCTGTTTGCAGTGAAATTACACGCAGAAAAATACCAAAACTCAACCATCCACATTCACACCGACAACATAACTGCACTCAAACATGCCAAGAAATCAGGAGGAACGGCATCAGCCCTACTACAAACACTGACATTAGAAATACAACAAATCATCACAACATACAACTTACAAATACATTATTTTCATATCCAAGGAATCAAGAATGTCCAAGCGGACAAATTGAGCAGAATTCAAAAACCGATTTACGAATGGACACTACCAAGACGATTTTTCAAGTTGATTCAACGTCGATGGAAAGTGATAATAGATGGATTTGCAACACGAGAAAACAGACGCCTGAAGAAATTTTGGAGCCCGATGCCAGACCCCGAAGCCCTAGCTCACAACGCCTTCAACCAACAATGGCCGACAGAGGGATTGTATGCTCATCCTCCGTGGAGATTAATCCCAAAGGTACTCGAAAAGGTAAAGAAAGACAAAGTCAAATCAATGGTGTTAGTGACGCCGACGTGGCCGACTCAATTTTGGTGGCCTATGGTGATGAACATGAACAAGGGAAAAGCCTTAGAGTTCCAAATCAACAAGAAGCTGAAGCTGACCGCCTGGAGATTATCAGGCAATACAATTCAGAAGAAGAGATTTCTGAAAAAGCAAGTAGTTACTTAGACAATGCGAACAAGAAAAGCACCCATAAACACTATGACATTTTGTGGCGAAAATGGGTAAAATGGTGTATGGATAAGAATCCGAAAATAAATCCTCTAGAATATAATCCAAAGGCAGTATTAGAATATCTTGTAGATCACAACCAATTCTCCTCTCAACATTTGAATACCATGCGATCAGCAATAGCGTCCGTCTACCGAGTAACTCATCCTGACAAACCACCCATAGCATCCAACGAGAGAATAATACAATTTTTTAAGGCCAAACGACGAAAGGATCCAAGATTGAGAAACAGTAACAAGGAGGTTTACTCTGTCGAGCCTGTGTTGAATATGATACGTAATTGGGATGATGATGACAAGCTACCTTTACAAAGACTACAATTAAAGACTCTCATGTTGTTGACAATTGCTACTATGTGGAGACCACGATCGGATATGGGTACTTTGCAATACCGAGATGTGACGTTTCAAGTAGATGATAATCATGAAATCAAGGGTGTGACTTTACTCGCAAGAAGCCCAAAGGAAATTGACTCTAAACAATCCAAGCTTGGCTTGATTGGAGAAGAAAAAGTGTGTCCTGTGAGAACGCTATGGAGGTTTGTTGACAAGACGAAGGAGTTCCGACAAAGGCTGAACGAAGACCATACTTTGTTCTTGACTTACCTGTCCTCGGGTGACAAAGAAAAAGGGCCCGTGTCACCAAAGACAATTGGAAACTGGGTGAAGGAAGCTTTGAAAGAAGCCGGCATCAATACTGACATATATAAAGCACACTCGTTGCGAGCAGCTGCAAGCACCGAAGCAATCATCAAAGGAGCAACCTTTCAAGAAGTCAAGACGCATGGCAATTGGAGTCAAAACTCCAATACCGTAGAAGACTACTACTTCAGGCCACCTAACCAGCATGAAGCAGGAAAGCAAATGACTGAACGAATTTTCCAATCAACGGAAAACAGAACCACATCCGAAGTCGGAGTGAGCCATACGGCAATTGTGGTAGGCACGACCCACAATGGCCAAGTTGGCGAAACGAAGACAGAGGATGTGGTGGGTACCCGCCCTTGGGCAATGCCTTGGCATTGGTTCTCCCGCCCAAAGAAGGATTGAAAAATTGCTTGCCTTGGCTTAGAAAGATATGAAGAATAGAATATGTAATAATTTTTTTTTTTATATATTAATTATCTGAGAATAAAAGCGCGGCTAGAGAGCCATTAACCACATCCTCTGTCTTCGTTTCGCCAACTTGGCCATTCTCAATTACTGATTAATTTTGTTTCAGAACTTGTGAGTAATCTCAAAATCACAGCGAATGATTCTCTGCTTCATGGTTTTTAGCTACCGCTCAGGGGAACTTCCACGCTTTCAGCCAATGACCACCGTATAAAATGCTAAGTTTCTTTTTTAAATTCCAAAACCTCTGGTGGTGAATCGATTGGCCAAAGTCAACCAATCATTCTTCTCATTAACAACTGTTTTTGAAATTGCAACTTCAGATAGACTGCTTTCTTGTATTGCTGGAAGAGAATGCATTTCTATTTATACTTTACTTTTCATTTTTTTGTTCTGCTTGCTTAGACTTTCTGTTACCAATCATGAAAAGCAATCAAAAGCATAAGATAACTAAGAGTTCTGCTAGACAGTTTAGCACTGGTAGATTTTCTGCCACCAGAGGTTTTGACAGTAGTCAGCAAACTATCCAGAATGCTTTCAACTGCATTCAAAACGATGTAAACTTGCCATCAGCATCACAAGCCGCAAATTCTTCTGTAGAAGAAGCAGTATGTATAACAAACCTGCGATAGGTTCGATATTTGAGCTAAAATCATATGTAAATATTTGAACAGGTCACCGACTATTCAGGGGGTGGCGTTATTGGTACTGCTTTGACAACTGAAGAACAAGAGCATGAGCAGAACGAACAAGTTGAAGCAGAAGATCTTGAAGAAGGTACCGAGGAATTCATTTCTGACAGCTTGCCCGAAGAAAGTGTTATTTCACTTTACTTGGAGAGCATCCAAAATAGGCTCTCGGGAAGATTATCCTTCAGAATATGCAAGAGGTACTTTTTGGATAGAGCCCATGATGCCCTTTTTTATGCTTAAGAAAAACAAGAAGATTGAATCCCTTTATCACCCCCGAGTATTTCTGTGGATTCCTCATTTGTTGCTTAGCGAAGGGCTTGCTGCAATTCACTGTCCTTGTTGCAAATCGAAAATGGAGACTAAAGGATTCAACAAACAGCCTCATGCAAGAAGAGTTGTTGAAATTGATAGGTAAGATGCAGATCATCTATTTTTTTCTAATTTTTTTTAACACATTCTCTTCTAGCTGCTTCTACCTTATGTCAATGAGATATAGATGTTTATCGTCTGATTGTGGAAAAACGATCAACGCTCATGATAGTCAAGTTATCAAACAGCTACCCTATGAGCTTCAGTTTGAATTCCCTGCTATCTTGACACATAGAGGAGGTGTCTCTAAGATTGTTGCTGACTTGTTAAGACCATGCATTCAAAATTCTGTTGGACCTGAGCGTTTTCAGAAAATTCTTGTTGAATTGCACCATCTTCGTCATGATCGCATAGAGCTTCAGTAATTGACACAGTTGGAAGCATGAATCTGAAAGAGTTAGTAGATTGACCTTTTGGTGAAAGGGTGGTCTTACACTTTTCCATAAAAGGTACACACATGCCACCAGTATCAAGCCTAGTCCTATTTCGCTTCAAGAAAAGATGTGATTAAAGTAGTAGACAATGGAGTGACTACAGAGAAGGATTCAGTACATCAAGGGTTCTTGCATCAACCAGCAGAGATTCTTTATAAATACAAATGTCCAAAGCAGACAGAAAGTCTCTTGACTTCTGGTATTGTTTTGCTAGACTCAGAATACAGGTTTTGTTGCTACATACAGAGGTACCATTGATAGTCTTGAAACTTTCTTTTCCATCTTTCTCTACAATTCTCAATGGATGACTTGTTTTTTGAAGCAAAAACACAAACTCAATACATATTGTGTTTATTGGCTATACACACCGATGCGTAAAGATCATCTTTGTTTTAATTATGCTATTGTATTATTTTGTCACCCAAAAGTAGAAACTTGAACCCCGAGATAAAGGCTATGCGCTACCGTCTTTATTTCTATTGACTAAATGAATTTCACTTTGATGTCTTTCGAGAGGGAACTTGTGTGACACTTTACTTGAGGCAAAACTATTTTTCTTATGCTAGAGTAGAAGAAGCATAATTAATGATTCTTACCACACAACGGTGGGGAACATAAAGGAGCATAAGATCTCTTACTGCAGCAGAGAATCTCTATAGGCTGACAACATTTCAAGCACCGTCTTTTTTTTTATGTATATTATGAGGCCTACGCGCATCCATTTGATTTGTCTATTCCCTTTCTCCCTTTTTTCATTTTCTTTGTTTGCATAATATTATGTCTAGACAATTTGGAACTCGAAGCAGTGTAAGGTGCTTAAAGGAATAAGCTTTTTTTCTATTTTGTTATAGACTTATCGGTTTCAAAATTATACAGAAGCTATCAAAACTTACACAACAGAGCGTCTTTGTTTGGTGGAGCAGAAGATGAGCGTTCATCCTATTACGAATCGCAAGGATCTCAAAAGTCACTCAAGATTAACATGAATGACAAAGATCTTGATTATTTGGAAAGTCAGAACGATGATGAGATTTCAGGTTTGTCAGCCAAAGTGAAAATTCTAAAAAATGTAAGGTTTGATAGATTATCAATATCATTGTGGACTGAATTGTCTATTAAAGATTACAGGCAAAATTGGAGATGAGATTCGCTCTGGCAATAGCTTGATTGATCAGATGGTAAAGTGATTATTTGATAAAAAGAGAAAGGAGAGCTAAGATTGACTGGGGTTTCTAGAATGATCAATTCTCAAATACGGGTTCTATTCTGGGGAAGACAATGAATAACTTTAAGGTGATGGCCTCAAAAGAATCAGGGACAATGTGGTGGTGTTTGACCCTATTTATTGTGTTTGTTATCTTCTTTTTCTATTATTGGTTTTTCAAATAAGCTATTTCGGAAAAAAATTACATTAAACTTTTCTAGATTGATGTGTCAAAAGAATGTTCAAATACTATCTGCATTTTAAAGTTACTTGCATAGCAACTTTCTCTGTCCTTTTAGTCAAAGAAGTAGACTAGTTTCAATCATTTCTAGAGAATACCTTATTTGCAAACAAGAAAAAGGAATGCTTCAAATGACATTCACACGCCATAGCATAAAATAAGGGTTTTATTACTTTTTTGTTTCTCTTTTTCTTTTGTATATTTTTTTTTCTATTCAGTTCAATATATCATGGTCTCTTCCCTCTCAATCCTTTCACTCTTTGCTGCAGCTATTGTGCCTTTTGTTGCTGCTCACCCTGACTCGCGCGAGAACCATGCTCCTCAACCTGTGCCAAACACATCTACTTACCTTGCTATCTTAGTTAAAAAGACCACTGGCAACACCATTTACTCCTTATCCTGTAACCCTGATGGTGGTAGCCATCCTCGTCCTCAGGCTGCCTGTGAATTCTTACAGTCTATCAATGGTAACTTCAACGGTTTGCCTGCCTCTCAAATATTGTGTACTTTGGAATACAACCCTGTTAATGTTACCATTTTGGGTCTTTACCAAGGCAGATTTACTGTCTTCAACAACCAATACTCCAATGAGTGCTTTGCCATTGGCGCATTGGGCAATCTTTACCCTACCACTGTTTAAATAGAAAAATACATACCATCTAAAAGAAAGACAGGAAGGAAAACAACATCATTTCTTACTTTTTTTTTGTCAATAATTCTTTAATTAAACTATTAGAAAACAATTGATTCTGTTGGTATGTAAGAAGAGACAAATCTGAGTTTTGTAATGCGACACAGTGTCAGGAAGATTATCAAATACCCAAAGTTTTCTTTTATTCGACTGTTGAATCACTGTCTATGAATTTTTTGGGGGTATTTTCTTGATATTTAATTACATCTTCCTTTGACGCATTCTTCTTTACAATCCCAATGAGTGGTACAGCAAGCATCCTTACGGCCCTTGCCGTTCTTGAGTCCCTTGAAGCCAGCTTTACATGCAGAACTGATCTTGGTTGGTTTGGCGGTGGTGGTGGTCTTCTTAATGGCGGTGGTGGTGGTGGTCTTTGTGCCTCTTACAGGACCATTACATTTGCCACGGATACACTGATTGACACAATCGCGTTGGTCTTTGCAGCAGTCTCCATTCATACCGTTACCACGCTTTTTGCCGTAGAAGGTGTCCTTTTTTGAGCACTTCAAGGCAAGAGTAGTAGAAGCTGTAGCAGTGGTAATGGTAGTAGTAGTGGTAATAGGTTTAGTAGTAGTAGTGGTGGTGGTGGTAATAGGTTTAGTAGTAGTGGAAGTGGAAGTGGAAGTGAGAGTGACAAAAGGTCTAGTAGTAATGAGTTTGTTGCCGGTATCAGTTGTTGTGGTAGCAGTTGTTGTGGTAGCAGTTGTTGTGGTAGTAATGATGTCTAAAGGATTAAAACACGAATAACCACTGAACACTTCTATATCAGTATCTGGAGTTCTGAAGCATCGATAAGCATTGTCTGAATCAACTTCTACAACTCTATCGGGAACAACACCATCTTGCTCAATAGAATAGATCTTGAGAGCGGGAGTTCCAGGAGGACAACTTGATAGAGGTAGGTGGATGTAGATTGTTTTTCCGAATGAGTATCTGTTCACTGAAAACCCACACTCGGGTATACTGATCCAAGCAGATCCGTATTGATCAGCAAGGACGCTATAGCTTTTGGACACCTTAGGCAAAGAAGAAGCTACATTAGTGATAGCTTGAACGGTGGCCAGGTAACCAGTACTCAAGACCAACAGACTAGAGATGCTAAATTTCATGATGTTTAGAGAAAGGAAAGGTCAAGACAAAGAGGTAAAGAAAGAAGAGAAGGGTCAAGAACAAAGGTAAAGAAGAAACGCTTAAAAGAAAAGAAGCCGATGAATTCTCTTTTTATAGGTTTACAAGCTCTGCCACAGCACTGAATGTCAACCGGAAAACAATTCTTTTAGGTAATCTCTCTCTCTCTCTCTCTCTCTCTCTCTCTCTCTCTCTCTCTCTCTCTCTCTCTCTCTCTCTCTCTCTCTCTCTCTCTCTCTCTCTTATCCTCATTCTGGCTCTCATGCGGTAGTACCATGTCAGCGTTAGTCTTCGTGGTGAAATACCAATTGCAGGCAGTTCCTAATAAATCAAAGCCCGATATATGTGCCACATTCAAGCATATACATACAAAAAAGAATCGAAAAAAAGCATCTTGTAGAAATTATCAGAACAAGGATAAAGCAATATGTTGTTATGGAGCCAATATGGGATCAATGCAACATCCTATGGAAAAAAGAAAACGAAAAAAAGACAAAGACATAGAAAGTTACAATGCGTATATTGTAAACTGAAATCGCTCCAGAAAATGAAATACAACAAGAAAGCACTTTGGTGTTTCTAACCGCAGGGTGTATTTTCTGTAGCACTCAAAAACTATTTATAGTGTAAGAGGTTAAATTAAAGTATTTCTATACTGATTGATCGTCCTCTTTATGACTTGTGTTACCTTGGTTCATCATCTTATTGTTCCAAGCAAACAGAGGCTAGTCTGCAGACAATGGAGATGCGACAAACGCATCGATGGGAAGTATCTGAACAAAGAGAGTTGCTCTCAAACAGAAAAGGTTTAGGAAGTTTGCTAGGATGACTTTCCATAATTTGCCCGAAAAAAAAGGAAAAAAAGTGTGTACATATATAGTAAAAAAGAAATCCGAGGATTCCAGTACCACATTGACATTGGTTGTCAAGATCTGTAAAGTTGGCTAGATGCATTCGCCTCATCCCCGATCTGAAGATTGAATAAATAAAGAAAAAGAAGCGCAAATGCAGAAAACAAGCCATTTTTGAAGCCATCCTTTCATCTTTTGGAATTTGATTCCCTTCAGGTTCTGAAGTACTGTTTATAGCAGTTACTCCTGATGGACGGTTGTACTCAAATACCCAGTCAATCTAAATGACGAGTTTTGGCTTTCATTTTCATCGTTTGCTTGCATAATGTCAAAATCCTTTTTTTTTTCTAAAATTATTCTTTTATCCTTCTTTGTAATCTTGATTACTGTATGCTTTAGGCATCAAACAAAAAAAAAAAAAGAGAAAACTTAAAACACCTCAACAGAACGAGATACCACTGATGCTTGAGGACTCAATCGCTGAAAATGTAAAGTTATAAGGACCTGTACATTCTTTTATAATCGATTCCCATAGTAGTAGAAGAGAGGGGACAATTAAGGAGAAAAATAGTTAACTTAGCCAAAAAGAAACAAAAAAAAAAAAGAAAACAAACTTTTGTATACATCTTTTTTGTTTTTATGAACATGACATGTGAACTGCTGTCAATAGCTTTTTGGACCCAATTGATAGCCTTCTATTTGGCTTAAAGTGACGAAATGATATTGTTCCAATAAAGGTAGGTCAGATGTTGATTGATACAGTTTATGAGTAAGGTTGTCAGATCAAAGAAGCTTTTAGACTCAGTGATTACAAAGACATTGCTTAGAACTTGACACTTTTTGTCCTCAAGAAAAGACAGGTGGACAATGTTGACTAATGACATGAATCTTGACTGATTTGCGTCATTGATCAATTTCTTTTAAACAAAGTCAAGAAGTTTGATCGTCTATTTGTTTGCAACAAAAGTAGAAAACAATTCTACTTTATGATGACATAGAGATCGTCTTTTTGCGATTGTCAAGATTTTGATCAGCATTTTATAGATATAGAGAAGAAAAGAAAGAAAGAGAGAGAAGGCCTTTAGCTTGCTTTGTAAAAGGATTAGTTTAACTATACCTATCAACGGCTCGGTTTTTCAAAACTCTTTCTTTAATAGAGCCTTAATTGGCAATGCCATGCTTTAGTGAACAAACAAACTTCAATGACTGCTAAGGCTTCTAAGAAGACGGCTTACCTCGACTATAGATACATGCATCGTTTCTGAATTTGCTTTAAAATCCAGTTGCTGTTTTTAACACAAAAAGGTGGTTTATTCATTGTTATGCGTGCAATCAAGCAAAAACAAAAAAAAAGAAGAAGGGAAATGTATTGCTCTAGAATAATTATCTTTGGGTTTTATTGGTCTGGTATCCTCAGAGAATGTCTAGCTTGGATGGTGCTCGGAAACTAATCAAATCGGGAATGACGAACAATTATAAAGAGAGGGTCTTTTTTTTTTATTATTTTTGATTTGCCTAAATTAAAAAAAATAAGGCACGAATCTTCTTTTCTTTTCTTCTTCTTTTTTATTTCTTTTGACAACTTCACAATGTTATTTTCAGTAATATATTTGACAGCTCTACCTGCTTTAGTTATTGGCTTCGAATATAGAGATCCAAAGCAGTTCAAGGCTGCTGCTCTTCAACCCTCAAATAAAGCATTGACAGCAGATCAAGGCGATTCCAAATATTGTCTGATATTTGAAGACCAATTCAACACGTTCAATTTAAAAACCTGGCAAGTAAAGTAGCTTAACATTTCGCTTCTCTTGGACAATTCAATTAAGCCATTGTGTTTTTATCTCAAAAAATAGCACGAAATCACACTTGCAGGAGGAGGAAATTGGGAATTTCAGCAGTATACCAACAATCGATCAAACAGTTTTGTGGAAGATGGTATACTGTACTTGAAACCCACTTTGACTTCCGAGTCAATTGGTGAACAAGCAGTTAGGAGTGGAGGCAAGATCAGCTTATACTCTGGGCAACCAGCTTCTGATTGTACAGGTACAAACAAATATTCAATTCTATTTGTAATGCATTTCCTTTGTTTTGTGTTTGACTAACAAGGAAAATCATATCCTACCTTTTTAATCTATAGATAATTCCGATTTCGGTAAATACACTCTTCTTTATGTAGGTTAATACTATCGATATTCATCCAGAGGATCTTTTATAATAGGTTGTGAAAGAACATCCGGAGCAGCAGCAAATGGCAATTATCTAAACCCTATACAGTCAGCTAGAATTAGAAGTATAAATTCAGTTTCATTTCGCTATGGAAAAGTTGAAGTGAGAGCACGTCTTCCTCGTGGTGATTGGTTATGGTATGAACATTCAGTTTATTTTTCCTCTGTATCATATGTAGTCTGATGTTTAATCGAACAAAAAAAAATTATAGGCCTGCCATTTGGATGTTGCCCAAATACGATGCATATGGATCTTGGCCAGCAAGTGGTAAAAAAAAAAACTCAAAAAAAAAAGGAATAAGTGTTTGACTTTAGCTATTTTTTTTTCATATCAACTTAAGGTGAAATCGATATTGTAAGCAAAAAACCAAAAAAAAAGGTGTCATATATGACCTTGCTGATTAATTTATTTTGATGTTTAGTTAGAAGGCTTTGGTAATGAAAACTTTCCATATGGCAATTCCTCAGTTGTTTCATCTACTTTGCATTGGGGACCTTTCTTTGAGCTCAACAAATTCAATTTGACTCACAACGACTTACATTCAGCACGTGGCGAAACTTGGGCAGACAACTTTCATACTTATGGCATGGAATGGTCGGAGGAAGGCATTCGCACATATGTAGACAGCAATACAATACTGGAAGTAGACTTTAATCAAACAGCTTGGGAAAAAGGCAAATTCGATAAGAATGTCATGAATCCTTGGAAAGGAGGCGACATTGCTGCACCTTTTGATCAAGAGTTCTATCTTATCTTGAATTTGGCTGTAGGAGGAGTGAATGGATATTGGAAAGACCACCCAAGCAAGCCATGGAAAAACAATGAAGCATTAGCTATGAATCGCTTTTATGATGCTAAGCAAGCATGGCAACCTACTTGGGGCGAAGGCAACCGACGTGCTTTGGGAATTGATTGGATCAAGATATGGTCTAAAGATACCGAAGCAAGATGTTTAAATAATTAAGATTTCCACCTCCTTCTTTATTCATTCCCTTACAACAAAATTAGAATAAATTTACATTATTGACTTTACGCACAAACAACAATGCAACAAATCGATTAGAGCCATTCTCCTTTTCTTCTTTCTTTCTTTATTGTTGCTATCATCATTATGTATTTTTTTTAGCCATGACTCAAGGGTAACACAACCATCTCAAGCAACTCATTCACCCATCTTTCTCGAACAGATGCCCACTCTTCATCCATAACAAGTGTATGTCTTTCCAGGTTGATAATGGCGCCTGCCAAATGTCGTTCTGACTGCGAGCTAGCCACTAATGTAAGCCATGTCTCTCTTTCTTGAATCCATGTCTCAGATACGGCTGTCCACAAAAGAGCCATCTCAAGTTGAACCAGCTGATAGGCAATTTGGTCAATACTATTTGGTTCTCGAGATAACCACTCTTCCCTTTTGGATAACCATTTGGGTGATTTATGCCTGTTGGATATATGCGATTCGTATACACGTAACTTGTCATTCAACGACTTGATTGTACTCAGCACCGAGGTCTCATATGAAGGAGGCGCCTCATGTTGAGAGCGACCTTCAGTGTCAGTAACAGGTACTATGCGCTGTGTATGACGTTGATTGGAAGAAGAAGGCATAGAAAAGGCAGGAGGAGGGCTGCTTGAACGAGATGAGGCATCGCTACTGTCAGATTGTACTGTTCTGTTTATTGCTTCTTCTTGGGAAGAGGTAAGAACAGGTAAAAGAAGAGGAAGGGCGCCTATATGAGCATGTTCCTCTCCACTTCCATCCGACAGACTCATCCTTTGACTATTCGACTCATCCAGTGATTCCGGAAGATTGTGTCCAGATGAAGAAAACGAAGAAACGAAACGATCCAGTTTATCACACAGCTGATCCATCTTGATCTGCATCTCAATCACAGTTGTCTGAAGTGTATTCGAATAAGTTTCAGGCACATGAGCTTGCCAAACTGTAGATTGAGCAAGGTCTAAATCGTTTACTACAACTCGCTTTGGTACAACTGCTGTATGATTCGAGTCCAGTTTAAAGGGTAATAGTTTTAGATTGGTCAAAAGAGCAGTTGTGTTTGGTATGAGCGATTGAACATCAGTCAATAGCACAACATGCTCTCCTTCTATATATCTGATTGGTATCTGATAGATGGTATCATTGTATTCGACAAGCATATATCGAGTATCTTGGCAGTCCATGTTGATAGATTTCTAGATAGAAGATAAAAAAAAGACTGTGTTAATTTATAACAATTTTTTCTGTTTCATCCATTGAGAAACCAACGTCTGCATTTTAAGCTTAGATCACTTGACTTATTAGGCCATTGGCAACAAGCTGGAATTTGCTGAGTAAAGGCATATGATGTCTTTTTCTTTTCTTGTATTAAATGTATGTATGAGTCAAAGCACTTTATTTATTTATTAAAGGAAATGAAGATTAGTCTCTAAAAAGAAAAGAGATAGAGGAAGCGTGTATAGCATACTTTCAAACAATTATTTGCATTAGACAACAACAGGAAGCAAGAAGTGTATCAAAAGGTGGAAAAACGATGGGCCTTGAATATTGTATCTGGAATATTTAATATTGACTTTCTGGAGTCATGCATCCCATTAGCCTCAGAAACAAACAGGCAGAAAAGAGTGTATTTCAAGAAGCGATACGCGTTGTTGACATTCAAGACGCGTCTGTCAACTGAGAATGTATATATAATTTTTTCTTCTCCAGATTAAAAAAAAAAATCGAATTGATCATGTCAAAACGATCTAGAGATGAAGCATCCATAGTTTCTCTTCAAGCTATTTTAGGCCCCCAAGTGCCTGAAAGAGTGCTTGAGAACATACTTTATCGTGCTAATAATAACCTAGAAACAGCCATCAACCTTTACTTTAATGAGCCAGCATTACAGCAAGTGCCACAACCAGCTCCGCAGCCCGCTGCAAAGCCAGCACCTGTATTCAACAAAAAGACAACCGCTACTCAAGATGACCTTAAATATTATGTTGGCGATATTGTGATATCTGGTAAATTGACGGATACGAATACTATAGCATATAAGCTAATCGTGGCACCTTATGCACTTTTTCTTTGTTTTTGATCAGGTTGGTCAATGATCAAGGGACTTGCACCAGTGAAAGAAGGTGATCCCATTACGATCGTACGCAACAAAACGACACCCGCCAAAAATGGAAAAAGCAATCGTATTGTGCGATTCGCTTATGAAGGAAGGGAAATTGGTCGACTTTCTCGAGATGTAGCGGATTATATGGCCGTTTTGCTGGATCAACAATTGGCCTATTTCGAAGGAAACATCATATACTGCCCACACACTGTAAATTTGGGAGAAGATATCATCATCAGTATCAAGTGTTATATTTTACCCAAAGCATTTCATACCAATTCATTCATGTCTAATGCAATGCCTGCAGCTAAGCGAAAGCCGATGATAGAGGATAAACGAACCCAGGAATTGCCTGTACAACGCAAAATTGCTTTACTTCAAATGTTTCGACAACTAGGCTTGAAGCCTGTTCGATCAGCTATTCAATCTATCAACGCAGAATGCGGTTTAGGTGAACAGGAAGATACCTGGGATAGGCTAATCCAGTCTGTCACCACCTCAAATACACCTCTAGCTGAAAAGGAACAAGAAGAAGGCACCATCGACTCTGAAGATGAAAAGAAGGAAGTGAGTGATGGACAGCTGGATACCATTTATGAGAAAGCACAAGTGTTTGATGCTCAAATCAAGCCTATGAGCCAGCCTCCTACCATGACATTAGACCTTAAAGAATATCAACAGAGAGTAAGGAGAAAGATCATGACTGAATTGATAAATGACAGTTGTGCTGATTTCTTAATGTAGGCACTTGCGTGGATGATGGCCAAGGAGGCATTTGACTATGAAGAAGGGGATATTGATATGCGCTCAATGCATCCTTTATGGGAAGAGTACAGCTTTCCTGGTGAATTCTGTGATGAGCATCGCTTCTTCTATTTAAATCCTTACAGTGGTGACCTTAGTCTTGAGTTCCCAGAAGCCAACAAACAGGAAAGAGGTGGAATTTTAGCTGATGAGATGGGTTTGGGCAAAACAATTGAAATACTGAGTTTGATCCATACCAATCGATACACATCTGATCTCCCTAAGCCAATGGACATAGATGGCAAGATAAAGGCATCACCAACTACACTCATCATATGTCCTATGTCTTTGTTGGCTCAATGGCGCGATGAAATAAAACGAGGATCTCAGCCTGGTACTATTTCCGTCAATGTATATTATGGCGATGACCGTACAAAGGCTTGTTCAGAATCACTACATAACTGGGATGGCAAAGCTCCAGACGTGTTAATTACAACATATGGCGTTGTCATGTCTGAATGGAATCAAGTGCAGACAGGCTCCACTTCTTTCTTATTTCAAACCGAATTCTGGCGTGTAGTATTGGACGAAGCTCATCATATCAAAAATCGCCTGACAAAGACATCGTATGCTTGTCGAGACATCAAAGCCAAACGACGATGGGCCGTAACAGGTACACCCATTCAGAATAAACTGGATGATCTCTATTCACTCGTGCGTTTCTTGCGCCACGAGCCATGGGCAAACCATACCTTTTGGCGAACATTCATTACCATTCCCTTTGAGAAGCAAGATCCAAGGGCGCTAAGTGCCGTCCAGACTGTATTGGAGCCTATTGTGTTGCGACGAACAAAAGCAATGCGCGATAGTCAAGGCCAGCCTATGGTTCCTCTTCCACCTAAGAAAATTAACATCGAATACCTTTCCTTTTCGGCAGAAGAACAAGATATCTACGATGCTATCTATAACGATTCCCAAATCAAATTTTCTTATTTCTGTGAAGCAGGAAAATTGGGTAAAAACTATGCATCTATATTTCAGCTTTTGACTCGATTACGTCAGATTTGTTGTCACCCTTATCTTGCCTTGCAAAGTAAAGAAGCTGCCAAGGAAACAATCAAAGGCCTGGGCGCTGGCAAAGAATCGCTGACACTAGAGGAGTTGATTGCACACAAAAAGCTTTCCTCTGCTGGTAATTCTCAAATTTCAGAAGGAAACAATAACAACAACACCAATAATTATGAAATGAGTGTCCTTCAGAACTTGTTGGTACTAGAGCAACAATCATCTCAAACAGGCAAAGACTCTCCAAATAAGAATGGTTCATCAGAACCCGGCTCACCTTTAGCTGCTAGCAATGAATGCCCCATTTGTTTTGAGACTGTAGATAGTATGATTGTTATGCCTTGTATGCATATGGCCTGTAGACCTTGTGTTATGGATTATTTTCAGGTATATAAAAAAAGAGAAAAGAAAACAAAAGGAAGCAGTTCTTAATAGACATATAAATAGAAAAAAGAGGACGAAGGAGCTGCGGGCGAATGCCCTGTGTGCCGCCATGGACCGATTCAACAGAACGAATTATTAGAATTCGGCCAGCAATCATCCTCAACTAAAGAAGATCAATTAAAAGAAGCTGTTCAGCCTGTACGCTACAAGATTCGTAAAGCAGTCGGCGGATTTAAACCCTCAACCAAAATGAATGCTCTTCTTCGACACTTGAGGGCTAATATTAGAGAATCAAACAAGACAGTTGTATTCTCACAGTTCACAGGATTCCTTGATCTCATTGAGGAAGCTTTAAGTTATGAAAATATCCGATTTACACGACTGGACGGGACTCAGTCTCAGGCACAAAGAGAAAAAGTGTTGGCAGAATTCGCCAAAACAGAGGATGATGCAGCGGATGTGTTGTTAATCAGTCTAAGAGCAGGAGGTGTAGGCCTTAACTTGACTTGTGCTAACAAGGTCGTGATGATGGACCCGTGGTGGAACTTTGCAATAGAATCGCAAGCCATCGATCGAGTCCATCGTCTTGGCCAGACAAAGCCTGTTGAAGTTACAAGATTTGTCATGAAAAGCTCGGTCGAAGAAAGGATTCTAGAAGTCCAAGATAGAAAGCATGTATTGGTGAATGAGTTGTATATGTCTGCTGATGAAACAAAGAGTAGAAGAATGGACGATTTGCAATTGCTTTTTGGCAAGAAGAAGAAAAGTCTCTAATTTGTATATAGATTATTTATTGTAATGACAAATAGAATAAAGAAGGTTGTCAATTATGCTTACGTTTATTTGTATCGAAAACTATAGTGTTTGTAGATATTAGTAAGAAAAAAGAACTTTTTTTAATGATTATTATTAAGATTATTTAAGTAGAAAAAAGAAAGGAAACTATATGCTTTAAGGACAAGAAAAGTGTATCATGGAGAGAGTAGAAATCTAATATAAAAGTGATCATCAAAGAGGTTGGTGTATAATAACAGAGAATAAAAGAAAATGTATAGAGATGTGAGTGGGTGTATAATATGTAAAGTATGTAAATAAGAGAATAGCATGTAATACGAGTATGTAACTTATGATAGGATGCATATATACATTATTTCTTGAGGTTCATTAAGTCTATCTTGGCCTTATCCGACAAAGCATCTAAAACCAATGCAGAAGCTTCAGGATCTTCTGTTTGAGTAATGACTCTATGGACAGTAAGAGATCCTGACTTATGAGATGAAAGCTTGTTCAAGTAGGGTAATAAACGTGGGCATAAAACGCGATAACGTCCTGGGAATCCAGAGGTATCCAAAAGCCAGTTGAGTAACAAGACGCCATTTGCATTTGTTGTCAATAAGACTGTGTTCTGTATAATAGCTGCAGCAATATAGATCTAGTAAATAAGATAGTTTGAATTTAGTGTTTGCCTTTTATCATTCAAAAAACAAACAAACCTGTTGTTCTTTGGTAACAATAGGGTTCTCAAGTATAGAACGAACAGCACGAGCACCAAACCGACCTTGTCCAATCTCCCAGCATTTGTCCACAATAGCATCAAAGATATACTGGTTATGTTCTTGTCCTTTGCGCAAACAACATTGAACTACATAGTTACCAAACTGGTCTAGAAGTAACAATGGTACATAAGGTGCAACATGAAGGCAAAGCAATTGAATCTAACAAAATACAATAACAACAACAAAAGAATAAGCGCGTTGGTTTTCTGTTGTTGTTACCTAGACAAACTTACTTGTTCTGGTGTATTTGTGTGATCAATAATCTTCTGAGCTGCCCAGGTACCATTCTTGTGAACACCAATGGAAGCCAAAAAGGGCGCAATGCTCTTCAACATAGAGAACTTGGTAGCTTCAGAACAATGCTCAAAAAGTTTCTGAACTACAGTGTTACCAATATAGTCTAATTTATCATACAAAATAGTTCAATACACAAACAGAATAAAACAGGAGATTGTGTGATGTAATAAACACGAGTGACTTACCACTACATAATTCAGCAATCTCTTCTAAACATTCTGCAGCGATTGCCTCGATTTCATCCATAGAAAGATTCTTTTCGTTTTCTAATCGTTTTCTCATCTCGCGAAGACGAAGAGGCTCCAACTTTCTATCTGTACCAAGCTCTGGGACTGGTGGAATGACAGATTGATAAGTCAAAGGCACGCGATCCTCTAATACATGTCAAAATCATATCAGTTTCTGTTTAAGGGTTGCTTTCCTCCGCCCTAAATAACCCCTATAGATTGACGTTACCTTTAAGTTTGTCGGAAGGCTCATGACCCAATTGTTGCATAATAAACCGTCTCTCGGAAGCAATTGCCTTATACAAACTTGGCTGTGTTGTTTGTTGTTGTCCAGAAGCATTCATCATCATATTGGTCATCAACATAGCTGTTGCCCATTGTGTAGCCTGATAAGCCTCACTTCCGGAAGGTGCCATTGCTGTAGTTAAATTTGCATTATTTGACATTGGCTTTTGTTGTTGTTGCTGTTGTTGCAATGTTTGAGAACCCTTTAATGATACAGTCTGATGACTCGATCCAGAAGATTCTTCAACTTCATCTGATGCATTTGACACAACTTTTGCAAACCCAATACGAACAGCACCTGTCCCAGGACCTAAAATCTCCTTGTTTTGAAGTGCTTTGCGAGCATGGACAGCATCTTCTTGATGATCAAAATTGATAAATCCGCAATTTTTGTGTGACAAAACACGAACTGATTCAATGGTACCGTATACTTGAAAAATGTTGCGAAGAACAGCTGGATTCATATTGGCAGGTATGTTGCCGACCCCTTATTGGATAAAGATAAATGGTGAGTTGGAATAGATAGAAACAAAATAAAAGGTCAACACTTACATAGAGCACGAGTGGGCCCTTGAGCATTTGGACCTGCTTCATTAGTGAGAGCCATGGCTAGATTAATATCGGCCTTTCCAAAACCAATTCGGACTGGTGTACCACCTAATTTTGAACCCAGTCTTGTTTCTAAGTCTTCTTTAGCAGCCACAGCTGATTCAAGTGTCATAAAATTGACAAAGGCACATTCCTTGTCTGATAAAATACGAGCACTCTCAACTTGACCATAAGCACTGAAGAATTGAACAAGATCTGGGACACTGATGCTTGGGTTAATATTGCCCAGCCATAAAGCTCGTGAAGGTATTTGGGCTTGTGCAGAAGAGGGTGAATCTGCGCCATCTGGAGGAGCATAATGATATTCCTATGAGGCACACAAGAATTTCTTTAAGATATCAAATAACATTGTAGCCTTTCTTTTTTCTTACCTGTTCTGTAGAATAAGTATCTGCATTATAAAAGGTGGGGTCAATAATTGTACTCATTTCTGGTAGATTGCTGCTACTTCTTGATGACCTGAGAGGCGTTTCATTTTGTAATTGAGGCTGCTGATATGATTGCTGTAGTCTTAGTCGTGAAGGTAAGATAACGTTGCTTGATTGCGATGAAGGATCAAAGGGCGAAAAGGAATCAGCCATACCTAAGCTAATCGCTCTGGGTCTGTGTAATACATTGGATCGTGTTTGAGGTGAAAATGGGCTGAAAGACGTCATTCCAGGCCCAGCTGCAGCAACGACAGAGGAAGGAGGTGGTGGTGGTGGATGAAAATGAGTGTTGGTTCCTACTGTAAACGAACGAGTTCGAGAAGATGTACGTTCTTGTTCTATCAGTGAAGGATGATCAGCTTCATCATCTAAACCAAGAGAGGCTAGTGTAGAAGCTATGGTGTTGGTAGCATTCTCGTCCATTGGGCTAGAGGGGTCACAAGGGTTATGATGCATAAAAGCGTTGTTGTTGATGCTATGTCCACTATGGCTACTCTGGCTACTATGGCTACTTTGACTGCTATAACTGCTGTTCTTTTGATGTTGAAGGTAGCCAGGTGCTTGGTTGGTGGCAGCAAATGGGGAGATATCCGATTCAAAGACGGGATTAGAAGAAGGCAGGTTAATTGACCCTGAACGATGGCGCGAACCTGTAGGATCCAAATCATAATCAGCTGAAGGCATATTGAGACTTGTCAAGTGATGATGATATGGATCGGCATAAGGAAAGGCAGATGATTGGGAAGGCATAGTGTCTGCACGCGACCTTCTTAGAGAAGATGGAATAGCACTTGTTGCCAAGTTAGGCGTGAAAGATACACGCGGAATAGGCGGATTGCCTGAATTCATTGTGTTGGCAGTTAACCTAAGATAATAAGAGTCTTAATATGGCAGTTAAGTCAAAAGAAAATTTATGCTTTTACCTGACTGAGGATGGTATGTTAGTTGGGTTTGGATTTTTACGAGGATTATGCCCGTCGCTCACCCAAGTAAAATCCATCAATAAACAAATGACGATTGATACAAAATAAAAAAAAAGGAAGAAAAAGCTTAAAAGCGAAAGAAAAAAAGAAGAGAAAAAAATGGAAAGAATAAAAAAAAGAAGGGTTTCGTCAGGTAAAATGTGACAGCTGAACATTCTCTTTTTTTTTTCTGGGACATTGTATTCATTTTGCATTGATAGCTATGTTTCCTAACCTGCCCCCTCCCTCTTTCTCCTTCCTGCTAGTTAATTAAGCAAACAGAGGTGCCTGAAGCCAAGGTTTGAATCCTTTTTCAACGGTTGTATTCATCATGAAAACAAAGTCTCTGTTAAAGCAAAAATCCTTTTTAGCCCTTACACAGTAGATTTTCTTACTGACATGCATCAAGACAATATCAACAGACTAACTACAGGTTATATCCAGATACTAAAAAGATACTATTGCTATTCTTGGGCTTAAAAGAGTGTAGTTGATAAAATGAAAATAAAATAAAATCACCGTTGACTGATTGAGATTGTATTAATCTAATCTTCACTTTTTCTGATCTATGCAAGAACAGTGATAAGACTTTTACTCGTTTTCAAACAACTAGATTAGTGCAGTACATTTTAGGTACGGATACAAGGAACTCAGGAAGTATTCTGCTTCAGATCAGCCTATACATCGACACACACATAAAGAACCAAGACTGGTTTATCAAGTTAGTAAGCCTTTTAGTTCAACGATTTGCAAATGGAAGGAAACCTACTGCCTTTTATTGACTCAAGATGTAGCCATTGACCTGGCAAGACATAAGCCATTTAATAACTAACTTACTTTGAAAAAGAGAGACAAAACTAGAATATTGAGTCCATCATTTCATGCAATTACATGATACCAATTAAACACTAAATAGGCTATTCAAGCAAATTATTACTGCTGCAAGACTAAGAGCATTACCAGTTTCAAAACTGTAGCATCAGGCTAATCAGTGAATGATCTTTGTTGGTTCAATTCAAAAGGAAGGGAATGCCTGTAACAACTTTCTCTGATTTTTTTTTCTTCCTACTGGTCCATATAAATCACAGTTTTCATTTGTATAGGCACTTTTTCATTGTGCCCTACTGAAAAGAAAACAAAAACTTGACATCAGTAGCAGCCAAAAGGGAAAAGTTCTTCTATCTAAACAACGACAGCAGTTTAAAGTAGGGTAGAATGCTCTATTCCTCCATCTGCTATTAAGGTAGAAGGAGGCTTCCTGCTTATTATGTATGGTTGCTCGTCTCTTTTCATACAAAAAAGAATTTCAGCCACTAATATGTAAGTGGCCTTACGAGGGATCAAAAAAGACTTTTAGGGCTAAGGCGAGAGATAGACTTACCCCTGAGGATACTGCTCCTCAAGTAGCCTTCTAATTCCAAAACCAGTCTAGCTAATCCTATGTCTGTACAAGCTATAAGTCCCAAGCTACCATGTGTTGAAACAAAACTCCAAATCTTTGTATACCTGTTCTTCATTCCAAACAGATAGTTACAAATACTGAGAGAATATGTTCTACTTTAAGAATGAATATATGTCTTTTCTTTTGTTTGATATCTTCCGAAAATAGCAAAAAAAGAAAACAAGCTTAAAAAAGAAAAGCTCCTTTCTTTTCCTATTGCTGTAAAGCGAATAGATACTTTCTCTACCTGTATCTTGTAATCTCATTTCTTAAAGCTTAAAAGAGTTAATCAGATCTGTTTCAACTAAACTGTTTTGAAAGGGAATATTACATGCATTGATTGGGTCTTGGACGGTTAAATATCCCCGACTTATTAACCCAATCAGGTAGCTGGTGTCGGCATCTCTATTAGGAATATCTTATTTGTCATATGGTTTTCCCATTCAATTTTTTTTTTCTTTTTCTCTTAGTACTCCCTATTACATATTAAAATAATGCCTTCCCCTCCAAAACCTTGGGAAGCCAATAATACCAACACATCAGCAACTGTTACTTCACCAACTGCTGCTATCAGCTCTGTCGCAAACAACGCACCAGATATACCAGCACGCACAACAGACTTAACTAGCACAGTACCTACTAGACCAACCTGTAAATATCATATTTAACTCAATCAAAACCGGGCTTGCTTATGATGACTAACCTTTTTCTTTTCTCTCTAATAGCTTATAACAATACTGGATACGGTTCAATGAACAACTATAATTCTACTTATGGAAATACTGGATATGGCTTAGGCTCAAGCTACAATCGTTATGGTGGCTATGGCTCTTATGGTACAGGCTATAATTCATATGGTGGTGGTTACGGTAGTTACGGCGGTGGCTATGGCGGTTATGGATCTTATGGAGGCTATGGTGGTGGCTACAATCGATTCGGTAACCGCTTTGGACCTAATGGCGGTGGTCCAGATGAGATGGGCCTTACTCAACGCATGGAGATGGGCACTCGACCTGCCTTTGAGGTGATTGAGAACATTGTAGGATCATTTGGCGGATTCGCTCAGATGCTTGAATCTACTTTTATGGCCACTCATTCTAGTTTTATGGCCATGGTTGGCGTAGCAGAACAACTAGGCTTTTTAAGAAACTACTTGGGACAAGTATTCAGTGTCTTTGCTCTCTATCGATTTGTCAAGCGCACCTTCAACAAAATGACAGGACGTCAACCAGCTCAGTCGATGAGTTTGATGGAATTTGAAAACTTCAACAACAACAACAAAACTGTGTCAGGACCCAAGATGTCTCGTAAACCATTCCTTATTTTCATGTTGATGGTTGTTGGTCTTCCTTATATGATGCATAAACTGATCAAACTGATTGCTTCTAAACAACAACAACAAATGGCACTTCAACAACAAGGCGCTGCACAATCTGCCATTGATCCTTCCAAGCTTGAATTTGCTCGTGCAACTTATGATTTTGCTGCAGAATCACCTATGGAACTTAATTTGAAAAAGGGTGACATAGTAGCCATCATCTCTAAAGTAGACCCCAACACAAATGCTGTCAGTCAATGGTGGCGTGGTCGTTTAAGAGATGGCACAATGGGTCTGTTCCCTGCAAACTATGTAGAGATTATTCAAAAAGCAGGCAGTTCACCTGATTCAGCACCATTAACACCTGAACTTAAAGAACAGCCTATCCCCAAGAGCACAGTCGATCCTCTTCCTCAAACCAAACTTGTTTAAAAGCTTCAATTTCATTATTTATTTTGTTCATCATATATTCCCTTTTACTTCTCCTATTATTATTATACATATATTCATATCTTTCCCTTTCTTTTGTACAGTAGTTTCACCTTCGAATAGCTTACTTTCTAAACATGTCATGAATTTAGCTTAAGATTAAAGTATGCAATTTTCATGTTGGCAAGAGCTTATTCCAAAGCGTGTACTTCAAGGAGTGCTGTGTCAAATCTCAGGAACTAGCACTGTAAACTGAATGGAAAACAATCTTTTCCTCCTTAAGAGTGTAACTTCACCTGAGTATGCTTACAATCTTAGACGGCACAAGAACTTTCTTTAGATAAACTCCTTTATGGGCCTTTGATGGCTACTTTTTTCTCAGGTTGAAGTTACATTTGAACATGAACTGTTTCTCAAGAGTGGAAAGAAAACGAAGATTTATGGTCAAAATAAGGATAATGTATATTTTTAAAAAGTTTGTTTATTGTAACTTTGTTTAAAGAAAAAAGAACACGCGTTTAGCAATGTCAAGAATCCTAATAGAAAACATATTAGTCTATTGTCGAGAAGAAAAAGAAATTGAAGAAGAAATGATAATTCAGACATAGGCATATTGACTTCATACACGGGGCGTTGGTGGGTCCACCCGAGTAACAAAGTTACCGAGTTACCAACGTTGCTCCCCATGGTCAGACGCAAATTATGATCATCAGAAGACCATCATTTCTCTTCTTTTACAGTGCTTGGTGTTTCGAATATTTACCTTTATTTAAAGTTGCAAGAGAAAAAGAAAGTGAAAAAAATGGAAGAAAAAATATTCTGATTTATAAATGTACTGCAAATAAATTTTTTCCCTCATAGCAGTCTCAATTTGACAGTCCATAAGGCTCTTGAACTTTCCAGAATCTGTCATGCTTAGCCTCGTGTTTAGACGAGTTTACTTCTTTGGTTTTATTGTATATTAGCACTAGAAGTCCTCAATTAAAGACTTTGGGCAAGAGAGCATGAGTTAGCATATTATTTTGCAAAGAGCAAAAAACAGAAAAGCGCTCTAAAGCGAAGAAGGATATATGCCTACTTCAGTCTGTTTATAAAGAAATGTTTCTTCAAAGAAAAAGTTTTGCTTGAATTTAGTCTGTCATTATTCAAATGTCAAGAATGACACGGGACAGTTGCAGTATTTTTTAGGGACACTTTGGTCATTGCTGTCTTTAATTTCCAAGACATGTCTTCAATCTAAAAAATAATGCTAAAATAAGCATTGAAACTACGAGAAGAGATGTGTCATTGGTATATATGTCAGGCCTTAGGCAAACACTCGTGATAGTCTTTTTAATTTTGATGATCAGCTTTCTGTGCTTCTCCCTCCTTTATTTTCAAAAAGTCAATAAACAGCTTTATCAGCCTTACTCTAAAGACTTCTTTTTCTCTTTAAGCGTAATGTACTGTAGATCGCCAATTAAAATGAAAGCAAAGCAAACTCCCAAATACTTGGATTTGAAGAAGCAGGCTGAGTGATTTTGGTCGCTCTGATTTTAAGGTTAGTGTAAAAGAATGTCTACTCTTCTTTTTTTTTTGCTTTGCTTACCTGTACGTTAATTATGCATATTTGTTTTACAACAGCTGTACATATGTATGCAGACAGTGTTGTAGTCTTTAAGAATGACAGATTAATAGCTCTTAATCTCGATTGTCAGAGTTGAGAGGGCGAGAGTAAAGGAAAAAACAATAGAAGGAGTTTGTTTGAAAGAATAATTTACCGAAAGCACTAGTCATTTACAAAGGCTTTTGTTATTTTTTTGGCTTATAAGTGGAAACATGTCTTTCTTTTTAAGCCCTTCTAAACAAATAAATAGAAAAGGAAGGTAATTCCATTTGATGCTGTTGTTCTTTTTCTTCTTTTACTTTGCATCAGATGGAAAAGACACTGACAAACATTAGGTTCGATGAACCTCCAAGTATGATGATTCGATCCCAATCATTCGATGTATCAAGAGAACCTAATCCAACACAATTAAATGCTCATCATACCAACAAATCACACAATGAAGGAATTAACAAACGTTACTCTACTTATGACAATCATCCTGGAAAATCGTTTGCTCGATCAGTCTCGTCCATCTCGCTCTATTCCCATTTTGCAGGTGAGAATTTTACTCACCATCGATCCAACAGGACAAGTAGAGCACCTTCATTCGAATTTGGAAAAAGAGAGTTGGATGGTGGAGATACATCGACCCACAAGGCAATGACGAAGAGCTTGAAAAGTGAATATGACATTAATAGTATCAGCAGTGATGAAGAAGGTGCCGATGCACCCAAGGCATCTGTAGGAAAAGCCATGTTTATGTTTTTAAAGGCATTCATAGGCTCTGGTGTTTTGTTTTTACCTAAAGCGTAAATTTCTTTTGCTGTTTATAAAAGAAAAAGAAAAGTACATTGATGTCTTCTTTTTCCTAAGATTAGATTTGATCATGCTGGACTGTTACTTTCTATTGCCGTTATGGTAGTAATTGCCATCATCTGTTTATTTGCTTATCTACAGTTAGTCAAGACACAGATGTTGGTGGGAGGGTCTTATGGTGATGTAGGCCAAACACTTTATGGAAAAGTGACACGTTATACCATATTATCGTTTATTGCACTCTCTCAGATGGGATTTGTGTGTTCTTATTTTGTCTTTATTGCAGGCAATTTAGTCAATATAGTTGATGTGCTGTCTCATTGTGCTGTACAGATTGATCAGAAATACTATATATGGTTTCCTCTGATAGTTGTTGCACCACTTGTACTCATTCGTCATATTGCCAAATTATCATTTACAGCAATCATTGCAGACCTCTTTATTTTGTTTGGTCTTGTCTGCTGTATCTATTTTTCTTCACAGCAACTCAAGACATTTGGTGTTGGTCCTGAAGTCAAGATGGCAAATCCGAGCCATTTTATATTAACAGTTGGTACTGCTGTATTCTCATTTGAAGGCATTGGTCTTGGTAGGTTATCTTTTTCATAAAAAAACAAGAAGCGCTTACATGTAACTTTTGGAAAAGTGATCCCCATTGTGGAATCAATGGAGAGACCTGAACGGTTTCCTTTTGTTGTCTGTGTTGGTGTCTCTGTTGTCTGCGTCATTTATATCATCATAGGTGCTGTTGCTTATTTAGCTTATGGTAGTCATATTCAAGCAGCTGTAGTATACAATTTCCCTCAGGATCATGGATTGACTATCTCAGTTCAATTGTTGTATTCAATTGCTATTGTTTTAACGTACAGTCGATGTTTGTCTACATACAAAGCAGCTAATGACTAACCCATCTTACTTCTAGTGCGCCTTTACAATTGTTTCCAGCTACCAAGATTCTAGAAGGTGCCCTGTTCCAGAAGTGTCTTTCAGGGAGTGAAAGTAATCGTATCAAATGGATAAAAAACGTATTTCGATTATGTCTTCTTTCTTTCTGTGCCCTGATTGCTTTTGTTGTTGGTGGAGATAACTTGGATATTTTCGTTTCCTTAGGTAAAGTTTAGACGACAAAGAAAAATCCTCCGTTGTAATCTTACCTTTTTCGTTTTTTTTTATTAAAGTGGGATCTCTTGCCTGTGTGCCTTTATGTTTTATTTTTCCAGGTAAACGTTGAAGTTATTGATATTCATCTTGATTTACTCAAGCTTTTTTCCTCTTTCCTCTCTCTCTCTCTTTTATGCGCACAAAAAAAAGGCATGTTGCATTATAGAGTAGCAAACAATAGACTTGAGAAAATAGGTGATTTAGGCCTATGTGTCTTTGGGGTTGTTATCCTGATTTTGACATTATATGTGACAATCTCGTCATTTATTACACCTGAAGCAAGTGGCTTTGTGTTACCTCCCTACTGTCCAATTAGAGGCTAATAAAAACTACAAAGTTCATTGATGTCTGTGTTACAATAAGCAAAACGAATAATGAACAGGACACTAAAGTGAATTTAAGCTTGAGGCCAAATGAATTCTAGGTACTATTTGTTTTAAAGAAAAAAGAAGAAGGGCGTGTTTACAGATAAAAATATCAAACCAAAAGAAAAAAAAATCATGCGTTGATTGGCTTCTATCGTTCTGATTGGCCGCTTCAGATGTTGCCTGATGTCCTGTACGCTCTTTTACTTGTATTTCATGACCTGACTATACATAGAGAAACATAGTTCAAAGTTAGATTAGTCGCTTGCGTTTCGGACTGTCAAGCAGAATACATGTCATTAAAAGAAAGGCTGCATCCAATACCCAAGCTTATTTCTGTTGTTTTAAATCAGGTAAATAGCTAAGTGAGTCAAACCAATTATCCAATAGTATATAGAATGCTTAGTTTAAGACAAATTGACATGTCTGCTGAATAGTATTGCATGGAAGCCAAGTTCCGAATGTTGCTGAATAGTTTTCTTTTGATAAACCTAAGAATATAAGCGCTCTTTTTATTAATTTTACGAACCAATCAGAGTAGCATCACTTGACCTCAGGCATTGCTTATTTGAGTTAAGCACTCACGTTATTTTAAAGTTTGCATAAATAATGGCATCAAATTGATAGGTCCAAACTGAATATGTCAACTAGGATTCTCATCATGCAATAATCAATTTTTTCCCATATTGTTATAAATAAGGGTATATAAGCTCACTTTTCTCTCTCTTTTTCTTTGAAATTCACATTAATATAATAATCTATGACTCGTAGCAAGGACTCACTTTATTCTTATCGCCACGATAAGCATTTGGCCAGGTAAAGTAGTACTGGATAGTACTTGGTGTTCAATCAACTAACTTCCTGTTGCAGAAATGGTCAAACTGAAGCACGTTATGGCATCAAGAAAATGGGCGCTGGCGTCGCAAACTGGGGTGTTTTGGGTGATGAACTGCCTGATGCTCAAGCGATTGCCCGAGAAGAAGTTGATACTCATTCTCGCTATTATGGTAGCAAACTTAACTTGGTTGATTCTGAAACCTTTGAATCTTTGCGTTCATCCGAACAAGCATCTTAACTGTCTCTTTTCTCATCTGTATAAACACTCACCCACACATAACACTGCTCTATATACGCTTACTTTGAAAGTTCCTCTTTTTTCTCACATCTTGTTTTTTAGCACTTAATAAATATCATTATTCTTCATCTTTTATTGTTGTCTTTTCAAGTTGAAACGCGATTTTTTGTTGTTGAAGGTCTTCATAACGTTTTTCCATTTGCTGTAATTCACGTACTCTATTTACTTGGGATATCAACATTTCAGTTGCTTTCATACATAATAAAAAAAAAGTCCATCTTTGAGTTAGAGAACAACCTTAAACAGTAACTTTTTGCTTACCTGACTTAAAATGACCTTGTGATTGGCGTAACGAAGGAGAGACAAATAGACCAAACCAGTAGAGAGGATCACTAGTTCTCTTCTTAGCTTTCTTTGCATCATCCAGCTTCATTGCTTCTTTTTCATCAGGCTCTTTGTTACGTTTCTTAAGACCTTCCTTTTCTGACACAATCTCTTCTGGCTCTATAACTTTCTTCTTCGCTATCATGCCTTGATCATTTATTTCTCTAATAGGAGAGAGTATGGTTTGCTTTCCATTTTCGGTTTCGAGTTTCAACGATACTTACACCTGCAAAAGTGCTTTCATACGCTCATCATATGAAAATCGAGAAATTGTACGTGGACCCATTGTGTATTTTGCGTGTGCCAAGTCAACAAAGCCCTTTTGTTATTACTTTGGTTAGGCATAAACCACCTCTTTTTTCTGTTTTCTTACTTTTTGCAAAGACTCTCCTGCTTGGGTCCATTGCTGATTGTATTCATTTAACTTGTCAAAGTAAGATACTGTAAGTGCGTCAAGTTCTTTACAGATTGATTCGTAGCTGCTCATATGCAAAATAAAAAAAGAAGGAAAGAAAGAGAAAAATGCCTGTTCAAGTACCGAAGTTCACAAAATGAGTTGAATCTCTTGTTTTTAACAAAAACTACTCTCTTTATCATGGCCTCATGATGACTCGTCTGCATATATATTTTTTTCTACCAAGGAGCCGAGCACATACGTATACAACATACTTCATTTGTATTACACTCAAAAAAAAGTTGTCATTGATCAACATTTCGTGTAAGGTTGTTTTCTATTGGAAGGCTCTTTGGAACTTTTCCAAAAAAGTGATAGATCCTTATCATGCAATAGTGGATACAACAAGTTTTTGAGAAGCTGCTTTATATACTAAAGTATCATACTTGTAATATATATTCATTTTAGTAGGCCGTTGTTGATCTGTTCATCTATCTGATAAACTAGCAAGAGATGTTTAAAAGAAAAGGGGAGAAAGAAAAGACTGTTTCAAGCAACACTCTCACTTATGGAATTTAATCTTCCGCTTATGGAGTTTAAGAAGCCGAATCTTGTCGTCAATCAGCAAATTTCTTTTGCTTTCTTCTTTATAAATTTTTTTATTATCTGATCATTCTATCTTCCAGTTGTTTGATGGACGAAGATTCACCAAACCGACTTCCGCATAATGCTGCAACTAACTTAGGGGCATCACTATCTGATGCGGGCCTGCAAGAGCTCTCAACTTCACCGCAATCTTTCTTTATCGAAAGAACTCAGTCACTTGATAACATTATGCAAGAGAGGCAACACTACCTTGAATTAGGCAGATCTCCTTCAAATCTCAGTGAAATCGAAGTCATTTTAGATGACGGTACAACCCAAAAGAGAACAGTATCGTTGTCTACTTTACCAGAATATATGCAAGAGGAACAAACTGAAGAAGAAAGGTAAAAAAAAATCGATGAAGGAATGGCGTTTCATATCTATTTAACATATAAAAAAAAAGGTCCGAAGACGAAAGCAGTAATGACAAAACACCTTTACTCAAGTCGCACAGGGACAACAACTATCAATCTATATCCGATCCAGATTCAGACAGTTCTGACGCAGATGGAAGTGATTCGGACGAACCCTTTTTCCCTATTCAACAGACCGCAAGCAAACGCAAACACACAGCAATAGAAGACGATCCTCAATTCAGTAACTGGCAAAGTCGGTTAAAATCATTCTTCAAAAGTCTCTATGACGCCAGCACATTAACACCTCAACAACGACTTGTTCTAAAATGTAGTTTTGCTTATTTTCTTGGCTCTTTGTTTACCTTTGTACCTTTCTTGAATGCATTGATTGGAAACAACCATACCTCAAGCCATCTGGTGGCTACTGCGACCGTCTTCTTCAACCCAGCAAAGACATTAGGTGGTATGGTCGAGGCTGCTGCTTATGGTTGGGGTTATGTTTTCTTTGCTGTCTGTATCTGTTTGGGATCGATGTTTACAACAGATTACTTTATTGATCAAGATTACTTTTTGGTTGCCTACTTGTTTTCTTTACTGTTCTGGTTAGCAGGTTCTACTTTCATTGTGGCCTTTTTAAAGGCACATTGGAATAAGCCTCCTGTAGCCACTGCTTCTAGTTTATGTTTTATTATTATCTTCATTATTGTTGTTCGTGAAGGATCTGTCAATCGTGGTGACTTTGATACCACACGAATTGAGCAGATCACAACAGCTGTAGCCACAGGTACACTCATTACAGTTGCTTGTTGTGTGATCTTTTGGCCTGTATCTGCTGCAAAGAAGCTCAAGAAAGATGTGGATTCTACTTTGAACTCCTACCGTGTGCTGTTGAAGTTGTTGGTCAAGACATTCTTGTTGGATGACGATCTCCCAGAATTTAAGGCCAACCGTACCCTTCAAACAGCCATTCAATCACACCAAGCAAGTTTCACAGCGCTCCAAAAATCACTCAAGGAAGCTAAACTGGAGACGTTTTGGAACAGTGAAGTTCGAGGCAGAAGTCTAGAATACGATGCAGTCATCAAAAGTATGCAGAGACTTGCTCAACATATGGGTGGACTAAGAAGTAGTTGTGGCATCCAGTTTGAAATTATGGGTAGTGAGGCAACAAAACAGTACAAGGAAATGTCGAGAAACAAGAAACAAAAAAAGAAGCGTCAGCAACAGTTTACTCCCTCTCCCTTCAAGTCTGCATCAACAGGCATCTTCAAAGCCAATCCAGGTCGCTCTAACAATGTGTCCAGCAAGCTATCTCAATCCTACGTACCTCCTTCTGCTTTGGATGGCAATGATCCTTATCATCCTTCATGGAATGTACGTGCAGGCTATCGTCGTAGAAGACTTCAAGATGAGATGAGAAGACAAAAGACATTCATGAGTCGTTCTGATGATATGTTTGACGACTTCCTAAAACCAAATGACTTACCTTCTACTTCTTACACGCACCCTATCCCTCCTTCTTTAATTGATGAAGACACGCTTGAGTCAAGTGATATGCCGCTGGTCCATTTCATTCAGACCATTCGTCCTCCATTGAAGTCATTCGCATATACGTGTAAACAAACCATCTACCACCTGCAACATCATTTCTCTACCTCATCCAGCTCTAGTTGGATTCCTCGCATCTATGGAAAGTCTACCAAACGCACACCTTCACTTGGTGTTTTGAAGGCCAATTTGGAGAAAGCCATTGCCCTCTTTGAATCATCTCAAAGACAAGCTGTACGTAAACTGTATCATTCTCGTGTCCATGCAATGCAAGCTAAATCGAACGACAAATCTGAAGAGACACATACTGTGGGACTTGTTCTCGGCGAAGAAGTAATTCTTGTCTACTTTTTTGTCTTCAATATGATTGAATTTGCGCGTGAGTTGATTGTGTTGGTGGAATCTGTTGAGCGATTGAACAACAAGAAGAGGACCAATGTGTTATCTTGGATTGTTACTTCTTTAAAGCAATTATGGAACAGAAAACAAACCAAGGAAGAACACCGCAAGCATCTCCATCATCTGAACATCGTGCCTTTTGTGCCTAACGAACGAAACATGATGAACACGTTGCATACACCTACACCCAAGACAAAATGGAGACGCTTCTTTATTCGCATCTGGCGCCTGTTTTCGCTTTTTAAATTGCAAAAGATCCGTTACGCTTTTAAGGCGATGGTGGCTGCTATTTTGTTGGCTACACCTGCTTTTATCAGTTACAGTCAAGATTGGTTCCGAACCTATCGTATGGAATGGGCTCTGATTACATTGATGGTCGTAATGACACCTACAGTAGGTGGCACAAATCTGGTGGCAGTTTACCGTATCTTCTCTACTGCCCTTGGATGTTATGTTGCCATGGCATTCTACATGTTGTTCCCCGGTAACATGTATGTGCTTATTGTCTTGACCTGGCTGTTTTCTATTCCCAACTTTTACCTAATTCTCTATAACAAACATGGTAAATTCGGCCAGTTTACTTTACTTGCTTACAATCTCGTCATGCTGAACAAATACAATGACCGTGAAACAAATGATGTGGAAGTATGGGTACTGGCCAATCAAAGATGTCTAGCTATTTTGGTGGGTGTTGTCTTTGGTTTGATTGCTACTGCTTATGTCTGGCCTTATGAAGCTCGTGTCGAACTCAGAAAGGGACTTTCTGATTTCTTACTTCGACTAGCTTGGCTCTACCAAAAGCTTGTCTCGATTTACATTGATTATCCTACCAAGAATCGTATTCAAGCCAACGGACAAAGAGAACTTCAACAACGCACTATCAACATCATGGAAGTTGGTCCAAATCCTTCTGAGACGCAGCTACTTGCATTTGAAGCACAACGTCGACTAGCCACTCAGTCGTTTATGGATCTTGAGCTTGGTCTTCAACGTTCACTGTTGGAATTACAAGCACTTCTGTCTCAAACACCAAACGAACCACGTCTTAAAGGTCCCTTTCCCATTGATACATATCGTACTATGTTGACATCCTGTCAGAACATTGTCGATCGATTTTTGTCCATGCGAACTGTGATGTTAAAGGATACATGGCAGAATGAAGTACAGCATGACTTTATGATACCAGTTGCCACTGAGCGTAAAGAGATGGTAGGCAATGTCTTACTGTATTTTTACTTGTTGGCTTCGGCATTACGTCTCAAGACGCCCATGCCACCTTATTTTCCACCAGCTAGAAAGGCCTGGAAGACTCTGTTGGAACAGCTGTTTGAGATGCCTGTTGCAAAGTCCGAAAAGATGCTTGAGAAAAACGATGTTTACATGTTCTATTATGCTTATGTCACATTGATGGAAGATATTATTCGAGAACTAGATAAGGTAGGATCAAAAAGATAAGAAAAACTATTCAAACACTAATACGCATTCGTTTTTTTTTTTCTTTTAGTTGGGTGAAAACATGACAAAACTGTTTGGCTCACTTGTCCCTCCAGATCAATGGAACCTTTTGTTTGATGAAGAACAACAGAGTGTAGAGGGCATTCATGTCCCTTAGTTTTTATCTAACGTATCTATAAATTAAATTATATACATTTCAAAACACTACACTTGGAGCTCAAGTCCTTTGATTAGCTATTCTTCATCACCTTGTGATAGACTGCTCAAACTTTTCTTTTTAGATGCGAAGAAAATATTTATTAATTTGACAAATGGATGTAATTGACACAGAATGTGTCAGTTACCATAGTACGAGCTAGACCAAGACGAAGTTGAAGTAATACTTTAGTTTTATGCATAAAGAACTGATGAATCTTGTTATCGCCAAAGAGGAGCAAATGCACGATTTATTGAGTCCTTAGCGTCATAATAAAATTGAGTGATGTGTTCGCTTGACAAATCAATTCAATGGAGTTTGTTGAAAGAGAACAAAGCAGATTAGAAATGATGAATAAAAAGAAAAGCATTGATTCATAAGTTGGTTTGGAATGACCATACATTACTGATTTTGAAGGCTAAGCTTGTCGAGATTAGATCATATACGGATCAAGCTCCTTGAGGACTTTGGATACAAAGAGTGAACAGATGATTCTTGAATATAAAGGGACAAATAGCCTGGCGACAAAGAAAAGAGGAAGAGAAAGATTTTCTTGTTTGGTAGCACTATCATGCTCTTAACTTTAAAGTGATTATATAAACGACATTCAGGATCAGCAGCACAATTATAATGTGCCTGCTGTTGGAAACATCAGAAAAACTTATCTGTGCTTCTTCTATGGGTCTCAATTGATAGTGGGTGTGTTCAGATAAGACATATCAATTGCTATAGCAGCAACAATAGCAAAAAAGGTTCCCATTTTTATCTGAGCCTCAGTTAGTAATTCTATGTATACTAGAGTAGCTTACAATTTACTTGATATTAGTGATAACAATACGAAAGAACAGCCTCGTACATTGCTCCATAGCAATTGAAGCTGTCTGATGCTTCAAATTGAGTGAAGGATGATATCGAATCACTCTCAACGTAACTGTATGTCTGATATGATAACAATTGGTCGAATAATGCTTTTCTTGCTTCGAAAGTAAGATTTTGAAGAGTCAAGTGATACTGGTATCTTGTTTCGCTTACAAAAGAAGCCCACTAGATATAACATTGAGCAGATGTTACTTTCAATACTGGTTTACAGTGCTTGGTACAAGATTATTTCGAAAAAGCTAAATGACTCATATTAGCTCCCGCGGAAGTAGTTAGAGCAACCTCACAATACTGAGCTAACTATTCGATTCGATATGGCTTGTTTGTTCGTATGGCTGTCAATATATGCTTTTTCTATCAGTGATTCAACACACTCCTTTTTTTTTCTGTGTTATCTTTATTCGTTTGGGAGGTAAATCTAATAATTCAAGTGCACTAAGGAAGTAAAGTCTATTTTTTTTTGCTCAGTTTGTATTACTCGACGCATATGACACAAACAACCCTTCTTTTCCTCGTAAATGATACATTAACAATAAAATTTCGGTCCGAACTCATTGCATTCGTAAAATGTAAGCTGGGTTAAGCTTATCAATCCTATTGGTGAATAAAATATATGAATTTTTCAAACAACTAGAACACAAGCCTTAGCAGCCAATTAAATACTCCTCTATATATATCGCCTATTTAAATAGTGTGCTTTATTTTCATCCTTTTTTTTTTCTTTACCACTTTTTCTTTTATCTTTTTTTTGTAAAAGAAAACCAAACTTACACACAAACACCCTTTGTCAATTCTTCTTTCTTTTTCTTTACTAAACAAGTAATAGATATAAGAAAAGAGAAGAACCCTTCTTTACTTTTTTAAACACAAGAAAGTAAACACAACTAAAAGCTCAAGCAACAACTCTTTAAAAGGAAAGCTTGCCCTTTTTAATTCAGTAAAAGGGGCTTTTTTTTAGAAGAACTATTCAATCTAAAAAGGTAGAAAACAACTTAAACTCATCTCAACAGAATGATTTTCACTACTGCTCAACACCAAATCAACCCTTGTTCATACATGAAGAAGACGTTCAAAGCCGAGAGGGAATTTTGTTTCCCCCCGTCCCCCAAGGTAGAAGCTTAGACCAAAGAGCTTCAAAACCTTCACACAAGCCATCGCGTTATCGCCCTTATCCTACACATAAACCATCCAAGCCTGATCCTCTCTTTGGCCCTGTTACTTCTAGTTCTACCTCTTCTACTACTGACCAGCCATCATTGATTTTGAGTGACGATGAAGTATTTGATGAGCTGGATCAGTACATGAATCCTTCTATCAGTTTTTTGTCTTCACCGCCACCTTCCCCTCTCCTATCTCCTTCAAACAGTGAAGAAAATGATGAGGATTTTGATTTCGATGATTTTCCTCTTTTCCCATAACTAAAAAACACACTTAAAAAATAACCTTCCTATCTCCTCCCCCCTTTTTCATATATACATGTATATATGTATATATCTTCCTTACTCAAAAAAGACTTGAATGACCTAGAAGTAATAAAAAAAAGAGCTATCAGTTAAAAAGAAGTGAGTGGAGAAGAAAGAGGTATCTAGCTAAGAAGGAAGGCATGCTTTTTTACGTCATCAATAGCTTTAGAAGCATTCACCGTCAAAGTTACGTATAATACCTTTACTCTTTTAGTTTATTGAAATATAATAACGCCTTTAATCCTACGTGACAATGGATTGCTTATAAGAGAGAGATCAGGCTGTCTCTCAGTTAACTCGTGACATCGATTTATCTGAAATTCCTTGTCTGTTAGTACCAGGTTTATCATTCTCTTGACCTGATAATAGGATATATCGTTTCCAGAAATAGATCACACATTAAATCAGATTACACACAGAAAACTTAGATTGCAGGCTGTACACTTAAAACTAGGGCATTATGTCTAATCGAATTTTAAAAAAAAAGGAGGAGCCTAAAATAAGGTATTACTTGTGAGATACGGACACATATAAACCGGCTTCCTTTTCTTTGGTATCATGGTTACACTGTTCCGTTGACACTTATAGAGCAGCAACGCATTTATCACTTTTTGTTCTTCCTCTTTGTTTCATGCTTTCGAGTATACAGCAATAGGTGTCATCAGAATTAGAAGAAAAATCAAACTATCATCCAATATCTTATTGACACGAACAAAACCATCATTATCACTCTTGATTAAAGGAAGTCACTGCAGAGTAGAAAGCTTTCAGCAGTGCACATCATGCAAACCAATTGAGAATCACGATATTCTTCAATAACTGACAGCTAGAAACTTCTATTGTTTCAATGGTTGTATCTGGATCTCTTTTGGAAGTGGTAGCTTTGGGTTTAGTAAAAAGAAAAGAAGGGCAGTTTGAGAATGAATTGCAAATGCCATCTGCTACGATCCTGTTTCCTTTTAAAAAAGAAGATTCTTTATAGCATTAGTAAAAATCTAATCTTCTTTAGCTTTGGCTCACTACCTGATGTTAAAATGCAGCTGTCTGATCTAACTTTCCTTATCTTTGCCTTGACAAACACATAAGGTGTTTGTATTCATCAACCCTGTTTGAGATAAGAGAAATAAAGGCAAAGCTGAAAAAGATGTTTAAGAATTCAAAAGAATTTGATTAGAGATTCTAAAACTAAAGTTATTGTGGGGTTGCAATAAACAGAAAGTGTTGATAGCAACCATTTTTGGAGGAGAACTACACGAGATGTTGGTCATTATACCTTATAATCCCCAGAAAGAATATCATAAAAGAATCACGAACAAACAGCTACGTCCTGCATTTATCTTTGTGGCAATGGATGCAGCTTGGGTTCGTATCTCATTAACTCTTTAAGAGTTTTATGCTTCCTATACTTAATTTAGTTGTTGGATCAGGTCGGTGACGTATAACAGTTCATAGTAACTTTGCTTGTGTCCAACAAAAAGAGAAAAAAGATGATGTGAAGGCAAACAAAGAAAATGAAGAGAGGAAAACATATTGCTTTTAAGCAATACAAAAAAAAAGAAGGTGTTTTTTCCTTTATTTAAGAATCAAATCATTTTTTTCTGTTGTTCTTTTGGATCAAGCATCAATAAACTCCAATTCCCAAACCATTGATATCAGCAGCAAAAGCGACATTCATTCTGTTGTCCTATAGTTGCGTTCCTACGAGTAAGTGTTCTTGAACAATGAGACATCTTCAGTAGGCTCCTCCTTTACATCTTCCTTCTTTTGGCAATAAGTAAATAGCATCCTTGTATTTTTATTCTTTTGCGCCATTATAGTATGTATTATGGATCATTTGTAATTGCACAATGCATTTATTTTACATCTAAAGGAGTTGCTGTTCATTTTAAGATGATCATAACCTTGCTAACAAATAGCCAGTTATTGCAATTTAGGTACAGTTGGTAAATCAAATGTACTAATAGCTCTCTTTCATAAAGCTGTCATAATCTACCTTGTCATCGGTTTGTCGTTGATGTTAATTTCTGTCGTAAGCCTTTATTAAAGGCTTGCAATTGGATTTTCTTCATCTAAAGACAATATCTTGAAGTAAACAGAAAGGCCTCTTTTAAGCCAATTAATTCTTTTGAATTTTGTCCAAGTGATTCTATTAGTTTTTAGAAGTTATTCAGGTAACTTGGATGACCACAACATTTTTCAAAGAGTTTTTTTTTTGCAATAATTGTTTTATGAATATATATTTCAGCTCAAGCCATATCAGTGTATACAGTTAGTAACATGTAAACTAAAATTGTGGTAGATCCTTTTGCAAGCTTGCTATGAAATTAATGCTGCAAAGCTGCTATCAGGTTTTGCAGCTTCTCTTCTTTTTTATCTTTCTTCAAGATTTGTCATATAAAGATAACCCATCAAGACCGCAGAAGCTTATTGAGCAACAAAAAAACATTCAAGCACATTCATTTTGTCAAAGGAAATTATTCAGCCTCAGAGTATAGTAAGTGAAAAACAATATGAAGCTTGCATTATGTGGCCAACTAGACAATAGAATTGCATTTCAAAATTGTTCATAAACACCTTATCACAGAATTGCTACCGAAACATTTCCATTACAAAATATATTGCTGTCAAGTTTTACCGCAAGATTGTTCAACAAACTATTTCATCATTGATAGCAACAAAAATCAGGACTTTGGTTCTCTTGCGTAGCGCAAACATACAATATTACCCCGCAATAACGGGATTCGGTATGGATTCAGAGTTGTCCATTGTTGTAAGAATTCTGTCGTCTCTTATCCCTGCTTAAATCGAGAGGGAACAAATGATATAATGTGAAAAGTGTATACCTAACGTAATTGTAATCTCATGTTTGTACGGCACCAAACCATGCAATATCGATTCCGTTATTGCGAGGTAGTACTGTATCCAGCCTGTCCAATTCAAACACACTACATGGTATTCAAGCAAGTCCTAGTTTGTCAACAGAGGAGGGATAACAAACGCATATGCGTGCAAATACTTGATACTTAGAAGAGTAAAGAGTTGATAGTTGTGGCGCTTAAGGCAAAATAATAGAAATGAAAAGGTTTACTTTTAGTTTGTTTCTTTTCAAAACATTTACTTGCTTTTTTTTATATACTATTGTATCAAGAACGTAACAACAATAGTCTCTTTATTTAAGAGTGTGTATATTCTTGAGAAATACACTCTTATAGTGGGCATACTCTTAAATCAAACACTCTCAAATCGAGCCAATACTGTATGATGTTTTCTTTTGTTAAAGAAACAATAGTAGAGCCGGTAGAATATGTATCAAGTTGGTTTTTTCAGTTTGAATAGAACCTATTCTGCTGACCTTTTCTTTCTTTTTTATCCCGAATGCTCCCACGTAAGAATACACAATTCATAGAAGTTTCTTTTATTACATCAAGTAGTATATTTGGATACAATGAGTCAATTATACAAAAAGGAAGCCATGAATTTCTCACGTCAAATATGAACAAAACGTGGCCTGATGGAGTCCATGGAGTAGCACAGACATATACGATGAGTTGGTGAGGGAGCTTGGTGGAAAAGAACAGTTGAGTACTACATATTACAATCTTTGTGTTTGCGTAACGTTTGAGACAGAGATTTGATTCAACTAGACCACAACTCAGGTTCTTTTTTCTTCTCCCAATTAGAGTGGAAAAGTTCCTTGCAGGTTCTAGATAGATCTCATGAAAGAATTAACATACGGTATTGTATCCTTGCAAAGTGAAATAAACGAAAAAATGCATTTTTTTTTATTCAAAAAGAGTGGAGGTATAACATATCAAACTGGTTGTTGGTAGCAGGCATTAACGGAGTTAATGCGAATTCAATGGGCGCACTTGAAGCTTTTGGATCATATAGCATTTATCTTTCTGATAGTGCTTCCACCCGAGATTTTTTTGTTGGGTCCCAAAGAACAAAAAGGAAAGGAGGAAAAACTCGAATAAAGAGTATTACCTGATCATTAAATCTCATTTGTCTTCTTTATGGCTGAAAAGGTCTGCCTTTACATTACAATGAGGTTGATAAATGAAGGCACTGGGCTTCGAAGCTACAGTAGAAGGATGAGTTTGGAGCAAGCATGTTTGTTCTACGTTCTAGGCTTGACTTTTATTTTTGGGTGATTTTTATATACCATCCAATCATTTGCGTGCTTCACAGCAGCATATGGGCTAGTATAATTCATGTAGTATCGGATCAAACAATGTTACATTTTAATGCAAATAAATCGAATGCTTTTGTGGTAGAAAAGAAAGAGGTCGAGAAGCTTAGCCTTCGTCATACTAAGTCATGTTTAGTCTAAAAAAGCATCCATATAATCTCTCTTGCTTCAAGTTATTTAAGCTTATTTACTATATCAGTATAGATCATTGAAATAAATTTCATGCATTGCTCTTGGTTATTACAAACAAAAGAATCAACAAGAAAAGGAAGTCTACTATGAGTAAAATCATACATAATCCTTAGAAGTAAAAGAAAAAGGGAAGTTTGTGTTCAAGAAAGACTAGAATTGAACAGACAAAAAAAAAAGAGTATAAATACCTTGTCTCTTTCAAGCAAATCTCAAGAAACCAATCAATTCAAACTTATCTTCTCTCTAAAAGAAATCAATCATGGTCAAGCTCACTCTCTGTCTTCTTGCTACCTGTGCTCTCTTCGCTTCTGCTGCTCCTACTGCCTCTACCACCATGACCATCAGTTCTACTGGAACCAATGCTAAGTACACTTTATCTTGTAACCCTATTGGTGGCAACCATCCTCGTCGTCAAGAGGCATGTAATGTATTGAAGCGATGCAATGGTAACTTGAACGCCATTACTCCTTCAGGCAGTATATGTACTGCCGTTCATGCTCCTGTCACTGTTACTGTTGAAGGAACCTATGGAGGCAAGCCAATCTATCTTAAGAAGGAATTTACTAATGCTTGTGTTGCCAGTGCTCAACTAGGCCCTCTTGCAGAAATCTAGATTATGTATTTGGTACCATGTTACTCTAAATACAATACAAAAGTGGAATAGTGATAAAAAAAAAGAGTCTTTTTTAATAATAAAAATGCCCATTTAATAATCAACACAATAAAATGTTGTCAGAATACTAATACTATTGTCTTGTTTCTTTTGTTCTTTTAGGGAGGAGGAGTGGGGAAGGAAATGAAAAGGGAGGATCGAGATATTAAAGCTGGTTTACATGAATATTGTCAAGCGTCAGTAGTATGTGTTTGATAGACAGAAAGGAAAATAAGAAAAGCAATTAAGATCTAGTATGTCTAAGAAACAAAATAGCAAGCTATATCTCCAAATCGAATGATGCTATTGCCTGCATGCATGCGGGTACCTAGTAGCAGCTACAAACACGTTTTCTTAATCATGAGCATTGTACACAAGAGAAAAGATGAATCTGATATATCTATCTAATTCATTAAGTTATGGATGATTGCACTCCTAAAACAAAAGCAAAAATGAGGGGATATTGAACATATTATATAATGCAGACTCCCACTTTTTTTCTTGCAGTTTCAGTTTTATGCATAAATCGATTATGTAAAGCATAAATGCAGTTGATCTATCAAATAGCTGCCCTGTTTTCTTTTAATATTGTTGATAGAGAATAAAAATATTGATAGTTGCTTAGTTTTTGTAAACCTTTCAAAGTGCACCATCCTTAAATCTCTCTAAGTCACAAAAAAATTGGTTTAATTCACTGGCACAGTGCGCTAATTGACCTCTGTTTCCTGGTAACTTGAGGATTTGAAGATCTATTCATGAATAGTCTCCCTCCTCAGTTCATCATATTGTAAAGTAGGTATATTGTAATACCAAGAGAATAACTTTCGATAAATACCTTCAACACAATAGTGCTAGACGACCCCTCCCTTGTGGCCACTAAGGCTGCGGGGGGGGGGGGGTAGGATACAACATTATCTTAAATACATATAACATCATATACTTATTATAAATAAAAACAGGTTCTTCCTCCTATACGTTTATTTTGGTCTTTTCAAGTGAAACAGTTCTAGGTTAAGTCTAAACAAATCTATTGACAAGACCCTCTACAATGCAAGATGCTCAAGCATCATAAAGCACAATGTTTTGTGCCTCATCCCTAATATAATAACGTAAACTCATTGCTGTATTTTCTTTACCTTTTGTTTTGTATATCTATTGTTATATGAATAAAGATTTACAGCCCATTTAAGTTCTCTTTTCGACCCCGCAACAATATCCTTTTTCCTGTTTATATCGTTCTCCAGTATTAATACTATTTGCTAGTCAATAAAAATGTCATCTGTTATCACTTCAGCAATCGAAACTGTTTTCAACCTCGACAACATTAGCACTGCTCTTGTTCCTTCTGAAATCGATGGTGTCAAGAAACTCAATCAGACAATCAAAGTTGAATCTTCAGTCTGGGAGAAGTGCCTCGAGAGAATTGAAGAAGAATGCGCTGTTAAGTGGAACATTTACAACAAGCAAAAAAGAAGAAGAATCGAGGATTCTGATGCTCCAGCTGATCCTACTAGAAAAGTTCGCGCTAAGCGGGTCGTTTTTAGTCAGACATACGAGTGCCATCGTGCAGGCAAGTATGTAACCACTGCCAAAACTGGTGGCCGCTCTATTCAGAAGAAGTCGAAGAAATGCGGTTGCCCTGCTCAACTCAAGGTCATCTGCTATACCAAGACGCCCTTGTTTTATATTTTTCAGCTCATCAATTCGCATGTTAACCATGTACCCGGTGATAGTTCCGAGGATTTGGGTACCTTGCCTCTTGCTCGTATGGTTTTGAACGAAATCGAGCAACAGTTGTTGAGCTCTTCTAGTCCTCTTAGACAAGTGAAGGCTGATATTCTTCGCAAGCTGGACAACCAAGAATCAGGATTGCATGGTCGAACCGTTTCTTACCATGACATTTGGAACCGAATGCAGAAAGTAAAGAATCTAAATTTCATATCATATCACTTTTTCAATCTGATTCTTTGCCTTTTCTTTGACTAGATCAACAAGAAGCTTTACTTGTTTCACAATGACGATATGACTTCCTTTCAAATTTGGTTGAATGACATTCTTCCTTCTAAAGGATTTATGCTTTTTCACGGCAATTTAGCCTCTTACTCAAACGATCCATCTCTCTTTGCTTATGGCTTCATTTCTCCTGGGCAGCAAGCTCTTATTAAACAATCTCGCATCTTTAGTATGAATGTCACTTACAGCATTACTAAAAGAGTCAAT
Source organism: Choanephora cucurbitarum (assembly GCA_025331435.1). Classification (NCBI taxonomy): domain Eukaryota; kingdom Fungi; phylum Mucoromycota; class Mucoromycetes; order Mucorales; family Choanephoraceae; genus Choanephora; species Choanephora cucurbitarum. Next base: position 175,007 of record JAIWNI010000021.1, read on the forward strand.
GATATACTGTACAGCATCGTTGTGCGTGATGAATTGACCGATCGTGGGCATCCTGTTGCCTATATGATTACAAATGATCACACTCTTGGCCCGGTTACTCAATGGCTACAGTATCTGGAGAACAACGAGTTGATTGTTGATCCTAAGCAGATCATCATCGATTGCAGTCAAGTTGAAACTACCGCTATTAAGAATGTTTTCCCTGGTTGTGAGGTTCAACATTGTCTATCTTATGTCTCTCAAGCATGGGATAGACAACTAAGCCTCAAGGTAAAGTATGGTGAGACACCTGAAGACAATCTTGCCATGAGAGAAGAAATGATGAGCGAGTTGAAATCTATGCTCTTCGAAAATGATGTGGATGCCTTCCATCAAAAGATCAGTACATTCTTCGATGCTTATTCTGGCTTTGAAGAATTCCTTGATGATTTTGAAAAGGAATGGTGCAGTGAAGAGAAGTTTAAGATCTGGAGCCGTGCCTATCATCCTCTTGAGTCTAGTCACATTCTCACCAACAACCATGTCGAATCCTGGCAAAAGCAATTCAAGTCTGCTTACATGATGAGAAGTAAAAGTAGAAGACTTGATAGGTTAGTGTACGTCTTGACGGAAGAAGTAGAGTGCGATCTTGGAAAGGAGAAGATCAAGGCTGTGGAGAATACTGGAGCAGTGACTCCTGCTCAAAAAGAAAGAAGAAGAATAGAATCGGAAGCTGAAAGAGTACCAGAAGAAGCAAGAAACAAGATGATTACTGTTCCCGAAGACGAAAATGAAGACGATGTTGATATAGAAGGTGATATACTGGTAGAAGGTAGGTTTATGGTTCAGTCGTTCACTTCTGAGGGTGTAGTTTATTCTGTTTCTGTTGATAACTCGGTTATCCAGAACTGTACATGTTATTACTACCAAAACAATCAAAGACTTTGCAAACACATGCACTTATTGAAGCTTCATGTTCCTCACTTGAGCTTGACTTCTTCTGATACTAGCCTCTCTTCTGATGATGCACCCATTATTGATTAAAACAATTCTGGTGATGCTGAAGAAACATCACACATTGAATACGAGTTTGCTTAAATTAGTAGTATCATTACTACATTACATCACGCTAAAAATGACCTTTTAAAAACAATAAACTCTACAACACATGAAGAAGCAAAACTTCTAAAAAGCAACCTCCAAAACTCTCCAAATGCATTGCAAACATACATGGATAGATATAACCACTTCAATACAATGAACGCCCAAAAACAACAAACCTCCTCAGTAAGAATTGATCTTAGAGTCTGTTCGCCCTATTCGTGTCTTGAAAAATACTTTCAAGTCCCCTTGATATTCAAGGCTCATTATTACTAATAGATGTTGCCAGCATTAGGCGTAGCGAATGAAAAGTCGTTTTGTCTCTGAAGAGCATGATATTGGAAAAGCGATGAACAAGTTTGCTGATAAATTCGTGACTCACTTGAAGCAAAACTATAACAACAATAATAAATTTCGTGATGATATGAATAAATGGCTTCAATCCTTGTCATTTTCTTTTTTGCCCATTACTAACGTTAACCTTTCAGGGCAATCCGTGGCATTTTAAAGCTTAATAAGTACATTGACAATGATTTGCCTGGTGTCTTCTGCAACGGAAAAATGAATGGCTTGTGTGAAAGTCTCAGAAAAGAAGCTGTTGAGAGTCCTGCTCGTTTGAGCTCAAGCATCAAAGTCGAGGTCTTCAACCTCCTTGAAGCATATCATCATCTGTATTGCTTCAACTTGTAATCCATATCTAATCAGCATACAAATAGAATTTTGAAGACGATAAAGATATCAAAAAGCTGATGTACAAGCTTTAAAAGATTGGTGGCAGCGAAAATGGTGCCGTTTGTTGAACAGCAGAAAGTTCGATGATGTTGTAAGTAAGATATGTACATAAACTCTGATGGAGAAGTTGTCTAACACGCTTAAAATGTGATCAAGGTGGCAACAAAGAAGAAAGTAGAAGACATTTTTGAGGCTATATGGGGATGCGTCTTTAAAGTTACAAGCGAGCATCCTACTCATAATTAGGAAGACAAAGCTCTAGAGAAATAGCAGCCGGTGGCTCGCTTATTTCTTAGGCTTGATCATATGCTTCTCCCCACCTCACTCGCTTGCTAGACTACACTCAAACTATATTTTTGAAGCCTATTGACGAACCGTGCAAAATGTTGCCAAAGGCGATAAATGTAGTTAATGCTCTCAGAGCCACGCTTTAACTATATACAAGTTTTCGACCAGAAAGCCACTCGTCATCACACTAATTTCTATACTATAAATCATAAACAACAGATACTCCAACCACTAACCAATGCTGACTGGAGCATTTGACGCTGCAGACTTCCACAAGATTAGCTACGCTGAAGAAGCAGCCAGATAAGAGGAAGCATCATTTGCTTTTTTTTCTTGTCAAGAAATTGTCAATTGTTGCATTTCTAGAATATTCTCAATATCCCACGATGCAAAGACTTTTAAGAAGACATAAATCAGTATCAAAAACGTGTTTTAGTCCCTATCAAATCTAGAAGTAATTGTACTAGAATCATGAACCAGGATACCATTTCTTTTGAATATATCGAAAGAACCACAAACAGCGATAAGTATACTTGCTTCATTATTATAACAACAAAAGGATAGATTATGGAGGGATACAAACTGATTTTATACCCGCAACTATACCAAAAAAAGATGAACAAGAAGACCGTTCCGGAGATCTGGGACTTTAATTAAAAGTAGTTATAACTCAAATGGGTTTCCTGGGTCAACAATGCGTGTTTGGCTAAAGCGATAGAAAAAGGCTGTAGATCAACCTAACATACCTAAATTGAATGCGTATAATAGAGGAGTACCTTTCTTGTTCTTGGGCAGACATCATGTTTTTATAGAAAATGTTCTTGAAACAAGAAGCAGTAGTACAATGATTGATTTAAGTCTTTTACTTGTTAAAAGCTTTTTCAAAATCTCTTCAAAACTGTCGTAATACCATTGCAACTCATAACTATGTCAACAAAAAGCTATTTTTCACCCTGAAAAGAGCTAAAGTTAGAAGAATGAGAAGGTAAAACTGCTTGTGAAGGCCAAGTCGAATACAGCCAAAGCTCCCTTTTCGTGGATGAAACATGATTCAACTTATATATCAATTGGTAATGAGCAAGAGCAACTGCCAATGGTACCAATATAACTTATTTTGTTGTCATAAGCCATCGTAGAGTAGAGTTAGTGACAAGCCATCATCGGCTTGGATCTACACATTCCGATGAATTCATTGATTTTGTTGATTATCTGATTGCTCATATAAAGAGATAGAGATATCCAAGGTTACTCTATTATCTGTGATAGCTCTCAAATTCTCACTCAAGCAGCAAAATAAAAGCTAGAACAAGGTGTCTACCTTCTGTTGAAGCTTTCCTCCTTTAGTATCCCTTCCTCAGCCCTATTGACAAAATGTTTTCTAGATCGAGGCGAGGCATGAAGAAGCATGACATGAAAAACTCAACCAATCTCTTGCAAAAAGTCTTTGGATCTTTGTATTTGATTGAAAGAGATGATTTCTAAGGCTGAATAAGTTGCTCCTCATCCTTTTTTCGATCACTGTATTTGTGAAGAAATATGTAGATATACATTAAATATAAAGAACTGTAATGCTATACTCTTTATAGAAGTTTTACACTTTCTTGACAAGAAAACAAACCTAATAACACTTTCTCTTGTTTGGCTGCTTCTTCAGCGTAGCTAATCTTGTGGAAGTCTGCAGCGTCAAATGCTCCAGTCAGCATTGGTTAGTGGTTGGAATATCTGTTGTTTATGATCTAGAGCGTAGAAATTGGTGAAAATTTGTGTGACGGTGAGCGGTTTTAAGGTTAAAATCTGTGTTTTTTTTCTTTTTCTCTCTCTCTTTGTTTCGAGAGTAGACTTTCTCCTCCTGTTTTTTCTTTCCCTTTTTTTTTCTTTAGGTTATCCTTCAATGGTTATTTCCTCTTATGAATCTCAACAGAGTTTTGAGTTTTCGGGAAAAGAAGTGTTAGCTAGAGATTGGATAGAAACCATCATAGGTCAACAATTATCTTCTGGAGACCTTTATGATTGTTTAAAGGATGGAGTTATTCTTTCTCGGTAATACTATCTGTCTTAATAAAGTAGAAATCATGCTAGATAGGAGAAAGAATACTCATCCATTGTTATATAGAGTGGCTCAATGTTTATTGAATCGCTATGAAAAGCCATCCAATCATCAGCATAATCCGGTAAAGATTGGGCGATAATATGAAAAAGGGGCAGGAGAGAGTTTTCAAAAGAAAAAAAATGAAAGAAAGAGAGAGGAGTGTGTGTGTGTGTATTAAATAGACAAAGAACGTTTTCTATAAAAACAGAAAAGGAGGGGGAGAGAGATAAGAGGAAGAGGAGAGAGAGAGGGGAGGGGGGGGGTAAGGATAAGGCTAAAATGAAGAATAAAGAAAGCATCTGACTTGCTCTTTTTTTTTATATTTCATATAGAAGGCTCATATTGAGTTCTTCTTGAAGATAGCAAATGATGTAAGTTATTAGTAAATAAACGACAACCTGGTATCACTTAATATAATTGTTCTTGGTTAGTTTGGTTTAGAACAAGAAGAGTTATTCAGTCCTAATGATTTGATAAATGGCGAAAATATGGGCGCTGTAAGTTATCATAAAGCATAAATAGTTTGACATAATTTTTTCTTCCTTTCTCTTCTTTTCTTCTTTTTTTTTCCTTTTCTCTCTAATTCTCTCTATCTTATTTTATAGGTGATAACAACCATTCTGTTATTATCTTACTCATATAAACAACATATTGAAAAATCAGATAATTCGCCTTCATTGACATCATCTTATTTCGACACCGAGACTTTGTTTGATCACAATAAACCAACAAAGCACGCGATGACTTGTCACACTGTACCACACAATACTACAAAAACGAACTTATATCTCAAAAGAGAACAAGAAAAAGGGATGATTCAGGAGCGCGATAGAGAAGAAGAGGAGCCAGAGACAATTGATTTAGGCATCAATCTCGAGGATTGGTCATTTTATCATCAGGGACTGACCCAAGAAGATCTATCCTTGACAGATTTCACTAGACTACATGATTCACCACCTTACGACATAAAAAGGCCCAACTGTGTGCCTGCCTTTGGCTCTTTTAGTATCTCGGATTTTAAAAGTGATGAGGACGACTCGATAGATCAGGACAACGACACACATCAGCAGGACAACGATGTACATGATCTCTTTGAATCGCTGTTTGCCCCTATTTCATCTATACCTACCATACAACAACCTGATATCCTCTCGGGCACCTCTCCTTCCCTCAAAATGTGTCCACCTCCAGCCTCGTCTGCACCCAGTAAACTTTCTCTGTTGTTCAAGAAGAAATCAAAAAGTAACAAGGATCCACATTTCGTTAAATTTCAAACATGGTCAAAGCAACATCCAAAGCGATCCCTTTCAACGAATGGGCAAGATGAACAAATGTCGTGGATGCATTTTCTAGAAGAAGAAGAACGGGATATTATGCCTTCCATCATGTCTCCTGCCAAGACACGGCCTAGAAGTAGTACAGATGCTTCACTGATCCATGTCGCACCACCTTTAGTGACAGGACAACAGACTCATACTCGGTGTAAATCAATAGGATCCTTAGTTGATCCACCTTCATTTCAATCCTCTAAATCATTAGAATATGAAGGGCTAGAACTAGTAGATAAAGCAGGCAATATCCTTGCCCGATATGTAAGTCTTTATCTGTTCTTTTGGACTACCTGTTGTATTCTTACTCTCTTTATTGGAAAACAGAAATTAGGCAATGTGATTGGTAAAGGTCATTTTGGCACAGTATATAGGTAAAAAAAAAAAAAGAAGAAACATCTCTCCTTCTTGAAAAACTAACAATTTCCATTAGAGCTCTTGACTTGATCTCAGGCAAAACAGTGGCAATCAAACAAATAAGCTTAAAGGATGCACGCGAAGGCGATATAGAAGACATGATGCAAGAGGCGTCTTTGTTGAGTTCATTGACACATCCCAACATTGTCAAATATGAAGGATTTATCCAGACAGAAGAACATATGAATATTGCACTTGAATTTGTTGAGAATGGTTCCTTATTACATACATTAAAGCACTTTGGTGGTGCTCTACCTGAGAATCTTGTAGCTGGTTATTGTTATGATATCTTACAGGGACTTGCTTATTTGCATCAACAGGATGTAGTGCATTGTGATCTAAAGGCTGCTAATATTCTGACAACCAAGACAGGCGATGTCAAGCTATCTGATTTTGGTGTTTCTTTAAGTCTCAAGCTGAAAGATAAAGATGATGATACTATCGTATCAGGCACACCCTTCTGGAGTAAGCTCATTATAAAAAAGGTTATTGTGTATCAGATAGCTCATTGTTCTTTTGCATAGTGTCTCCTGAAGTCATTGAATTGAAAGGAGCCTCTGTTCAATCTGACATATGGTAAAGAAAAAACAAAACGTCTTTTGTCTATTGTATAGACTAAGAAAGAAAAAAAAAACCAATTGAATAGGTCGCTTGGGTGTACTGTCATTGAGCTCTGTACAGGCAAACCTCCTTATGCAGATCTGATTGCCATGACAGCCATGTTCAAGATTGTTGAAGAGGACTGTCCACCTTTACCAACAAATGTTTCAGATGTAAAGAAAGAAGCAGTCCATTGTATTTTGAAACTTAGTATCACTAACCCAATTTGCTATAGGATCTTTTGGATTTCCTTAAACTCTGTTTCAAGAAGAATCCTGTCGAGAGACCAAGAGCCATTCATCTTGTACACCACCCTTGGATTACTCAGCATAGAGCCCATTCAAGCTATGATTATTGGCACCAAATGACACAGACACCAAACAAATGGACACAGCATATCAACCATACCTATCCTATGCCTACCAAATCATCTGTCCATAACAGTAGTCCACTTTTGAATCGAATGGCTTCACAACAGAAAAAACAAAAGCGGGCCTCTTCTCTATCAAGACAATCTCTGCCTACCTTGGGACCAGAAGAGCATCAACATACACTGATTGAATGTTCTTTTCCAAAAGGTAAGACGCATATAAGAAAGAAAGACATTGAACTGACAGTGTACTGATAGGTGTTGGGCAATGTAAACTATGTAATCTCACAATCAAAAATGACGCATTTGTCTGCAGTGACTTTTGTGGTTTTGTCTGTCATAAGCACTGTAGATCAAGCGATGAACCAAGGCCAACAGGATCCATTTCCTCTCAATTACGTGACAAGTTCTCTATCTCCAAAATCCTACCTTCCTATCATGATACCAATCCTGTTCTATTAGAAGACGAATCTTCACCTTCTTATCTCACCTCCAAATGGTGGAAAAAGAAGCCTTAACTTATTGCATACCAAACAAACAAACAAAAAAAAAGACTATACTAATGATAATAATTAAAGTGATTTATAACTTGCTCTGTGGAAAAGCAGGAGTGTAACCGTAAAACATAGGACTGATCATAGAGACATCAAACGCGTTTGTATTGGCTGGGTATCGTTCAAATGTATATGTAGTATTCTGAAAAGCAGGATGAATCAGAGGTGTATTTGGCTTGACTGGATTTGGTCTGCTAATATAGTCTGTCTTTTTGTGGATAGAATTCATGATATATAAGAATAAAAGAAAGAGAAAATAATTCACATACAATCCTCCTTTTTCTATGTCAGCAATGTGACACATGACATTCACTCCTTTACCCATTGTATCGATAATGACATATGCGAAAAGCTTATTAGTATTATCAGGGTTAAAGTGGAATAAAGTGTTTATTGATCTACCTATTTCCCAGCTTTTCGGATTTAATTCTACTCATCTTGCTACTGTCTCTCATTCAAGACAAAAACAAAAGAAAGCCACGAACCCTCCGAGCCATGTATAACTCTAGCAAGTGTCGCTCTCTACTTTCTCTGTCTCCTAGGCGAATTGAATAATCTGCGTATCTCTTTCTCACTCTCATGTTTTATGTATAAAATATTGACAATTATGATGATCACATCAACAAACACCTACAAAACATCTCAAGTTAGTCTCATCCAGCACCATGATGATTGGAGCGGTATTTGAATTATTGTCTGTAAGTAAGTGAAGACGAAAACTTTTTTTTTTATTAAGCAAGTTCTTCATTACCAATAACACCATTTTGGTCCTTTCTCTTCTTTTTCTTTTTTTCTTCACCCACCCTCTCTCTCTCTCTTTTGAAACAAGAAAAAAAGCTCTTTCTTTCTTCTTCATTTCTTCTCTCTGTGTGTGTGTGTGTACTTGTGTGTGCTTATTTGTATATATATAAATTTTCTTGAAAAAAAAAAAAGAGATTCAAAGCGTGAAGATGTCTCATGTTGCTCAGAAACGATCCTTTTCTAGTCTACAAGATGACGAGCCGTAAGTGAACTTGTGATATTCAGAAACAAGTACTGATGAGCTTATAGTATCGAAACCACTCAAGCTGTAATGAGCCCAGCAGAAAAAAAGTGGTGCATTCAGACGATTCGATCCCTCAAGAAACATAAGCGCGCTATTGCCTTTCTGGATCCTGTCGATCCCATTTACTTCAACATACCCGATTATTTTGATATTGTCAAACACCCTATGGATTTGGGTACTGTCGAGCGTAAATTGTTAGCAGACAAGTATCTCAATGTAGATGCATTCAAGTCAGACGTTCAATTGATATTCGATAATTGCTACCTCTACAACAATCCTGGGGATCCTGTCTGTCTGGATGCCAAGAAATTGGAAGAGCATTACCAGAAACTGTGTAAAAAAGAACCAAGTCTGATGACAGTGCCATTGCCTACTCCACCTTCATTGGTGACTGGTGCAGTATCTACCGAGTATCCTTCTATGGATTTGGACCATGTAAACTATAAAAAAATCCAAGATATTAACGATAGGGTTTATTTATCTCATTATTTCATAGAATTACATCGACTCATCATCGATACCATCATCAGCACCTCCACCCTCCATAAACCATACGCCTAATCCAACCACCATCAAATTAGCTGTACAGAAACCCCAATCAATACCACCATTATCACCACCTATTCATACATCCTTACCAGATACAGCAATGGACAATGTAAATACTGCATCACCTACTACCATGCCCGAAGATCAATTCAAACGCTGCGAGGCATTAGTCAGAGAATTAAAGAAGCCGAAATACAAGGGGTATGCTTGGCCATTTGAGAACCCAGTAGATGCAGCTGCCTGGGGAGCGACTGATTATTACGAGATAATTAAACAGCCTATGGACATGTCTACCTATGAAAAGAAGTTGTATAATCATCAATACAGTCATGAAGAGCAGTTGGCAGAGGACATTCGATTGATGTTTCGCAACTGTTATACGTACAACCCACCCGATCATTTGGTTACTAACCTTGGCAAGGAATTTGAAGCTGTCTTTGAGCGTCAATGGGCTAAACTTCATCAGCAGAACCCTATAAAGAAGAAGAAATCAGTAAACAAGAAGCAACGTACCTCTTCTTCTTCTTCAATGTTAGGTAAGTTCTCATGTCAATTGGGAGAAGGAAAGGTTTTAATTTCTACTTATCCAGATGATGATTATGTTCAAGATGAACCTTCTTTACCACCTACATTACCCCAACCAACAGCTGAATCTAATCATGAAGTGCCTACTCCTACTGAGACCAAAAGTAACAATGGACCTACTATCTTAAGGCTAAAGATTAAGGTCAGTCAGCCCAAGGAAGAGCCTACAATCTCAACACCTTCTTCACCACCTAAAGTAAGTATATTGATAGACAGAAGACTATCTTACTTAGCATTATTCTTCAGCCTAAAATACCAGGTCTTGCTCTCTCTAAAGAACCACCAACACCTACAACAAATACACCTATCTCAAATGGACCCAAACTGGCTATTGGCACAAAGCCTCCATCACCTGTAAAAGAAAAGAAGGTAGATAAACCCATGTTAGCCAATCATGATAAATGGCTTGCATTAGCCAAAAAGACATCGCCACCACCATCATCACAACCACCATCACAACTGCCATCACAATTACCATCTACACTACCTAAATTACCAGCAACACCTACCAATCAATTTAAACCTAAAAAAGAACCTACACCATCTAAACCAAAAGAAGCAGATATAAAGCCATTTGATATTGCAGATATCTACAGCCAAATCCACAATGAAAAACGATTAAAAGAACAACAGGTAAGCATAACAAAGGCCATAAACAGCGAAACTAATATGTTATCTAGAAACGCGAGGAACAAGAGAAATGGGAAAGAATGGAAAAGACACGCTTAGAACAAGAGAGGATAGCCACTGAGAAACGAATGCATGAACTTCGAGAACAGAGTCGAAAATTCAAGGCACGAAAAGAACAAGACAAGCGTATGCGTCTTGAAGCATTAGTAAGTAGTCTATATTTGAGTGGGAGAAAAAGGGAATATTCAATAGAACAATAGAATGCAGTCTCTATTGATATCAGTCAACAAAAGATGAGATTCAATGAGTACGAGAAAGAACATATGTCTCGAGATCAAGACTGGCATGATGTCTATGTCTGGCAAAGAGATACCAATGATTATCGACATATGCCTGCTCCTGGTTTTGTAAAGAGAGCCCAAATCAAACTGCCTGAGTTGCGTAAACGACTACTTAGTAAATGTGTTCGACTGGAGAACTCAAAGAATTATCAACCAGTTGATATGGTAGATGATGGTGGTTCTGATATGGATGTAGAATAATAATAAAATAATAGGAATTACACTTGTATGTGTTTTTTATTTATTTTTTTTTAAAAAAAAAATCTTTCTACTATTATGTCTGAACATGGGTTTTCTTTATTTCCTTATCACTATGTTAGTTCACGCGTGATAGCAGCAGCAGCAACAACAGTGGCATCCAAGAATCCTCGATCGACTCTATTGCTTGAATCACCATCTTACCTTGGACATATTGTCATGCAGTTTACAAGACAAGTGATGCGACCCAAGATTGTACTGCCCATGTTCTTTATGATCGTCCTTTTGTTTGATCTTGAAGGCTCTCTTGATCTAGATGATGATTTGTTTAATGATGACAATGATGACAATGATGACAATGCCTCTCATCCTGAATAAATCTTAATTTGATAATCTATTTCTATTTTAATCAGTTCCTTTCTAAAGCATATAAAAGAAGAGAGAAAACTACGCGAAAACCAAGCGTGCGGGACACAAAAAAAAATATAAAAAAGAAAAAAGGCTTCCAAAACTAGAATTTGTTAAATTCATTCTTTCTCTTTTTTTTTTTATAATTCTTTTTAGGCGAAAGCTACTTAATTAATACACTATGGAAGATGGTATCACGATACAAGAAGATTCTGGCAGATATTTACAAGAATATATGCAAAGTAAAATACAAGCATAAACACGCTCAACATGATAAAAACTTATTGTTTTAAAAAAAAGGTTTAGAAAATCTTCCGAGTGAAATACAGTATCATTGGGCAGAAATACGAAATCGATATGATCAAGCCAAAGGTTTCTTTTTATTTTTTTAAAAAAATGATTAAGAATTATAATTAAAATTTTAAGGTTGTCAAAAAAAACTTCTTTATTGTTGTAGCACCTGAAAAACGTATTCGATCAGGACAACACGATCTCGCCAAGATTCACCGACAATGGTTTAGTGGAACACAAGATCCCATAGAGAAGAGAGATAAACTACTAAAGAACCAACCTATTATCATCAAGCGTATTCAAGAAGATTATCATCAACTGGAAGGACTTGCTGATGAACGAGTCATGTTAGCAGAAGAAGCACTCAGATTAGTCGATCGTCATCTGTCTCGACTTCAAAAAGATCTCGATCAACACGATCTCGATCATCCCGAACTCGCTCCTCTTTTTCCTTCCAACACACCTTCTGTTTCATCGCTGCCACCGCCGTTTCCTTCCACGCGACATCATGGTAATTATGCCATATCGCATCGAACATGTAAATGAACATATCCTATCTAGAGAACAAGATGACTCATATCTTATTAGCAAGTGATTTAGAAAGCGATCATGATGATCCATTATTACCAGAAGAAACAGAAGAAGAGGAGGAAGGGGATTCTGAGGAAGAAGCATTAAGAAAGAAAAAACGGGTTCAGTTAGAGATGAAGAAACGAAAAAAGAAAGATTCAGATGAACCACTCTATTGCTATTGTCAGCAAGTATCTTATGGGGAAATGGTAGCTTGTGATGGAGAGGTAATACTGGATATTCAATTTCTTCTCTTGAACTTACATTTTACCTAGCATTGCCCTTATGAATGGTTTCATATGGATTGTGTGGGGTTAGAAGAACCACCAAAGGGTGCATGGTTCTGTGAGACATGTTCAGCAGAACTACGTAATAAGCGCAAACAAAGCATTCAGAGCATCACGAAACGAATGAAGAAACGAAAAGACTCACATGCCCAAAACTAACTTATATTTAATAATAATAACAAATGTAAATAAAATCTTTTTTTTTTAATTATTTGGCATCAGTTGTTTCAACAACAACAGAAGATTGACCTTGCAAAGCACCACCAGCAATCAATTTGGCATTTCCAATGACAGCCAAAATCTCATTTAAATTCTCCTTCCAAGCACTCAAAGATGTACTCAACTTCTTCCATTGTTCCTTACCAAACACACGATAGATACTACGGTGAACAATCACAGTCTTGTTCAATTGATCCAATTTGGCTTCAACCAAACCAGCACGAATGACATCAATCACCCACATCTCTACTTCTTCAACAGGGATTTGAAGACTGTTGGCAATTTCAGCATAGGTCAATTCACGAGAGAGGTTTTCGGATCCAAGAGAGGCCAAGGACAATAAACGAATCTTGTGTGTGTTGTTTTCGGCATGATCAATCACACTACCGTTGGCCTTTTCGAATGCTTGGTATGTACTTAAGGTGCCGTTCAAGAAGATGTCGAGTAATTCGTATTCAGGAGTACCCTTGAGTTTCTGAATGGCGGTGTATTGAACAAGGTCCTCAAAGGCAAAGTAGTTTTCCATGGCAATAGCACGGCGAACAATATCCTTGGCTAACTTTTCAGCTTCCTTGTCTTCTCCAAGAGTCACTAAAGCCTTTAATGAGAAATCAAGGGCCAATTTTCTATACAAGAAATAAGTATATCAAGTCCTCGCAAGACAATAAAAACTGCTTACTCTTCACCAGCCTTCAATAAGACTTGACTTAAATAGTTGTACAATTCGCGTTGAGTAGACTGATCAATACCCCATTGTTTGGCCCATGCATCAACATATTCTAATTGACCGTAAAGTGATTCTAATTCTTCAGCTTGTGAAGTGGCTTCAACTAATCCAACAAAAGCATGGTAACGAATAGGTGAGTTACCAGGAAGAGCATTGTACAAATTCAATAAGCTACAAAGCAATGAGCATAAGGAAAAGCATGATGATGTGGGTAATCTTACATCTTTTGCTTCAAACTGATCTTGTTGCTCTCGGTCTTGGTCAAGGTATCCACAAGCAATTGAACAGTGTTGGAAAGAACAGCTTCAGGAGCATTCAAGACAGTGACAATCAACAAGTTGAAGGCACCTTCCACCTCTATTGACAAATACATCAATATCCACACCTTCTGTATTGCCTTTCTACTTTACCTCTATCACCTTCAGTCAAGAGAATAGAAGCATCCTTGGCGATTTCAGCATAGACAGCATCCTTTTTATCAGACTTTAAGATGGATTCAATATGCTTTACATAAGGTGCTTCCTTTTCACCTTCTTCATCTCTTAACTTGGAAATGTAGATGGCCAAGTCAATAATCTATCAGATTGTCGCATTAGTGGTTTTTGTAATAATAGAGGGAGGGGGGGGATCCATAACAACGATGTTATTAAAATAAGAAGGTTGACATGGCGTTGTTATGAGTAGTCTTTTTTTTTTTTGAAAGACGCGAATGAATCTGTATACTTTACTTGAGATTCAGCACCACCTTGAACAAAGATGTTGTTAGTAGACATTATGTAGTGCTAAAGAAGAAAAAATGAAAGAAAGAAAAAGATATATATAAAATATAATAAAAGAGAAGGGGAAATCTAACTTTGAAGTCGGGTCGAAAAAAAACTGTTTTTTTTCTGCTATAGGGCTTACCCAGTGGCTTATCTGTCAAATCTTAGCCAAAGCATGTATTATTGTTGAGAACAATGCTTAGTGTTCAATGGGGACAACAATAAGTATTTGGTAATAAGAGGCAAGTCTCTTTTCCTATTCCTTTACTTAAAGGGATATACTATAGTCTTATAAATACGCTTTCAGTTCAAAGTGATCGATCATTGATATGCAGTTGGTTGTTCTAATTCAGGCAGGAAACAACACACACATGGGGAGAAGAATGAATGATTCTACTGTTATACAGTTTGAAATACTTGATTCAACAGCAAGGTTTTTTTTTTTCGAGAAAAAAAGAAAGAAAGAGAACAATTGATATAGAAAGTGCCATGTTTCTCTCTGCTTGAACCAAATGTAATGTCATACTTGGACCATGCTCACAAAGTTGAGTGACACAATCATGCAACGTTTTCTTTCGTTCTCTTTTCTTTGATAAAGAATGTTTGACAGCTTCAAGAGTTATTCTTTGCTATGAAATTTTTTTTATCAAAAGACAAAAACCTAGTCACTATCAACAGTAAGAATAATGCTTTCTCTCTCTCTCTCTCTCTCTTTTGATGAAGCTTCTCCCTTGTTTCTTCTGTTTTTGAGAGAGAGAAACTTAAAGCAAAAGTTACACTATGCATCTTATCTTCCAAGCAAAATATAAGCCTTTGTTTTCTCTTTCTTTTTTTTTTGGCTTTATTCCCAATTCAAAGACTTACCTCATAATTCAACTAAAAAAAAACCAGAAGCTGACATTTAAAAAATAAAAAGCCTTTTCATGTAAAGGCTAGTTGTCATATCAACTTTTTTTTTCCTTAATTTTATCTTTTTTTAAAAACAAGATGGATGATACATTGACTCAAGTCCGTGAAAAGTGCGCAATTCAACTAGAAGCCTATCAAAAATGTGTAGAGAGTAACCCTCATTCGTGGGACAAGAGTTGTATGGAACAAAAGAAGGCCTTGACAAAATGCTCAGAAGAAAAGTAAAGTAGGATTGAATTGTTCATTCATTATTCACTCACACCTATTTTGAAGTGTTGGCATTTTGAAATATGTCAAAGAACATTGTACAAGACAAATCAGCGCTTATGACCAATGCTTATCAGCCAACACAGAAAAGCCTGAAGAATGTGTTCAAGCCTTAAAGGATCTCTACCTGTGTACTGAAGCTACTTCTACTGCTTACCGTGAACAACAAAGAAAAGCAAACTAAATAGATTTATTATAAATGGATATCTTTAACGCCTTTTTGTGAATATGTTTCGAATTGTTTTCTGCCCTTTCTAAGCATGTATTCAATTGTAGCAAAATCTGTTTTACGTATTGAATGTTCTTTAAACTCTCTTCTGATAAATGCATGAAATCTAGGTCTTGTTTCCTATGTATGATTTGTCTTAGTGAAGCCCTCTTTTTTGTTATAGTAAATCTCTCTTTACTGTTGGTTTCTCTCTTGCTGCGCGGAAACATTGTCTATAGAAACTAATGACTTCGTTTTGTAGACCGGATCTTTTGAAGGGTGCTGGCATAATTATTTTTCCAAATAAAAAAAAAAGAAAAAGAGAAATTGAAATTAGATGAAAGGGTCTTTTTTTATGCACCCCCAGTAAGCTAATTTTTTACAAAAAAAAAAGTAGCTGTCATAGAAACACCTTTCTTTCAGTTTAATTCTTTACTAAACATGAACAAGAAATAGAGAGAAAGGAGACGGTTGAATATAAGAAGAAAAGATGAGCTGTTGGTAATAGCATGAGAGTATGTTCAAAAGTGCTGAATTTATCTTCAAGCATAGGCAACTGTTTATGTAACTATGAACAAAATATGACATGAAGGGAGACTCCTTTTCTTAGTTATAATGTCTTATTATCGCTGGTATCGATTTAGACTATTTTTATGGTGTGCTCATCAACATATGCAGGCAGTAACAAGATCAATTAATTCTGTTACTGTCCTTTGCTTCACTATTGTTTGTATTTAGTCACTGAACAATAAAATTTATTATTTGCAGAGAATATATAAATGAACTAGCATGCTTTCTTTTACAGTGCTGTTTTAATGCAGACAGAGAAATGACTTTAGGTATATGTTGCTTTTCCTTCTCTTTTTTATTTGTAAACTAAAGCAATGTAAGCTCGTATTGCATTTCTTGGAAGAGAACAGTTTCTGTTTAAGATAGATCATAAGCATCTTCCTTCATGCTTTATAGCACTAAAGATGTAATTAATTGGTGCAAGATGAACACATTGGGTTGCGCAAAATAAATTTTGATAGCTTCACAAAACCCTTACGTACTAAACTCGTGCTAAAGAATAATTAAGTGCTTGGCTTATTAACCTCTCTTGTTCTATTTGATCTAGAACATGCATGCGTATAACTGAAACTAAAGTCATTTGAGTGTTCAACCAATGCATTTCAAAATATGCTTGGCTCAATAAATCAAAACGAAAAAGCATCATTTTAAGCAGTCATTGATTATTTCATATAGAATAAATACACTCTATGCGTGTTATGAAAGAAACCTCTAATTGATAAATGATAATGTCTTTTTTTTAAAAAAAAATGAAAAACAAACTAGTACTGATTACGAGTAACTGATGGAGTACGCTCTATACTAGGATGGTAATAAGAAGAAGGGATTTCAGACATACGTCCACCACCACCACCATTGAACACACTGTATTCTGACTTGGGACGGAAGGTTTCCATACCCCTTTCACGTCGTTGCTTTCTATAACGTGCAACAGCTACAAACGCTAAGAAGCCCAGTAAGAGAGCGCCACCAACGCCGCCTACGATACCACCGATCAATGCTTTCTTTTGAGCACCATTATCGCTGTTATCAGTTGCTTCTGCTGCAACAGCATTGATAGAAGGTGGTGTACTCAAACTGGTTGTGGAAGAGGGTGCAATCATCGTGCTAGTGGGTACTGCGCTCGTGGAAATGATAGGATCTAAAGTGGTGCTCGTGGTAGGTTCCAGAGTAGAAGTGATTTGAGCTGTCTCCAGAGTGGTGGTAGGTTCTAAGGCAGAAGTGATCTGAGTGATTACTGAATCGATGGTTGTCGTGATATCTAATGGTTAAGATGAGTCCATGTTCAAACTGACTCTTGTTGTGGTCTTTTACCTTGATCCACTGTTGATGTGGGCAGGATATCAGCTATAAGGAGTGTTATTTAAGGCACAAATGAATCGTTATTTTCTTATTACCTTCTGTAGAAGTGGCAAGTGGTTCAGTGCTGGTCTCATCTGAAGTACCTATGTAATTTAAATGATGAATAACTTTCCTTTATGTCACTGTATAGAGAGAGAGAAAATTGAAGAAACGACAGTTAGTTTTTTTTATTATGTTTTTGATTTAAGACTACACGTGTCATATACTAATACAGAATGACTTTTTTTTTGTAGTACAGTGTCCTATCTAGCTCTATATTTGCTAATTGTATGTATTGCTTACCATCCTCTTCACTCTCATCATCATTGTAGTCATCCCCATCAACATTGCTATCATCCTCATCATCATCATTACCATCATATTGATTGGATTCTTCAGTACTATCATCTTCATTACTGTCAGCATCATTTGAGGTATCTACATCAGTGCTAGAGTCTACATCAGTGCTGGAGTCCTCTTCAGTACTGGAGTCTACATCGGTACTGGAGTCTCCGTCAGCACTAGAGTCCTCTTCAGTGCTATAATCGTCTTCATCATCAGCACGCTTTTGAATCAAGATATGAGTGGGTGCCATTTTATACTGAAAGGAGTGAATGTATAGGCTATATAGACTTCAAAGGAATGGAAAGGAAAGTTGTTGAAATAAAGAAAAGAGAAAGAAAAGAAAGAAAAGAAATATCAAATCTAGGCATTATCTGACAGACGATGGTAGTACTTGGTAGCGGTAAATCAAATGGAAACACTGTATATAGAAGGAAACTGAGAGTGGTGCGATTGTTGCCAATTTGAGAATGCAGATCTTTAGAAATAAAAGAGCGTCTCTTGTTGACCTGTTTCTCAAGAAATGCTATATATACAAGAAACAATAGAAAAAGGTAATAACAAATAAAGAAATCTAATTTGGTGTGTTTCTCTTTAAACAACTATGTCTTATATCACTTGATAAAGACGAACTGTTGCTTCTTACGCACTGACCATAAGTAGGTTCTTGATGCAACCGATCTAAGTGTCTTGAGTACAACATCTCTCTTGTGTTTATTTTCTTTAGGCTGAGTTTAAACCAAACCTGATACTCTTGGGCATGACTTGCAAGTTTGATCTTCTTTAAGGTGGTAAAGACTCAGCTAAGCCAAATTCAAAATGAGAGAGCGAGAGAAAAGCACACTTATACTCTCCATGTCTGTCTTCAAGCAACTCTGTTATTATTATTATTTTTTTGACCAAATGAATACCTACAGCACCAACAAACACATGAGACATCTCCTGTTTCGTCTAGGCTAGACTTGTTCATTATGGCACTACCTATTTATGACTGTCCATTTCTCATTTTTACCACTGGCTTCAAATATATATGTTGTCTCTTTTATTGTTCATATGGGCACTATAACTCGAAAATAAACCAGCCTGAATACTGTCTGAATGATATACTTTCATTTCCTGAACTATGACAGTTTGCTTTATGAGAACAAGTCAGTTGACTAGATGTCTTTTGTTTCTGTTTGTTACCTACACTTCTTCTTACAACAAAAGACGACTCTCGCCATCTATTGATACTCCGAAGACAGTCAATGTAACAGACAAACAGAATGAATCCTCATATCAGAAAAAGAAGTATCAATACGACAAGAGGCGTTTGTCTTTCAAGAAAACAAAAAGTCAGAATATATGTCAACTAGAACAACACTAAAGGAATACGCCTTCTACTCTATCGCTGAGGAGTGCAACGAGTAGGCACACATTGAAGTTTGCTTAATTAGGTGTTGAATAGAATGCATTCATTTCTCTGCCTTGTCAGTAAGAGATCGTCATGAATACAGTGTATGCGCTTACAAAAGAGAAAAATAGAATTACCTAGAGGCTGAATGTGGTACACAGACCAAAAATAGCTATGGTCACTAAAATAAAATAAAAAAGTTCTATACTTAGTTCCGGGAATTCAATATAAGCCTTCATCACTTGTTTTTTCCCTTCCTCTCTCTCTTTTTTTTTGACCTTTTTGTTTTTTCTTAATTCTCGTTTTTCTTTTATACTATATACCACATATACTATGGGCCTTGGTAATTGTTGCTTTTGTATTCCTTTAAGGTAGAAAAGAAACAAATTTAGCTTATGAATTGGTTTTAATTATCTTTCCCCCCATCCCCTTTTATATTATTTGACATTAGAGTTGGAGTGACTTCGATAGCCATTTTATCCTCTGTAAGTGTATAACAAGAATTAGAGTAAAGTAGCTCATGTAGAATGATTAGGTCTTTTATATAGCTATCTTAATATTCTTACTAATGAATCGCCAAGGTAAAGGATAAAGCATAAGCCATGATGGCCATGTACCTGATGTTGCTATTTTAGGATTCGATGAATTACCTCAGACTATGATATCTAGTACCCTAACACTATTTTGGGTATTTGTTGGTACTCTATCGCTCTTTGCAGCCTTCTCACTATTTGGCGTGATTGCTGGTCTGACAGTAAGTTGTGTTATCTTCAAGAAAGAGGATGTATATATACTCAAGGCTGAATAGCAAAACAAAACCATGATGAATATATTTCGGTTCCTCTATTGGACAGTAACACTCTTGCTGTTTATCTCATCTACAGCATTCTGGATTTATTTGATGATTCAACGAGATTCAGTGACAACAGGCTGTCAACAGTTTATGGCATTGAATGCAACCACTTCTATCACATCTACTTATTCACCAGTTACTTTACCTGATGGCACAGATGGGGGGTTATATCATGACTATTGTGCATCTCTTACTCGTCAAGTATTGATCATAAGTGGTGTGCTTGTGTTTGTGGGTAATCTTGTTCAGGTAAGGATCATAAGAGTGAGAGAGAAAGAGAGATGGTTGACGCCATTAGAATAGATCTATTTTGCTTCTGTTATTGGTGCCTATGCACGTCGTCTAAAGGCTGGTATGACATCTCAACATCAACAGTTACGGGATTTAGATGACTTTCCAGATAAAATGTCTATTTATTAAGAAATCAATGTATCATTCATAAAGCCTCTTTTCTCTGTATACACTCTATTTTGGCATCCACTGGAAACCTCAAGTGACATACACAGCAAATGTTGTCAATGCTAAATATATGTCTATACTGATCCAGTTAAACGCAATTGCACCTATGATTGTATCTACTCTCTATTATTAATGTTAGTACTACTTGAAATGATGAGTGTTGACGTCAGACATATAAACAAAGCAATAGATCATGATTAAGCTGTTTTCTCTCCCCTAGTATTGAGTAAGGAGGAAAGTGGTAACTTGAAACAAACCATCATGCATACAGATTGCATGCATCATCTAAATTCAAAGCTTAATTCAATCTAACAGTCAACCACTGGAGAACAAGAGGAGAGTAAGTCTTCTTGCTCCTCTTTAGACAAAAGGAGGATTCTGTAATAAATAGCTAACAGATTGTCTCATTTGACAGTTTATGCAGTCAAACTACAGGGCTTTATTTCCTGTGGATTTACTAGACTGACAAAATACCAGACCTCATTCCTCTGTCTATTCTCTCTGATACCTATCTATCCTTATTGTTTATATATATTTGGCATAAAGGCATTTGGTCTCTGTTATGAAATTCATTCTCCTAGTATATAGCTGATAGGCACGTGGATCTAACTCGTGAGCGCCAAAAACTCCTTTGTAACACTCCGAACTGAGAGTTATTTAAAGGCCTTAAGATCGAACTCTTGAAATTCATATCACCTTTTTTTTTTCTTCTTCTTTAACTTTTTTTTTTCTTAAACAACACAGAAAAAAAAAGGAAACGCTTTTATCTTTTGATTGGAGGTCTGACTTCTTCTTCTTTTGACACGTACATAAAAGAGAAGATCAATTTACGCTACAAGCTATACAAACACTACCCAAGGAAAAAAGACCTCTCTTCAATTGATAACATTTACACTCTTTTTTTTTAATGACCACTCAAATGAATTTTAATGAATCTTCAAGGGAAGAATTGCCTCAATTCACTTCTCAAGAATACGCCTCTGAACAAAGCTATTTTAATGACTACGACCAAGAAATGATAAATGCTGTAAATGAAGCTGATTGTTATGACTACCCAAAAGAGGAAGAAGATGTTTACATCATTGATGAAGGCCTTTTAAAGCTTATTTTGGACGTTCAATCTTATCTCGCTGAAGCACCTCAAGACTCACCACTCTTTGCACTACAATACAAAATGTACACTTATCTTAGGCAAAGAGCATCTGAATTAGGCATGGATGTTTCTTCACTTTTGTAGTATTTTCTATCTTTTTTTTTTATATCTATATATCAAACAAAAAAAAAGCTTCAAAAGTTAAAAAACAAACGAAAAAAAAATCTCTTTTTTCTATTTAATAAATAATTCAATAATTGTTGGTTTCCTTTTAATCGTTTGCATTGTTCTCTACAACAATGATCGTTGCACTAACGGATTAGACCATAGCAAGAAATTCATTGTAGTTGGGCATTTCCATATTTGATTTATTGCCTTTTTTGTCAATCAATGATTATTTGAGTTCAGAAACAATCACACATCTGTCAACATGAACTAGTTTAGATGACATAGTTTGTAAGGATTTTCCTTTATAGTATAGAGTTATTTTTGTTCATTACGCATGTTACGCATTGGCCTTCTCGTATGGCCACAAGTAATACAGCACAAGGAATAGGTGACGCTAAATTTACATGATGAATAAATCTCATATCTCTGTTGCTTGAGATAAATAAACAACATGAAAGGGCTTCTCATTGTTGTACCAGTTGCAAATGACTCTCCTTTTTGGTCTGCACAGTTTCTACTACTAAAGGATATCGAGACGGAGCAAAGATGGACTAACAAGACATACTCAAGACAACCAGCATAGTCGCTTCATTCTATCTTGTTAGTGAACCTGTCAAGCTAGTACCATTTACACGAAAGACAAAAACAAACTGTTAGATTCTCCACTTTCTTTTACCAGCAAAGCATATTAATTATCCGAACAACACTCTATCAAAGTGCTTAATCTAGGATATTGCTTATTAGGCATGGAGTATTTTTTTTAGTTGCACTAACGAGCATAAAGGTTCTTTTTTTTTTTGACATATTTAAAGAGAATGTAAATATCCTAAGCATACATAGTGCAGACTGAAGCATGGGTATACATATGCATTTGTTCAATACTCTCACTAGTTGACGTAAAGGGATAGTAATGTCTTTACTCGATTTGCTTAGTTTAAACTCAACTACTCTCTGACTGACATTGGCTAAACAAAAGAGAGAGAGAGGCAACTTTCTTTTTGTACAACTTGTGTTCTAATGAAAAGGACACCGCTGTTAAACTGTTACAGCATAGAATTTGAATGAGTGTTGCTTGATTAAGAAAAAGTCCTTAATGAGATGAAGGAGCAATTGCCCTATTGTCTAGTTGTGTTTTCGGAGAAATAAACACTAGTAACCTGTAGAGATAGACGGTTATGTTGTCTTCTTTTGCTATAAGATAGGCTTGATTCATGAAGGCCAATCAAACGGACAACAAAGAGAAACAAGTGCCTGAATCAAAAGAAAGACAGGGACTATTTGATCTCAATTCTTTCTAGATGCATCATGCAGCTGTCATATTAAATACACCTAAAAGTCAACAATGAAGCAGCTGAAAGACTCCTAAGAAGATGACTCCGTATTCTGTAAGGGTTTTATCAGAAGAAATATAAGCCCCCCTAAAAAAAGTGACTAATAGCTTGCCTAATATATACAAGTCATCTGACTCAAATAGCTAGTTCAATTGACAGCTCATGTCTATTTGGACATCTATGGTACTACATACTTGGTGTTGAAATTTTCTTCTTCTTTTTCGATACGCATAACCAAGCAGTAGGAAAACTGTATCACATCTTGTTTATGCAAGGAGAAAGAGAGAGAGAGAGAATTAATTAACACAAGTTGCGATTTTAAACACATCTCAATTTGCCTAGGGGAGCACAAAGTTAAAGCCTTCATCCCCTTCTTTCAACAATCTGATACATTAAAAAAAATGAGCACGGCTTTGCGCACACGATTCTTCTTTGTACGATCTAAGCTGCATCTAACTCCTAAACTAAAAAAGATAGTAGATATTAATACAATGATTTCCTTTAAAGTATACACATGAAAATAAGCTATTAGCACTATATAAGCTTATAACTCAAAATAGAAAAAAGACATCATGTTGGACTCTAATTTAAAACTTTCTTAGGAGGACAGCAAGATGGTTTATTTTTGTCTCTTATTGTTTAGCTCGCTATACTCACTATACATATGAATCGTATGCAGGTATCAACAACAACAACAACAACATCGATTTATCATAGACTATCACTGTGTTTAAAGACAACGAATGAAAGCATCTTATTAATCAATTTTTTTTTAAATTGATAGAGTTCTTTTTTTTTCCTTATACGTGTCATATAGAAAATGAAAGGAGACAAACCAAAGCCAACGTTTCACCTTTCCTTTATGTTACGCGACTTGGAAATGCGCGTTCTTGATACTTATGGGTAAAACAAACATTGCCTACAAGGACAAATCGGTTTGAAAAGGGAGTTCAAAAAATTGTACGTCACTTTTTTTTTCTTTGTCAAATGAAGATAGGTCAAACAATTAGCTTTTTTTTTTATATATTTTCTTTTTTTCTTTTCTCTATATCACTAAAAGGATATTTTTTTAAAAAAGCAAAAAATGTCTTGGGATCCTTCTGGTGCTGACTTTTCGTCTGGCAATGTTGATTTTGGTGCTGGTAATGTAGACTTCTCCTCTGGTAGCGCTCAAGGTGGAGACTTTGGCAACAGTGGTGGTGACAACTTCAACAGTGGTGGCGACTTTAACGCTGGTGGTGACTTCAATGGTGACTCCAACGGTGGCCAAGACCGTTCTGACAGACCTCCTCGTCCTGAACCTACTGAAGAACAACTCCAACACAGAAACTACAACTGGGCTTCTAACCGTGCCCGTTATGAATACAATGAAAACGCTCTTGATGAGCAAGGTATGGCTCCTCGCGACAGCGAACTTGAAGCTGAGCTTTTCGAGGCCAACTCTGCTGAACAACAAACTACCATTGATTTCTCCAAGTATGAGAAGATTCCTGTTCGCGTTGAACGTGGTGCCGCTCCTAAACCTATCCTCAGTGTAAGTTACTTTTTTTTTTGGGCTGCGAAAAAATGATGACTGTTTTTGTTAAAAAAAAACTTTCTTTTAGTTTGATGAAGCCGATCTTCACCCTGTTATGAAGGACAATGTTAGACTTGCTCGTTACAGTAAGCCTACACCTGTCCAAATGTACTCAGTTCCTATTGTCACTGGTGGTCATGATTTGATGGCTTGTGCTCAAACAGGTAAAGTGATTAAAAAAAAATATATAATTTTTTTTTTGGTGTCATGCTAAATTCAATTCATTTTAAGGTTCTGGTAAGACTGCTGCTTTCTTGATTCCTACCTTGTCTGCTCTCTTTGGTAGAGCTCAAGAACTTCAAAAGCCTCGTCCTGCTCCTTATGAAACCAGAGCTTACAGAGCTGAACCTCTTGTTCTTGTCATTGCCCCTACTCGTGAACTTTGTTCTCAAATCTTTGATGAATGTAGAAGAGTAAGTCTTTTTTTTCTTAAGCACAAGCCTCTCTTTCTTACCTATATTTTTCTTAGTTTACTTACAGAAGCAGTCTCAGACCTTGGTGAGTTTTTTTTTTTTAGAATGAAAAAAAAATGCATTCTATTATGTGTGTAACCTAATGCTTGTTTATTAAAAAAAAATTAGTGCTGTTTATGGTGGTGCTGATTCTCTTGGTCAAATTCGTCAACTTGAAAGAGGTTGTGATGTTTTGGCCGCTGCTCCAGGTCGTCTTATGGACTTCATTCAACGTGGTAAAATTGGTCTTAGCAGAGTCAAGTACCTTATTTTGGATGAAGCCGATCGTATGTTGGATATGGGTTTCGAAGCTGTTATTCGTCAACTTATCTTGAAGAGTGGTATGCCCTCTGACAGACAAACTCTTTTGTTCTCTGCTACTTTCCCCAGAGCTATCCGTGCTCTTGCTCGTGACTTCTTGCGTCCTGAATATCTTTTCTTGAGAGTTGGTCGTGTTGGTGGTACTTCAAGTGACATTACACAAAAGGTACGGTTGAATGGATACTTGGTGGAGAAAAGCTTATTGATTTTTCTTATTTTTGTTAGGTTATGCATGTTGAGGAAGATGAAAAGCGTGAAGCTTTGCGTACATTGTTGAACTCTCAACCTCCCAGTCGTACTTTGATTTTCGTTGAAACCAAGAGAAGTGCTGATAGGTAAAGACTTGTTTTCTAAAAAGAGGGAAGCCATCCACTTATTTTCTGTCTTTGTTTAGTTTGGATCATTACCTTTATGAACGTGGTTTCCCATCTACCTCCATTCACGGTGACCGTACTCAAATGGAAAGAGAAGATGCTCTTCTCGCTTTCAAGAGAGGTAAATGTCCTATCTTGGTTGCCACAGCTGTTGCTGCTCGTGGTATTGATATCCGTAACGTCATGCACGTTATCAACTACGATATGCCTCAAGATATGGATGAATACATTCACAGAATTGGTCGTACTGCTCGTGTCGGTAAGACTGGTTTGGCCACTTCATTCTACAACGACAGAAGTAACCTTTTGGCTCCTGAATTGACCAAGTTGTTGGCCGAATGTAAGCAAGAAATCCCTGACTTTTTGAAGGAATACGAACCCAAGGAAATTACCTGGGATGCTGATCTTGAAGACACCAACGTTGAAGCTCCTAGCTATGCCGGTCAAGAATATGTCCCCATGGAAAGAAACGCTCCTGGTGCCCCTCAAGGTTACAACAATGCTGAAGCTACCGGTGCTGCTGATGGTGCCTGGGAATCCGGTAACGGCGGCGATGGCGGTTACGGTAACAGCAACAGCAATGGCCGTCCTGGTGACTGGGATTGTCCTGACTGTGGTATCTCTAACTTTGCCTCTCGTCAAGCTTGTTTCAAGTGTAGCGCTGCCAGACCTGAAGGTGCTGGTGGTGGTGCTGGCGGTGGTGCTGGCGGTCGCGGTCCTCGTCCTCGTCGTGAAGGCGATTGGGACTGTCCCTCTTGTGGTATCTCCAACTTTGCTTCTCGTACTGAATGCTTCAAGTGTCAAACTCCCAAGGAAGGTGGCTCTGGTGGTTTCGGTGGCGATAGCTATGGTGGTGGTGACAACAGCTACGGTGGTGGTTACGATAACCAACCTGCAGACACTTCTAACTTCAGCTCTGGTGGTGGTGATTGGAACGCTGGTTCTGCTGGATGGAACTCTGAACCCGCTGCTCCTGCTGCCTCTAACGATGGTGGTTGGAATGCTGAACCTGCCGCTCAATCCTCTGGCGGTTGGGGTGCTTCCGAACCTGCTGCCCCTGCTCAATCTACCGGTGGTTGGGGTGCTTCCGAGCCCGCTGCTCCTGCTCAATCCTCTGGCGGTTGGGGCGCTTCCGAACCCAAGGCTGCTTCTCCCGCCCCCGCTCAACAAGCTGCTCCATCTACTGGCGGTTGGGGTGCTTCTGAGCCTGCTGCCCCTGCTCAATCTACCGGTGGTTGGGGTGCCTCTGAACCCGCTGCTCCTGCTCAATCCTCTGGCGGTTGGGGTGCTCCTGAACCCAAGGCTGCTTCTCCTGCCCCTACTCAACAACCTGCTCAAAACAACGGTGGTTGGGGTGCCTCTTCTCCTGCCCCTGCTGCTGCTGCTCCTGCTGCCGGTGGTTGGGGTGAAGCACCTCCTGTCGCTGCTGGTGGTTGGGGTGAAGCACCTTCCAGTGCCTCTGGTTCTGGCTGGTAAATGCCTTGTACATGTAAAATCTTAGTTTAAAAAAAAAAACTACTTTTTATTCTTTAAAAAAAAAAGAAGCCAAAAGAAAAAGCTTAGTATTTGTCATATAAGAAAAAAAAAATCGTCCTAATATATATATATATCTTTTCAATAAAAAAAAAAGTATTAAATCTGTTTAAGGGAAATGTCGTTTTTTTCTTTTTGTGATTATTATTGTACAAGAAAAAAGGAGGGGGAAAAATATGTAAATGGTTATGTTTATGCAGTAGAAATCTATTCGGCTTTAAGGACACTTTCTAATGCTTCAACAGCACTCTTTTCAATAATCAACTTGTCATAAGTCAACAAATCCAACACGTTAGTTTCTTCGACATGAATCACTTCACAGTTAGGAATGTTACGGGCAGCTAATTCGAGGTTGAAGTTACAATCGTCAATGACAACCAAAGTCTTGGGTGATCCATAAGAAGAGATCAAGATGTTGTTTAAGTCACGGGTCTTATGGCTAGCTAAATCCTGAAGTGATTCAACAACAATCAACTGATCTTGGGCATATTTGGTACTCAATGCAACACGAAGACCCATCTCTTGTACCTTTCTAGGTAAATCTGTGCTGTGATCTCTAGGCTTGGGACCAAAGGCAATACCACCACCCTTGATATGAGGTGCTTTACCGTCACCGATACGTGCCTTACCACGACCCTTTTGAGGTGCTTGCTTTTTACCTGTACCTCTCACTTCAGAACGGGTCTTGGTTGAATGAGTACCTTGACGCATGGCATCACGTTGCCAGACTACAACACGATGAAGAATATCTCTTCTGATGGGTGCTCCAAAAACAGTTTTGTCGAGATCGATAATAGAGATGGGTTCATTTGTCTTGAAATCCCGAAGAAAAGCTTGAACAGTTGTAGGAAAAGCTATTCATTATAAATAAGATCGTCAATCATGCTGTCCTTTTCGATCGTTACTAAGAAAAAACAAATTCTGCATTCTAACCTTTAGGTGCAGTTTCTAAGGCTGTTGCAAATGCTCTCTTTTGAATAGGTGCAACCTAAACCAGGGTTAAAAAAAAAAAAGAGTAAGTTTGACAGTTTCTTCATGTGTGTCTTATGCATCTAATTCAAGTTTACCTTGAATGAAGCCAAAGCGCTAGCAAAGTTCTTTGTGAAGGACATAGTATGACGATAGTATATGTATGGTAAGACTTAACACAAAGTGTTCCTTAACCAGAGAAGTTTAAAAAAAAAAGAGAGAGAGAGAAAAGAAAAAATGTCAGTCTGGGGGTGGATTGAAGTCACAGTGTCCACATTTCAAGTGTTTAAAAGTCAGCTACAGATGGCCTTGAATGAACTAGCTATTCAGCGTATTAGCTCTCGATCATTTAACCCTATCAGGTTGAGAACAATAATCCTGAGAGGTTATTCAGTTGTTAGCAAAGCGCTTAATTACATGTTTGTTTTCTTCTTTAAGATGCATACAATCAATTGCTGAATATATAGATATTTGTTTGTGGCCAACATGTGTGCATAGATCTTCGTTTTAATATGATGATCAATTGTTTATGCTAAACAACATGGTTAGGATACATAGCTCAACTTTGAAAAGACAGAAATGACGGAAGAGACCTAAAAAAGAGATACTATGATGTTCTTGAGCATAATCAGTATACCAAAGAAGCAGAACAGCTAATTGATTTGTTGCAAATTGGCAATATAGAGCCATTCTAGTTCCAATTGCTTATCCCTATACGACGAAATACTGCTGAAAATTTTTTCCAATATGTTATACTATTGAGCATCTACAAGAGAATGTTTGTAAAGCATATGAATGAGACCATTTGTTTGTAATAGAAAAGCTAATATTCTCTCAGCATCTGTTACGAGGCTTTTGATTCCTCAAACAACAGCTCTACAGTCATTGAAATAGACTCAGTTTCATGCGAACCTTTCTCGTTGCTGTTGGCCTGTCAAAATAGACATGATAAATCTGCGTATGCATGCTTTCTTTTTTTTGGGGCTTAAATGATAAATTAAAATGACTCTAGGTGTTTATAAGCTAACCATTTGGGTTCTATTTAGAAAGGTTAGTTGCTCTGTTATTGCATTTGATTTCGCCTTACTTGGTTCTCCAAGGGATGCTTTTAACTTTAGTCAACGATGAAACTCATGTTTTGCGGTTGTTACTAAGGTAATCTGACTGATTTCTCTTTTCACCTATAAAGCCATACTCGCATTCCCCCTCTTTTTTTGGATAAAAAATCCAATTGCATACTCTCTCTCTATATATATATCTTCAGATCCCAGAGTAAGCCCTGAAGTCGCTCTCATTTGTTTATCATCGCTGAAATTCAAGATCCGTACGTTATGCAAGGATGGGTTGGCCAAACTCCTTACTATCTGCGTAAATATTTGTTTTTTTCTAACTCTTTGTGGTATCATTTTTTTTTCTTGTATTAACTCTTTGTAGCATTATTAAAGCTTTACTAGAGAAGCAAATCATACAGAGATAGCAACAGTTAAATGGTTTTTCTTTTAAGACAATAGTATTGAAGAGATCAACTGTTATGAGCAATTCTATCAATAAGCAGTGAAAAAAAAAGTTAAAAAAAGAAAAAAGAAAAAGGGGGGGTTGATTAGGCTCAAGTGACATATAGACTAACGTGATCAGACTATTGATGTTACAGGTATAAATACGATACAATTGAAAAGTGACAGTTACTTCTTTGTCTCCTCATAACAGTCATGCTCCAGAAACTACCTGTTGGTAAGATATCTTGCCTTATTCTCTATATGCTGTTATCTGAATTCATGGATACAATTGCCCTTTGTAGTATTGGGCTTAATCAGCCTTGTGGCTGCTAGTCAGCAAAATACACTAATTGACTACAGTGTCATTGGCACTATCGACAGTACACACGCAATGGCTGTTGTTGTCGACAACATAACCTATCCCTTAGCCACCGACAAGAACACCTCAACGCTCCATACCGGCCAAGCTCCTATTGCCGAGTCTGGCTATCGATACATCAAGATCAACAAAAACCTGACAGGATCTATTGAATCCTTTCTGCGTAAGCCTGTGTCCCAAAACACCGCCTATGAATTCTTCAATCGTACCTGGAATACTAAACAGGTGGCCAAGTTGCCTCAACTCTACAAGCCTTTGGATGCTATTCACCGTATCCAGTCCGACTTGCACAAAGACGGACAGATCCCAACCATCTCTATTGAAGGTTCTCAAGCTGATTTTGATATACTGCACCATGACATTGCCTGCGTAGACTGCGAAGTCAACACGAATGTGACTTATATCGGACTAACAGAGAAGCATCGCTTTGAAAATGTCAGAGTCACTTTGGCAGGTCGCAGTAGCACTTGGATGAGCAAGTTATCCTATAACCTCAAACTGAAGAAAAAGGACAGATTGTATGATTACCGCAGCATCAAGCTCAGGGCCATGGCTACAGACCCTTCTTACCTCCGTGAACAACTTGCTTATGATGTCATTGAATCTGTTGGCCTGGCCTCTTCTCAGTTTTCCTTTTGTCGCCTTTTGATCAACAACAGAGAGGTTGGCCTGTTTGGTATCATGGATACGTTCCACAACCCATGGCTGGCCAATGTCTTTGCTGAAGGTGACAAACATGGGAACCTGTATCAAGGCAACTTTCAATCTCCCGAGTCAGCTAAGGCACATCACATCTCCGATCTGGATTTCTACCATAGTAACCTTACTGCCTACCAAGCTGGCCAGTACAAAATCAAGGCCAATGCCTATGATCAAAAGGAAGATGACTATAGACCTCTCATGGATTTCACAGAGTTTATTGCAAATGCGCCTACAGAAGGTCCCACAGCAGTCGAGAGCTGGAACGAAAGGTTGGATATTGATTCTTTCCTTCGCAGTATGGCACTTGAAAAGATCATGGGCTATTCAGATGGTTACAGTACGATGAGCAATAACTATTGTGTTCTACAGCTATCCAAATCCAACAGGTTCTTTTGGATTTCTTTTGATATGGACATGACGCTTGGAAACACGATTGCTTACCCTGATGCTATGTTGAGTGGTAATTACAGAGATTATCCTGGTTTGGTCACTCGTCCTTTGACAGGTAAAGTGTTGAGCATCAAGCCATTCAGAGACAAGTTTGATCATTTGATCCGCGACATCAGTGAGAGACTGGTGAATCCTGCCATAATGAACAAACGTATTGATGATTTGGTGAGTATGTTGAGAGAAGACATTGCATGGGACCAAAGTCTACCTCGTCTGGGAAAAGCACAGGCCTTTGGCGGTCCTAGAGCAAATAACGTTCAGCCTGATTATGAGAAAATCAAGATCAATTTGACTATAGCTATGGATTTCGTAAAAAGACTTGACAGCGTTTCATTTGATACTGCCATTAATGGACCTACAGGGCATATCTCATTGGTTGGTCTCAAGGAATGGATTCAAACGTCCTCTGAAAACATCAAGGCCTTCTACAAAGAGACAACTTCTTCATCCTAATAATAATGACTATTGATTACTTGTAACAAAATAAACAGCCTGGTTTGATTCCTATTTTAGACAAAGATTGATTCTTATAAATCTGCTTAGAAATAATGTAACCTATCTGATTCTGTTGGCGGTTTCTTAAAAAAAAAAAAGCTTTCTAAAGCCACGTTTTTTACAAAGAACGATTCAGGGAGAACTGTTTTCCGAACTAAACATGTGTGTTCCAATAAGCTTATCCTACCTAATCAACAAGCAATGCTTAAGCTTACACATGCATTTGACCCTGAGAGTGATACCATCCGGTAATGTCTGTACAACCTGACAAATATCTTATGAAACATCCCGACTTTGGATCAATAGAAAGGGTTAGCAAGCCACTTTATCCGGATAAGGTTCATCCGAAAGCACTGTATGAAATATAGCTCATCAAGTAGGGTCTATACTGTTGTTGGCTGTATGCATTGAAAGATGGGATGATGTAACTAACTGATGCAAACAACAAATCAGTTAGATAAACAATCATGAGATTGTATAACAAAAAAAAAACGGCTGTTCCTATAAGAAATCCCTCACAGCTGCTTTTTGGTAGCATTGAATTGCTTATTGGCTACACAAGTAGCAACAGATCTAAAGAATCAGTCTATTTTATCAGTCATTCTTTTAAAAGCTTTCTCAGCTATTTTGTCTGTTCCAGCCCCTGAGAAAGCATTTTAAACATTTCTCACAACAAAAAGATGCTTTATTTCAAAACACGACTACGTAAGATTGTTTCAAGCATATATACACATTATCTTTCTTTGGAATCAAATCAATAAAGAAATGACTCTCTATGTTCCGGTTTCCGAAACCTTTACTTTTGACTAGTCTACCTTTTTTTTTGTTACATCTAGGACACACTAAAAACCAAAAAGAAGGCTTACCGAACCCAATTCTCGGTTAAAACGTTTTTTTTTAAGCCTTTCGGTAGTGTAATCTGTTTCCGGATAGAGTGTTATCAGCCCCCCAAAAGAAAGTACAAGCATCATTCTTCTTTCCCTTTGATAAAGCATTTAAATACAATCATAGGCTAATTTTATTATTATTGTAGTTTGTTTTAAATATGAAAAAGCCCAAAAAAGAAAAGAGGGACTGTGTAACCACTACCTAAAAAGGATAGAAGATTAAAGCCGAAGACTGATTCGTTCCTTGGTCGGTAGAACCAATGACTGTTGAAGTACTGCTCGACTCTGTTCCCAATCTCCTTCAATTTCCTCATCCACTTCATCTAATGCAGAACCAAGCACAAGACGTACTTGATCAGCCAGCGAAAGTACGTTGTGTTGTTCAGATTGTTTTTGCCATAAACTAGGCTGGTTTACAGGTGACATATGATCTTGCCATAAACTAGGCTGGTTATCCACAGGTGAAGCAGGCATATGATCAGATACATCAGAGAGTGAGGAAAGTGAAGCAGATGATGGGTGGCGTACTAATGTGGGCGTCACAGGTGTTGGGCTGTTTCTTTTGCTTTTGGGTGATGTGGGGGATGAACGAAACCAACTTGAGAATCTTTGACGCACACGGGATGTTTCAAATGGATTGGTATTGATCTTTAAAGAGCTTTGATCACTGCTTTTACGAAATAGACTCATATTATAAGGAAGATTATAGATTAAGTATAAGAGGTATAATATATACAAAAGTTGTAAAGAAAAAGAAAAAGAAAGAAAAAAAGATTTATATATCTAGTGCTTACAAAGATTTTGTCATTCGGGAAGGGTTTCGTTTATCCAGTCTACCAATCAAATCAAGTTCCTGCAGGACTAAACTAGAGCTTCTACCCTTTAGGTAGTACAGGACTGAACTTGTCTATGTTTGGAAATATTTGTTTTTAACTAAGAAGGGGATAGAATCAAATTAGCTTCATTCTGATATAGTTTAACGTATCTTAGAGAAAGGACCGAATGAGAGAAAAAGAGAGAGAAAGAGTCAATCGGCTTCATCAAGATTGACAACAATCAGAGATGACAAAGGGAACAATGCCTTAAACACAAAGACGTCATGGCTATAAAAAAGATAGAATAAAGAGTTATAAATCTAGTCAATTTGATCCTCTGTCGATCCTCCTTCGTTATAAGCTGTGTTTCAGACTAATCTACTTTAATTACTTTATTTGATGACTTCACTTACCTTGGTTTTCTCTCTCTCTTTTTCAAAGTGCGGTACTTCAATGACTCTACAGCCATTCAGAGGATAAAAATAGAAAAAGGCTAAATATAGTGTTTGGCAGTTGACACTACCTGTTTCGCTAGACATAAAAAGAGAAACTATTTTCTTCTTCTTCTTCTTCTTCTTCTTTATGAATCCCAAAGATATTATTTTACCACCACCAGTACCTATGCATAAAGAACCCACTCTACTGTATTCACCTATGCATCGTATTTCATTTGAATCTGATTCTACCTTTATGAGTGATGATTCAGATCTAAATGAACATGACTTTTGGCAAGCCCATTCAAGTACAATGATCATTTCTCCCATTCAGAATAAACCTATTTCATTAGCTACTCAAGTAAAGAGAATACTAGGCTCAGTCATACAAGAAACAGATCAGGCTATTGAGCAGGAATGGGATCAAAGCAGACAAAGGCTTGATCAGACATTAATTCATCTTCCTCATATCCATCTCTAAACATGTATAATTTTCTGTAAATAACCCTGATGATTACAAATAAACTATATCTTGGCACTCACAATGATGCCATTGTTCTTATTATAGCTAATTAGGCTAAAATGAAGAGTCAGCTGCTGTCTTTCCAAGATATTTATAACTTACCATGAATAGAGGCAGATTGGTGCTTAATGAATACAGGCCAATGATTGCACTCTCTAAGGCCACAAGAGAAGTCTATATGATGCATTAGACTGCCTTGACTGTTGATATCCGGATGTATGCTAGACAATGGGTTGTAAGGGGATTTTATTTTTTTATATTCCGAATAACTTTCAAGAAGTCTCGACTTTTCTGTTCCCCCCTTACAATAGTATTTCTTAATGAAGTTGTCAAGGATAAAAGAACTTGATTGGCTTAATTCATCAGTAAATGGATACACACCTGTTGATCATTAAGAAAGTAGTGAAAAAGAAAGAAAGAGAAAGGCCTTATCTTACTCTTTTGACATCATTCCCTTTTATCCTAGTATATAGTTAGATAGGATATGCTCAATTCACTGTATTCACCACACTGTAGTTGTCCTCTAAATGTCAAAAGACAATGCAGACTTTTACTCTTAAAGCACGTGCAACCATGGTTAAAATACCGCAGAAAAATGAAATACGCTTTCTTTTTCTTTTTCTTTTTTCACTTGTTAACATATATATATATATCCCATGTCGTTCAAATCAAAACAGAGAGCTAAACATGGCCATCTCTTTGGTGATGGTAAGTTGATGACAACATGCACAAGATAGAAGTGACTCATGTATAACTAGATCCACTGAATGCCTCTCTCCAAACGACTTCAGATGACCCTCTGTTTACCAGTCAAAGCACCAGGACAGACTCACCTCAGGATCCTCTATCACGCCCCAATACCAGCAGTAGTACACCTGTCTTTCATTCACCACGCCGTGCTAAACAACAGGGTAGTATATTTGGTGATATCGACGTCAGTAAGCTTGGCAACAAAAAGACACCATTACGTTCCACGGCCACGCTGAGACAGTATGACCTAGAGAATGAGGAAGATTTGTTTGGTGGAAATCGAAAAAAGACGAGTACCAAGACGTCACCTAGTTCATCGATACACAAAAAGAGCCCCATCTTGACTCATCAAGAACCACCTATTCCACCAGCCATTCAAGTGAGTCCTAAACCAACACCAGCACCACCACCACCACCACCATTAATGACTGTCAAGACTGAACCTGTTATAGAACAACCAAAAGACAAAATAGACGAAAAGACACCGGAAAGATCTTCTTCATTCTTCCGCTTCTTCAAGACAAGCAGTAGTTCAAAGACAACCTCTTCTGCTTCCTCAGTCAAATCCATTCCCTCCTCTGAACAACAGAATAAACCAGAAGAAGTGGTGGTGATTGAAGATGAAGCTACTCGAGCATTTGCAGATGACATGATCTCATTCCAATCTAAACCAACCAATTACTTGATCATGACTCCTGAACTGACGATGGATGCATTGAAGTTAAATACACCTCCCATTCCCACCACCACATCCTCTTCTTCAGTCAGTACACATTCAGTGGACGATCCTTGGCTTGACCCCACCCTACAGCCTGCCACAGTGGATCTGGCTATTCAGGTACAGGATATTGAGCCACAGAAGAGAACAGCCTTTGCCGATCTGATCGACAGCTGGAATACATCCACACTCAAGACACACGATTATCTGCCAAAAGAAGAAGAAGAGCCTGATCAGTTCTTTGATCATGTAGCAGAAGAAAGGAGAGATATTGGATTTGCTGGTATTGAGGCAACCACTAGAAAAGAACATCCTATAGAATGGGTGACAGAAGAAGAAAATCCTTGGCATTAAAATAAATGTATATGATAGGTATCGTTTATTTCTGTTGTTGATACATCTTTAATGTGTTCTCTAAATCAGTCACTCTTTGATGATATGATTGTACTTCTTGTTGCAATTGACGTATATGATCTACAGACTTCTTTAAGATAACCCCTTTATTGGGTTTATTGTTGGGGCCTAAACTGGTGTTCTCTAATGCTGTATCAGGCAATAGACTACAGAGTTCTTGAATACGATCATTGATATTATCCCGTCTTCTTCTTTCCACTAAACAGACAATCAATAAGTGTCTTCTAAATCAAATAAGTCTTCATACCTGCATTATGAGATTCCCTTCTACGTCGACGCTTTTCCATCATCATCTGCATACTAATTTTCAATTAGTCAGAGAATGACTCCATGAGTTTTAACTTACTTTAATTGGGCTGTATAATCATCCTCATAACTCTTGGCTAAACCATGACTTGTGTCGCCTGCATTATTTGGTGTAGTCTCTAGTCCCAGAGGATGTTGATGATAGTTATATTCATATCCCATATTGGCAGGTGCTGACATGGCTAATGAATGAGTTGATTCAAAACTACTGCCTGGTACAAACAGAGGTGGTTGAGTAGGGTGTCCATTATGCTGTAGAGAGATATCGGTGGCATTAGAAGAACGACGATGGATATCCATTGGAATGGTAGGCTAGAATGAGAGTTAAATAAAGTCCTTTTTTTATGAAAATAAGCTTACCATGGTAGAACTTTGGTCGTACAAATGTTGGTATTCAGTATGGTCTTCATATTCACTTGAAAGTGGTGATGATATAGGGTGCATCATATGCTGCGAAAAGGAATCATGAAATTCTATTTGATTCTGTGTGTGTTCAGAAGGTGAATCTTTGGTAAAGTGAAATGGATTGGGAGCCAGTGGATGAGGTGAATGACTGGTTCCATAAGAGCCATTGGTTTGCATCAAATGGTAAGAAGTAGGATTCTTTAGTTTCAGAGGTTGTTCAGGTTGTTGAGACATTGAGAAAGAGATAGAAAAAAAAGCAAGAAAAAAAAAAAAAGTGATTATATATCTTAATTTCCCCACACACAAAATAAAGACACCGAATAGAAAGCCGGCATTTTATCAGTGAGTAACGACATTGTGCATTGGTAAAGATTTAAATGGCCGAACCGCTGCTTTTTGATTGGACAGAAGGGCAGTAAAGGAATCATAGTCATCCGATCGATACACCGAGAAGCTTTCTGATGATAGATGTCTATTTCACTTGTGTGGATCACCGAAAAGAAGGGTTCAATCTGGCGCCATTTTTTAGGAATAAAGTTAAAGGGCAAGTTTGATCTATCAAGGAGAATGAATAGACTGTCAAACTGAATAGATGTTTGAAATCATAAAAGGTGTATAGTTATTTCAACAACAATGTTCTCTATTTTCTGCTTAGGTACCAGTGTTCTTTCCCGCCCATAACATAGTGAATGTTGTTTATATACACCCCCCTTGAATTACATATTAAGTTAATAACAGCCATTCACAATAAAACGAAAAAGTAGTTAGTAACGATAGAATCATCTTAAAGTAAACAATTCCCCCTTCTCTGAAAAAAAAGTTAAATTGTATCATTCTCCTTGTTGCATTTCTTTTATATCAACACTTTGTCTTTCAATGAACTTCTTGATTACATGTTGATCAAAGTAAACCAATAGGGCTTTAAGGCAATTTAGTCCGATCATCATGCCGCCTTGAAGGGCCAAACAAATCCAACGATGGATATGCAGGAGTATATAAAGAAGCAATACATGTCTATGCATTATTTGTTATGCTTTCTTTCTATAAAGACTAAACCCTTCTATTCTTTCTCTTTCTTTCTTTCTTTCTTTCTATTATCTTACACATGAACCTCTTTGTTGTCTTGTTTTTAGTCACAGCTATTCTATTAGCACAGGCTGAAATTGTCTCGCCTACTCGTAATTTCAATGTCACCTTACCAGAACCTAACGCGCCTTATGTGGCAGGTCAAATGTTACCTATAAGCTATACAATACCTGACAATGACAGACTACCATCGCGTAAAGTTTTAGAGAATGATTCATTCATAAGGATGTTCTAATATCTTCTTTGTTTAGTGCTCTCATTATCCATCATCTTCTCTACTCAAGATAGCACCTTGAATTTCACTCAAGTGGTCATCACATCCAATGCAGATATCTCTCAAGGATTCAGTTTCAAAAGAATGCGAAATACCGATGTTTATTATGAACATCAGGTCACTGTAAGTGAAAAAAAGAGAGAAATAAGCATGATCTTAATAATTTCATATAGTATGCAATTCCCAACAGTACAATAGCTGGCACCTATCAGGTTATCTTTTCGGATGCCATCTCAAACACAAACATCACTGTGCCTATTGTTGTTCGACCTTATGCACCTCCTACCACGACTACTTCAGGTGGTATCAACAAATCCATTCCTTCTGGATCCATATTTGGATCTAAAAGTGATGCTTCAAACAGACGTGTTTCCATTACTTTATGGCTGGGAATCATGGTTACTTTTATTTATAGTGTATATCATTAAAATTCTTTCCAAAGGGTATCAAATTGACCTTGGAATTCTTGAATACAGAGTGGAATATTGGTAATTAACACATTTTCTCTATTCTTAAATCGAGCCCTTAAAAAAAAAAAGAAATTAGCCTATGTCATTCTTTGTTTGTCATTTTGTTTTTTTTTACCCCTTGGACCAATTGAAACTTCCATTAATAAGTGTAGCGCCATCAATAATAGCAAACTTATTATGCATATAACCAGTACTATCATGGCATGGTTAATTATGTTTTTTTATACACTTCATCATTTACTTACGTATGATCTGTCTTGAAAGGAATACCATGTTGTTCTTGAAGACGCTTAGCATCAGCACCCTTACCGGCTGCCTGTTGATTGTCTGTGATGATACGAATACTGACACCTCGTTTCTTGGCTGCAATCAGTGCATCTGCCACATCATCATCCGTAAAGGCAAAGACACAGATATCCAATGTCTTCTTGGCCGAGTTTAAGGCAGACATAAAGGCCTACAAGACAAGTCAGATAAACAATCAGCATGAACGCATGACTTACATTAAAACTATCTTTAGAAGGGAAAAAGAAGGCACGAACAAAGTAACCATCAGCCAATGCATTCGACGTAGATTTAGGCACCACCTGTTTAGACTCAAGATCAGCAAAATACTTTTGAAGTGCTTTGGCACCAGCACCTTCATGTAGAACAGGTATGACAGCATCCTTGGATGATTTAGGCGGACTTGGTGGTACCACTTGATCTTGATTCTTCTTTTTGCGAGGTGACGTTTTTGTACTACTCTTCTTCTTCTTTTTGGTGGGTACAACACCATCATCTGAGGGCATATAGTCTTCATCTGAATCACCTAAATATTCATAGCGTTCACCATCATCTTCTTCCCAAGAGACATCGGTTTCATCTCCCTCTACTGCCGGTGACTTGTTTTTCTTGGGACTCGTTTTGGGTTCAGATACCCTACGAGGCTTTTCTACACTGTCTGGATCCAGGCTGAGTTGAATGGCTGTCGAGACACAGGTCTGAAGCCAATCGATCAAGGCACGCTCTCGGCTATGATGACAGGCTTGAGATGCATTCTCAAACATGCTATTGACCATCTTGAGTGTGTTGCGAGGACTGTTGCTTCGAGATCGAAGTAGCTTGGTTAGTTCTTGAGTGGCGCCTTGTTTGAGTTGGTTGTCTTTCTCAATGCTGGCAGAAGAGCGCATGGATGTGCTCAAGAATTGATCTAGATTGCCTGATTTCAGATCATCAATGGATACACTTGGACCCTTTGGTACACAAAGAAGTTGATATAAATGGTTCATTTTGTTAATAAGAGAAGAAAAAAAAATTAAAATAATAGATAAAGAGGTATTAAATACTTTACTATTGTCTAAAAAAGGTAGTGTTCGCTTCTTTAAATTCATTTTTTTATTATTATGATTATTTCCAGAAATAGATCAACATTCTACGTTATCATCAAAGACAAGAATGACAAGTTAAATGTAGACTGAAAAGACAACTTCTTTACCCTCTACATGCATTGAATCTACTTGGAAGATCATGGTGATTTCAGGGCATGACATCACTGGATTTGCTTGTTTAAGGTTTAATTGCTGATGTAAGTAACCATCGTGCTACAGAGAGTGGTTCTATGTTGCCTTTTCCGGGTAATATCCTAACTAGTTTGCTATGATGTTTGTTTACAACACCTCTGTCAATGAGTTCATTGCATGTCACAAGGATTGCCAAGCACACGAACATGATTTCATTGATCTTTTTTATATGTCCTGTCCTTCCTTAGTAGAGGCTACTGTTGTTCAACTACGGAACATGTTCATTTTATCTAGCCGACCCTCTTTAGTAACAAACAGCTCATAAAAAGAAACAATGAGCCTAATCTTGTACACTGAGGTCACTCTTTGTTTCTGGCATGTACCATTTAAGCGAAATTTAACTGTGTGAGTATAAGACCTCTTTTAATCCATTGCGGGTATCAACTTTTAGTTTATTCTTTCGTCATCCGACGATCTCTTTTTCTCTCTTTAAACTCATATAAAGGGGCGATCCCTGTTTTGTGTCAGCTAAAGTGGTTGATATCAACTCAAGGTCTATACACTTTCTGTGATTTAAGCACAATTCATATTCTGTTGTTCAGTTCAAGCCTTATCATAGTTATCCAAGCCTCTCTCTGTTTGAGCATCACTTTCTCCTTCTATTTACCGACGCTGCCTTTTTTTTTAAGGTTGTTGAATCCTGTTTCCTGCTTGAATCATTTGTTCTTATTCAGAAAAGAAAGATATGGCTATCAATGTGTCTCTCTGTTCTACTATTGCTCTGTATAAAGAGTCGTGATCATAAACCTTTTTTTTTAAAAAGAGGGGGGTTATTCTCTAAAGATAGATTCACTGTTTCTGAGTTAAGCTTTGACAGAGTATTTTATAGAGAGAGATAAAATAGGGTTTTGCCCATATAAACTAATTGATGCATACCATTGTTGTCAGCCAAAATTTACCACAGAAAGAAAGAAAAACACACATATAAACTACCGAGTTCAACTCAATACACTTGTATCAAATTATAGTTTATTCAACGATAACTTTCATATCTGTAAAGTGAGTCGATTGAATGATACCGTGTTCTTTTCTTAGCTGTAAGCTTATTTCAGAGAGAGGAGGGAGAAATCTTTTTTTTAAAAAAAAAGAAACTCTTACTCCGCCTATTTCAAACCAGAAAGTCCGTCGAATACCACACACACACACTCTTCGCCCCCCTTCTCGTCACTCTTTTTTTTTTTTCTCCCTTTCTTTTTCTTTAAGATAGTTCGACAAGTATGGATCGTAACAATCAATTTCAAGCCTATGATAGGCCTCCTATGCAAATGAACCAAGCACAATACAACCAACCAAATAATTTTCGCCGTGACGACTACGGTAATAATGGTGGTGGTATTCGTAGAGGTGGAGGAGCTATGCGAGATCACAGAGGAAGACGTGGAGGCAATAACAACAACAACAATGATCGCTTCAATGACAATCGCCCTTATAAGAGAGGTAATCGCCCTATGGGTATCAACAAAGCAAGAAATGAGTATCAGGAAGATGGTAAGCTTTGTTTTTATTTATTATTGAGACCAAATATAATGGAGTCTCTGATCATTCTATGCCCTCCCAAAAATTATCATCTTGTTTCTCTCTCTTTTTTTTTTGCTTAATTTCTATACACTCTATAGAGCCAAGAGCTGCGAGAGAAAAGCCTTGTCGTACACTGTTTGTTAGAAATGTTCAGGTAAATTTTAGAGAGAATATGGATATTCAATATATCAAAAAAAAAAAAGAGCTATCTACCAGACATGAGTTCAAGAGTGAAAGAAAAAGAGAAACATGAATGCCAATAGTTTTATCTTGTAGTATACAATCCCTGAGAGTGAGATCAGAAGCTTGTTTGCAGAATATGGTGAGATTAAGGATGTCTTCAATCTAATCGAAAATAGAGGCATGATCTTCGTTACCTTTGTAAGTTATTTTTATTTTCTCAAGCCTTTCCTCTATATATTCATTTATTTTTTGTTAGTATGATGTTAGAGCAGCTGAGGAAGCTAAACATGCCATGCAAGGTACTTATCTGAGTGATCGAAAGATTGATGTCCATTATTCTTTACCCAAAGAAGAAGAAGAGAAGGCAAGATGTGATAGAACTAAGAATCAGGTAGATTGCATTGCGCTCATTTGAAATTCATGTCATCCTAACATTTATGACA
Organism: Choanephora cucurbitarum; assembly: GCA_025331435.1. Classification (NCBI taxonomy): domain Eukaryota; kingdom Fungi; phylum Mucoromycota; class Mucoromycetes; order Mucorales; family Choanephoraceae; genus Choanephora; species Choanephora cucurbitarum. Next base: position 217,545 of record JAIWNI010000021.1, read on the forward strand.
CAAAAAAGGGTACTTTACTGTATACACTTAAGAACACAAACAATGAGTTAGATGATCATGAGTTACAGTCTTACTTTTCTCAATTTGGTGAAGTGAAGGCGATTCGTGTACCCAATTTCAAAAAGACAAACACACATGTTGTGAGTCATTTGGATAGGTGAGTTCAAATGAGGTTATTCTTGATAAGACTATTTACCTTCTTGACAGAAATCAGCAACGTCTTGTTGAGTTTTATGATTCAAGGGCTTGTGTTGCAGCCTATGATGCCACTATCGATGCTGAATATAAAGGCGGCAAATGGGATGTTGCCTTCTTTTGGGATCATCCTTATAAGGAACGTACTAACTCTCATCAAAAGCGAGAAAGAAATCTCGATAGAGAAGAGATGAGAAACAAAAGACGCGACCAGATCAAGCGCGAACCTTATGATCATTATGGCAATCAAGGCCAGCGCATGGATGACCGCTATCATCCTGCTCCCATGGGCGCTCCTCCCATGCACTCTCATCAACTAGACCCAAGATTGCAATACAATCCTCAACCAACCATGCCTCCAGCCATGCCCACGGCTCCTATGGCCTCGACTCTCGGTCCCGATAATCAACGTCTTGAACAGGCTCAAAAGGCTCAGCAGATCTTGTCGATGCTTGCACAACAACAACAACAGACACCTACAGCACCTGCTATGCAGGCCACACAGCCTGTTCCTTCACTGACTTCTCCATTTCAACCTACTAACCTACAATCACCTGCTGCTAAGCAATCGCCCTTGCCTGGTTCTGCTCCTCCTACCGCTCCCGCTGCTTCTATGCATCAACCTCAGCCATTCATTTCGCCTGTTCCACCTACCAACGATCAAACTTCTCAAGTGCAACAATTGCTAGGTTTATTGGTAAGTCAAATTGATTTATTTGATTGAAAAAAAAAAGCAAAACTAATGCTTCTTTCAAAACAGAGTCAAGCTGCTCAACAACAGCAACAACAACATCAATCACAACTTCAATTACCTCAACAGCAACCACCACAACCTCAAATGCCACCACAAACACAACCAGCTCCTCAACAAGCATCACCTTCAGTCATTCCTCAAGGTGTGGCACCTATTCCAGGCATGGATGCTGCTACTGCATTATCACAATTGGCCGCTATGCTTCAACGACAACAACAAAATCAATAAGGTTGCTTTTTCACTGTTCTTTATATTTCCTCTCTCTCTCTTCTTTTCTCTGAGGCTTTCTTTTTTGTATTCTTATGCGTTTGAGAATGGTCAAGTTCAAATCATGAGTCTGTCTACTTCTTTTCAACTATATCTCTTCTTCTTTCCAAGTATCAAGCTGCTTACGATGCATTCAACAAGCTCAAGCGTGTTTTCCATTAGTATTAAAAAAAATAACTCATAAAACCTTTCTTTGAAAATCATCATTTCAATTGAGTGATAAAAAAAAATTACGTCTAATGAAAACGCTATAAGCATTTGATTCCTAACGCTTGTGATGAGCGAAAACCGTTGTAGCTTATGATTGACTTTTAGGTAGTTTCTTTTCATCCAGGTAATTCAATCACTTACGAAGTTATTGCTCTTTTGATCATCAGCACCTTTGCCTTAGTGATAACAGCCATCCCATGTTTTCAATTAACAATAGCATCAAACAGTCATCTCAATGAGGGAGTAAGCTCTTCTTTTTTTTTGGATTTACAAACCGATAAGCAACTATTTTAGAAAAACTTCATAATCTCTTTGTTCATTTAATATTTAACTTAGAGCGTACGTTTGATATCATCACCATATGTGTCGAGCAATCGCTCAAATAAAGAATAAGAAATCTTGTTTGAGGTTTGCATTCCTTTTTTAACAGTCTTTTTATCTTTGGTAGACGGAGTATTTGAAGATGACTTTCGGTAGTCTGCAGCCTAGAGTAAATGATGTTATTGAGTAAATTAGTTCCAACCCGTAGGATCAAGTACATACTAGAACGGCTTTCTTGCTCTTCAAAATGGCTATCCAACAATCAGGTTCGGAAGCCTGGCTAGCTTTATCGATAATAGTAACATCGAAGTGAATGTCTTTCAGTGCGCTATGCCCACTTCTGCAATGGAAACAAACATGATCAGGTGACTATCACTTGTTGTTGTTCTGCAGGACAACACTCACTCGCATAAAGTAGAAAAGACCACATCAGCTCTTGAAATTACTTCTGAAACTAACATATCATGCTCATAACTCTTCATGTCGCCCTTGGGAACCAACGTGCCAAGACAATAAGGAAGGGAACTTTCGGTTACTCTTGCAGGATGTCCTGTACGAACGATACATATTTCTTTGAATTTGGAAACGCGCTCCAACAAGTCATCTACAAACTCGATGTAGGTACATTAATCTACTTTCAGGGACCAATGAGACGCAAAGTATCCTTACCAACAAACGCATTTGAAGGACCAGTGACCAGAACAGTTTTTTTCTCCTTGTGTAATTGCCGGATGATTTCAACTAATGTTTGAGTTTTGCCTGTCTAAAATAAAGTATGGCTTTAGCATAATGAGTTTCTTCATGGCTTTGTACTTACTCCTGTTTTTAATATACAGCGATTTTAGTTATTTCACTGCTTTCGACTGTATTCTGTTGTAAAAAGAAGAGAATGACTTACCTGGAGGACCATGGATTAAAGCAACTTCAGGTGACTGCAAGGCAAAACGTACAGCTTCTTTTTGATCTTTGTTTAGTTTTTGATCAAATAAACGATAGCTTTCTGCTGGAAGCTGCTTAGGTGGAGAAGGCTTCTTCTTTTCCAACAAGACGGATGTCAAATCGCTAGAATGTGTGTCACTATCTAACATCTTCAGTTGACACAATGCAGCCAGCATTCTATTTAGGCGATCAACAATCTTGGGAATAATTTATGAATCTGTTCTTGTTCTGTTTACCTTTGGAAAGGCGTTGCGCAAGGTAATTGCACACTAAATTAAAGACCAAAAAAAAAACTTTAATGATGACCTGCTTGTTCATGATAGAAACATACATTTGGCATTTGCTCATCAATGCAGTTGGAATGAGCCGCAAATCTTTATAGAAAGCAACTTCAATACGCTCCTTTTCTACTTTAGTTACAACCGCTCGACATCTGTCAGAGATGCTGTGTATGTATTGACCATGATTGGCCAAAGAGACAACAGAGCCTCTTTTGATTTTGTGCTTAGGGATAGGCACATCTTTTCCATCAGTAGTGGGTTTGAGCCCTAATGAAACATGGCTGAAGAAACAAAAGACAAGTAAGCAACAAGAACTTTGTCAACTGTGCACTAAAGCAACAAACTCACTAAAGACCTGCTAGACCACTCCGGTTATCTACGACAGAGATAGTTAGTATGTGCATATGGATTGAAGTTTTTCTCCAAACTAACCTCTTATCACAAGGCCACTCACAGCAGTTCCTTTTGTTTCTAAAGAGGATATAGGTCCTTTTGGCAATTTTATTTTCGCACTGCTTACCAACACCAACTTGATCATATGTTGAATGTATTCTTGAGACGTACATCTGTTTGAAGCGACAGAACTCAAAGCTCTTGATGGGACACTTAGTTTAGTCAATAACCGAAGCATAGTTTTATAAAAGAAGATTGCTCTATTGGGTAGGCAGCAAAGAGAAGAGAAGAAACTAGATTGAATTCTAATCTAAAGAGTTTATTTATACAGACAAAAAGAGATAGATAGAGGTTCTATCAATCATTAGCTATTTAACACTGGATTCAAGTCCTAAGTTGGAGCATAAATTGGTCTTGTTTTGAAGCTTCTAGAACCAGGACACGACAATATTGATTTCCAAAAAAAAAGTTCAGTGGTTGTTTATCACTTTTGTAGTACACTATAACAGATAACAAATAAAAAACAATATCATCAAATGAATGTGCGCATTAGTTTTCTTGTTCTCAAGCTGTACAAAGTCGTTTCTTCTGGGAAGATTTGTTCAAGTTCACCTTCAATGTTTAGAAAGAAATAGAGTCAAATAGAAAGGAACCAAGCATGACAAAGCCAGAAACAAGATGCATTTGTAAAGATAAGATCAGTCATTTCAGGAAAACCCATATTGCAACGGCCTTGAATAAATGATGTCTACTAATCTCCAACTGACACAAAAGCTATGGCCAAAATAGCTCTTTACTCATTGGGCTTTGGCAGGTTCTTCCGTTAATAGATCTGTCAATTCAACGGTTAAATGAGAGCTATTTCCTGCCATCAGCCATTGATATGCTATTGCCTGTAAAAAGCAAAAGAAGTTCTTTTGATTATGGCAATGACAAGCTAACTTCTAGCTTTGGTTAATGGTTTAACAACGAAATTGTAGTCATTTGATTTGAAACTCTGCTTCTTTGGTTTGCAATTATAGGCTGTTTAGATTCGCCAACATCATTTTGTATCAGCAAATCAAGACTGAAGCTGGAAATAAAAGCTAGCCTTTAGAGGACATTTTATCAGCAATACGGAAGATGTAGTCACTAATGAATTGCCCAAGCAAGATAGTATAGCTGTCCAAGAAATTGATAAGACAAATACTATATTTATAGCACAATACAAAACCCTTTTTTAAATGACAGCTTGTGTAACATGTGGGATTCTGTTGTTTGAAGTAAGCTACTAGCACTCTTTATACTTTCTGTTATTCAAAAAACAAAAAAGAAAATCTAGGCATCTAAGCCAAAAACTGATAGAAAAATATATCTCCTTTTACTAAATACAGTGCATGTTCAAGAGAACTACAGTAATTCTAATTCAGGTATACAGACATAATTTCCAGTAATGATTACTCAGCCAACATAAGATACTCTATTAGAGCTACAGAACACATTCTGTGAATTGTGTGATATAACTCTCATAATCTCATGATTACTGTCATTTGGCTTAATGGCTTACGTCGAAACAAGAAATCAGCAGGAAACTGCAGCAGACCAAACAAGCATATGTTTGATGATACAGCCATAAACGGGTATCTTGCTCTATTCCTTATGTATTAAATCATTGAATATAGAATCTGTAAGAACTTTATAATTGCTATTGTATCTCCACCACTTTAAAAGTGTCAATTACGGAAAAACTTTAGGGAAATAATTTTCGGCGGCATCTCCCTTTCAGCATAACTAAATTGATGCATGGATGCTTCAAGGATCCATGTGCTATATATTATATTGTAATCCAAAGGCTCCTTCAATTATTCAAGATGATAGAGTTTACCAGTTCTTGTCATATGTCCATCAGCTTTTCCTTCTTTGATATTCTGCTAGTGAATTAGTTTTCTTTTCATTGTCCTCATCAGTCCCCGACTTATAATGTGCATCAAGTATTCTCTTTTGGTGTTTACCTATAAAAAAAAAAAGGCAAAGTTCATTGTATCTTTTGCTCTTTCTGAACAATGCAAGCATCTACTTGCTCCTATAAATTGTGATCTGTACTTCCCTTTTTTAGATTAGACCTTAAGACATATGCACATGATATTAACATTATTTAGTTCTTCAAAAGACTTACAAAGCCTGTCTTACTTCAGTGATCGTCTGCTCAACTCGGGCCGCGAACTTGCTATTGGATAGAATAGAACAGAGCTACTGATCAATTATATAGTCCGTATCATTAGCTTATTTACATTATAAATGGCTAACCTATCTCGTCAATGTCAATCTGATAAGGTAGAGCTTCCTACTCAACAGCGATCTCCTGGGCAATCAACCTATTTCCTTTGCTTTGTTCATCGATTTTTAAAAGCTATGTATTTCTTTGCGAATATCAGACTTTATGGGTGTAACTGCGTGTCTTGGCTAAGTGATACCTTTTTGTCTTTCAAACCCCTATTGTAAACGAAAGCTTTGGCTCTTACACTTGTCCAATAATGTTGCTCAAATGCTTTAAATATTCTTTTGTGGTATGTCCATCGAATAAACGTGCTTTAAATATGACTTTTAGTTATTTATTTCTATTGGTGTTTTCTAAAAAAAAAATTGCAGATGACGCTTGTCTGCACTTTGTTGTCAACGAATACAATGCTATATTTTCACATGTAACAATTCTTTTCTTAGAAAAAGAAAGTTGCTGAAACGGCTTATGCTTGGTAACTCCATAAACACACAGTCTATTTACAGCCACACAGGGAGTATCAAAGCCTTCTCCGACAGCTCATGCAATATGGTGTAGCCGACCTAGAAGAAGTCCTAGCCCGGCTTAAATTAGTGACCGATACACCTTTATCCTACAATGAATAAGCACAAGGAACTCCGATAATATTAATTATTGAACAGAAGCAAGCCAAAAGACCATTTTTAGATAATTCTAATCAAAACAGATTAAATTTCTAGCCCTTCCCTTCCTTCTCTTTCACTCCTTTTTTTGGATCTCTCTTTCTTCGTATTTTTAAAAAGAGAAAAAGAGCAGCATTAACGAGCAGCTGGCAGCAGTAAATTCTTTTCCTTTTTTCTCTTCTGATATACACTATGCTCTCCAAACTACTACGACAAAATAAGAGTGCATTGGACGATGAACAAAAGAAACAGAAAAGCGCCTTTCCAACAGCTTCGACTGAGAGGCGTACTATTTATGTAAACATGGAGATCCCAGCTGAAGAGCTTGATGACTACGGGCAACCCAACACCTCGTACGTTTCAAACCAAATACAGACTGCCAAATACACTTGGTACACGTTTCTACCGAAAAACCTGTTTGAACAGTTTCGAGGTATTGCCAACTTGTACTTTCTGTTTTTGGTCGTCCTTCAGATGTTTCCTCTCTTCAGTACCTCAGCCTCACCTGTTTTGGTGATATTGCCGTTGGCTGCCATTCTTGTTATTACAGGAGCAAAAGATGCTGTCGAAGATAACAAACGACATCAAACAGATGAAAGTGTCAATAAAGCTACTGCATATACCCTTTCCGACTGGAAAAACGTGAACATACCAATCCACAAAGTACCCAAGTGGAAACGTCTATTGAATTCAATTAAGAAAATCTTGACACTCCCTTTACAGAGAAATCAAAAAAACAATCAGTTTGAATTAGCCTCACGAGGAAATGGCTTGACTAGATCAGACACCACATACACAAACGCCACTATCAGCCAATCCTCAACAGCACCCAAATCAGTAGCGTCTACATTGAAAAATACGTTCAAGTCAACAACATCACTTTCGAAAATAGTTCTTAAACGTAAGAGCCGTATGCCATATAGACCAGGTCAAGTTCCCCATTCAGTGCTTCGATCTAATACAAAAAAGGGTGATGTATCTCAGCAGAACAAGAAGAAAAAGCGACAATCTACTTCAATCCGTCAGCCACTCGACAAAAGATGGCATCGTACCTTATGGGAAAACATTAGAGTTGGCGATTATGTATGTCTCCGTAACGACGAAGCCGTGCCTGCTGATATTGTTGTGCTTTCAAGTTCAGAGCCTGATGGGCTTTGTTATGTTGAAACACAAAATTTAGATGGTGAAACAAACCTGAAGATCAAACGATCCCTTCAAGCCACTAATGAAATTAATACGCCTGAGCATTGTGAACGCTCTAAATTTTACATTGAAAGTGAACCACCTCATGCCAACCTGTATACCTACAATGGTGTCCTAAAATGGAAAATTGAAAATAACGGCTCAAGACAAATAGACAGTATAGACGAAGGACTTGCTTTAGACCAACACAACATGACTGACGGATCAATCACTTTAACTGAAGAATATGAAGATGACGATGTATTTCATGAGGTGATAGACGATGATGATTTAGAGGATGTGTCGCATGAAAAGACAGAAGCCATTACTGCAAGCTCTGTTCTTCTGCGTGGTTGTGTTTTGCGTAACACAGGCTGGGTAATTGGTTTGGTCTTGTTTACTGGTAATGAGACCAAGATTATGTTGAATTCAGGCAAAACGCCAAGCAAGCAAAGTAAAATGGAAAAAGCTACAAACCCCTATGTAAGTGAAGTTTCATCCTTCATTTTTGTCCCCATCATTTCTTCCATGGTATGTCATACTTATTGTATTTTTTTTTAGGTCATTTTCAATTTCGCCCTATTGTTGATTCTCTGTTTGATTTGTTCTATCGCAGCAAGTATTGTCTACAGCAGCCACAGTTCATCTACTTATTTTGAGAGCAAAGATGCAGAAAGTGGCACTATGGAAGGTTTCATTATGTTCTGGTAAGATACACAGCATTATTTTCCTGTTAGACCTGAAGACAGATTTCTGACTGCTTTATCTTAGGACATCACTGGTCATTTATCAAAATATCATTCCTATTTCACTTTATATCTCTGTTCAAATCGTGAAAACTGCAGCCGTAAGCAAGAAAAAAAGATAGCAGATTTGGGCAATTGTATTAACCAAAGCATCATCATAGGCCTATTTTATCCATTCTGACCTCGACCTTTACAATGACAGACTAGATCAGCCCTGCACACCTAAAACTTGGAATATATCAGACGACCTTGGTCAGATAGAATACATTTTCTCAGACAAGACCGGCACTCTAACTCAGAACATCATGGAATTTCGGCGCTGTACAATTAATGGTGTGTCTTATGGTCTTGGCGATACAGAGGCTGCCGTCGGAGCTAAGTTGAGGGATGATGATGAGCAAGGTGGTGGAAATGGCGGCGACGTAGCACTAGAGTCTGCCAAGATTTCAAGCCAAATTGATCTAGACAAAGCGCGCGTGGAAATGTTGGAAAAGCAAAGCAATTTGTTTGATCACAAATACCTCAATCCAAATTCAACCTTCGTAGATCCACAATTGTTCGATGACATTGGTGCCCAGGACCAACATTCCCAAACGCTTGTTCATTTCTTTTCTGCATTGGCTTTATGCCACACAGTTATCCCTGAAATCCCTGACGAAGACAAGCCAAATGAAATTGAATATAAAGCCCAGTCTCCTGATGAAGCAGCCTTAGTAGCCACAGCAAGAGATATGGGATTTACCTTTGTTGCAAGAGAACAAGACAATGTGCTCGTTGACATCATGGGTGAACAAAGAACTTTCCAACTGTTACATGTTTTGGAATTCAATTCCACGCGTAAACGTATGAGTGTTATCATGCGCTCTCCGGTTGACAACCAAATCATTCTATTGTGTAAAGGTGCTGATTCGGTTATCTATGAGCGATTGTCTACCGGCATTGAAAAGCTGACAGATAAAGCAAGTCAAGAACAGGTTCGAGTTAGAGAGGAAACATTACAGCATTTGGCCACATTTGCAAATGAAGGTAAGAAGATCAATTAGGATGCTAATCAAAGAAATCTCATCTAATCACTCCATCCTCGATAACTTAGGTCTTCGTACACTTTGTATTGCTAGCCGTGTCGTTGAGGAAAAAGAATACCAAGAATGGGCTGCTCGTTACAAGAATGCATCTAACAGTATTCGCAACCGCGAAGAAGAAATTGAACGCGTTTGTGAAGAAATCGAAACATCTCTAAACCTTATTGGTGGAACTGCTATTGAAGACAAACTGCAAGAAGGTGTTCCTAACACAATTGCCGTCCTCGCTGAAGCTGGTATAAAAATCTGGGTATTGACAGGTGACAAGGTTGAAACTGCTATCAATATCGGCTTTGCTTGTAATTTGCTTACACGCGATATGCTTTTGATAAGTGTAAACGCTCATAGCGAAGAAGAGACAATTGACCAATTACGTAAAGCGCTTGAAGAAGTAACTGAAAAATCAAAATTACAAAAGTGTGCACTTGTTATTGATGGTGAATCATTGAAATATGCACTTGAATCAAATTGTAAGGACCAACTATTGGAGCTCGGTACTCAATGTCGTGCTGTTGTCTGCTGTCGTGTAAGTCCTATGCAAAAGGCCAAGGTTGTCAACTTAGTCAAGAAGGGTCTCAAAGTCATGACTTTGGCTATCGGTGACGGTGCAAATGATGTATCAATGATTCAAGAGGCCAATGTAGGCGTAGGTATCTCGGGTGAAGAAGGCAGACAAGCTGTTATGGCGTCCGATTATGCCATTGCTCAATTCAAATATCTGAGTAAATTACTCTTGGTTCATGGCCGTTGGTCCTATTTGCGTACTTCTGAAATGATCTTTACTTTCTTTTACAAGAACATTATGTGGACACTTGTGTTGTTTTGGTATCAATTGATGTGTGGGTAATGTGTTAATTTATCAAACTACTTCTTTTTGGCAGCCTTACTCACATATTTCGTATAGCTTTTCTGGTACAATGATGTTTGATTACTCCTATATTACTCTGTATAACTTGGTGTTCACGTCATTGCCTTGTATCTTTGCAGGTAAGAAGAACTAAAGAGATCACAAGAAAATCTTATACTTACAATCTATTTTAGGAATTTTCGATCAAGACCTTAAAGCCGAATATTCGTTTAAATTTCCTCAACTGTATTTGATGGGTATCCGTAATGACAAGTTTACTACCTCAAGATTCCTGTTGACTGTGCTTGATGCAATCTATCAATCAGCTGTCTGTTTTGGTCTTCCCTACATGGTCTTCATTGGACCTAAATTGAGCAATGATGGATACGACACTGAAGGTGTAACTGAACTGGGTACCTTCATCGCTGGTATTGCAGTTGTGGTTGCCAATGTTCTTGTTGGATTTACTATCTTTAGTTGGACATGGATCATGTTCTTATGTATCATTCTCTCAAGTGCAACCTATTTCATCTGGACTGGTATTTATTCCAACATCTTGACCTTTACTTTTTATGGTGAGGCTATTTTGTTTGGTGAAGGCACTTTCTGGCTCTGTTTGATCCTAACATTTGCTGTCTGCTTGTTCCCTCGTTATCTTGCCAAGTTCTACCTCCAGATGTATCATCCCTTTGACAACGATATTATAAGAGAAGCAGTGCTTTCTAAGCAATCAGGTAGAATCAAGTTTAGTCGTGGACGCTACATGGATGAAGAAGAAGAAGCACTTCCAATCAACTTGGTCCGCTCGCATTCAGAAAACCCTCAACAATTCGAGGAGAATAGCTATGCCATGAAAGAAAAGAAACGCAGTCGATTTGGATTGCGTCGCACTGACACAAACGCTTCTGGTAGAAGCGAGATTATGAACATGAAGACAGGTGCACGTACATCATTCAATGGTTTCGCTTATTCTTCAGATGATTCTCACGTATTTGAAGAATACAGAAAGTCTGTATACCGAACAAATACTGGAAGTGATTTACTTCGAACAAGTCTTGTTCAAAAGGCTCGGTTATCTATGATGTCTGCATCAAAGAAGAAGGGTCAAGACTGGATGCCTATTGATAATTTCAAACTACGAAAGAAATCGCCTGCTAGCCTAGGCAAGAAGATGATCAAAGCAGTCAAGAACCGTATTGCACACAATCAAGCCAAGACAAACAGTAATACAAGATCAGCATCTGATGGCGCATCTTCTGTATATGGATCAAGTTTGATTAATACAGAAAGCCTTGACAACATTACTCTTCTAGCTCCTACTACAGATCCAACTGGTCAGAACTTTGTTGCCCCTATTCCACCTTCCTCTCCATCTACTGAAAACCTTCACTACAATACCGATATGCAACCTGTCCAGCCATTGTCGGTTCACCAAGGCCACCAAAATAACTATCATGAGGCAACTCATGTAGACGAAGACCAGCAACGCATTGGTCAAGACAACCAACCAGAGTCAAAACCATATTCATCTTCACAGCATCATTACTAGCATTGAACTGTATACACCCATACCATAAAGACCTGTCTTTAATATACATATATACATATACACGCATTCACTTTTATATACCTGATAGATTGTACAAATAAAACATAGTTTTTGTGTAGATCCAAACACGACGTCATTTTGAGGCCCGAACATTGTCGGTTCTTCATTTTATCCTGTTGATTCCAAGAAACTCTTAGTGTCTCATAATTCCTATATTTACTACTTTGCTTTCTTTTTGTTTCTTTTTGTTTCCTTTTAATTTACTATTATGACAAGGCAGATATCAACTTCACCTAAAAGTGAAAACGTAAGCCATTCATTTATTTCAAATTGAAATTGATTACAAAGGAAAAATTACTTATCCTATCAATTTCTTGTTACTATGCATGATAGACATTAGAAAAAAAGAATATGAGTGGTACGAAAAATACAATAAATTTGTCATTTCATTTAATTGATAGCCTTCTAGATGTAGATAACGATAAAGACAATAAACCGCTAAATAAGATGATGCGCGCCATGTCAGAGATTTCAATTGAATGCGATACAATTCAATCCAATGACAGCAGAAGTCTATTATTAGACGACCATACAAACTATTCTGATCGACGGCTGCTCGAAACGAAAGTGAGGTCAGCCTTCGAGTTACCCAGTACTGAACTGCTGAACAATGGTACGACAAACAAAGAGAAAACAAAGGAGTCCTTTTCACTGATCACCGTTTCAACATAATAGAGTTCCCTTGTTATCTGATACGTTTGGTCACATTGCCAGGCTGGATGTACATCACTTCCAACTATGTTTGCTTTTACGCTTCGTTGCCAGGAAAGAAGGTAACCCATTCGTTGTCTGCATTTGAAATATTGCACATACTTAAACGACTTGAAAGAGACTGATCAGTTTGCTTTATACATTGAATTAGAAAGGACCTTACAAAGCAGGTTATTTATCAAAAAAGAATCATATCACATCACCTCGAACATATCGATATTATTTCGAACTCAAGAACCATGTGTTTTCTTGGTACGCTTCAGCAGAGACTAAGTATGCTCCAATTAACAGTATCGACCTGAAATGTATCACCAAGATTGAGCCCTCCAGACATAAGAAACATGGAATTCGATTAACAACAAACACACACCATCACTATACCATTATTGCTGACTCTGAGCTTTCTCGTCGTGAATGGATGGATGAACTGCGAAGAGGCGTCTTTATGGCTCAGCATGCTGGCAACAGTGTCCGGATTGTACTGCCTTTTTCAAAGATAACAAATGTAGACAAACCTTTGGTATTCCAATTTGCAACGAGCATTCGGATTCGATTCCAAGATGATTTGTTGAGTGATAATTCGGTGGGCGAAGAAGATGTGAGTGTAGAGTAAAGAACAAGAGGAAAACGTTTCTTGACTGATCTCTATCTTGATCTCTAGTACTATTTCTCGTTTTTTCCAGATATAGATAAAGCTTTTCATGAAATTGTTACCAATTGGACAATCAAGACAGCTCATCTCAACATAACACGGGAAGAAAGAAATGAGCCAGTAGAACCGCAGCCACCTGCTAATGGCAATAGCTTCCTGAGTTTCGATAGTTTTCTAGATAATATATCCACAGCTGCGTTACCAACAGTTTTAATGGGAAAGCTTGTCAATATTACCAGTTTGTTCCAAATGCAACAGCGATCTGTAGCCACAGGCGACGCTGAGGATGCCCTGAATGACAAAGACAGCACAGATGAAAGCGAAGATGAGTCAGATACAAAGCAGACTGAAAGAGGTCTTGCTGAGGCTTCACCTACCTCATCTTCTAAGTCAAAAAGGAATTCATTTTTTAGCAAATCAGTTCCGGATGTATCAGAAAGTACGGAAGTATCTAATCTTGCAGTAAGTACCCCAAGCACCACAGATAGATCGGTCGTCAAAAAGAGGCCACATTCTGCCTCTTACTCGTTTACTAAAATGCCATGGTCAATCAAGAACCAAGTTTCTCGAACAGACAACAATAAATCCTCTGTAGATAGCCTATCAGGCAAAACGGCACCTTCTACTAGTCAGCAAACGAATGCAACGACCCGAAGCAGAAATAGCTCATTGTCTTCTATACGACAACATATATCGCCTACTTACTTATACAACAAACTTCATACTCACGCAGCATCTACGTCGCCATCTCCAGATGTTGCCAACACTGATATGACACATCCTAGTGCTGATATATCATTGATGAGTCATGAGGACTCAGATCGTGAAAAGAACCATTTGGCTCCCACAACTACTCGTAAACAGCGTGCAAAGAGCGTAGGCTCTGCCATTCTTACAAGTACATGGAGCAAGTTAGCACCAAGTATTATCGACAATTACTACCAGCAGCAACATATCAATGAAAATAATCATCTTCATCCAAAAGGGCCTGTCTGGCTAAGCGATAGCATTATTGAAGAGTTGGAGAATTTCATACAACCTAGTCAATATGATGGCAGTGATTCAGAAAGTGATACAGACTCAGAAGGTCAAACTGTGCTTGAGTCATTCAAATCAACAGGAAATGATTTACTGAAACAAGGACAACAGGATACTATGAATGAGCACTTGAATGCCAACTTCCCAATGTTGTTAGAAGCCGAAAAAGTAAATGCTGGTATGTGTTTTTAACCAGGTTATCTATATGATATTTATTAAGCAAAAAATAGTATTCAAAGCATCCTTCTGGCGAACCATTCCTTATAGTGGCAAGATATATATCACAGACAAATTCTTTTGCTTCCATAGTAGAGTACTTGCAGGACAACAGAAGTTCATTGTGTCATGGCAAGATGTAATTAAAGTTAAGAAAATCAAGACACGAAACTACCAACTTCTCTATGGCATGACCATGATTGTAAAAGACATTCCAGATGAGGTATAGCAAAACAAGAAAAAAGGTCTATTTCCGATTCTTATATTGTTGCAATACCTATCTTTTTTGTAGGTCTATTTTGATTTTTATTCTGTAAGATTACGAAATCTGTGCTATTCTATATGTCAGCTGAAAAAGACAAAAGAAGATGACTTTGATGCAAGGTAAACAACATGCATTTCTTTCTTCTCTTCTCCGTGTTTTTTGTTAATGACTTGCTTTTGTCTAATCAAACCAATATATGGTATTTTCTGTAGTTCTGTTCATTCTAAAGCGTCCAATGCTATTTCTTTGGCTAGCAGTATAATTTTAGATCGACCAGAACATGTTGAGCCTCCCCTTGACTATGGTAAGCATTTCCTTGATATAAGAGACAAAAGCTGTTTGGCTAACAGAAACACTTGTCTTAGATGGCCCGCCATTGTTATCCTCTTCTTCCATCATTTCAAAGCCTTCTATCAAATTCAAGAAGCCGACAAAGCCTTTACATATAACATGCCTTACCATTGGATCAAGAGGAGATGTTCAGCCTTATTTGGCTCTTTGCAAAGAGCTTCAAAAGGATGGGCATACCTGTAGAATTGCTACACATCCTGAATATGAGAAATGGGTAACTGATCACAATGTTGAATTCAGGTCCATTGGTGGTGATCCAGGCGATTTGATGGTAATTTGCTTAGTAATGAATGACTATCTTTGCTTCTTTGAAACTAATCATGCAATGATGAAAATTAGAAACTTTGCATCGATAACAGTTTCTTGTCCGTTTCTTTTATCAGAGAAGGAACCAAATTCGTAAAGTATCTGTAGTTTATTAGAGCTAGTCTCAAGTACTCACTTTAGATCTGCATTAGTTCTTCACCTGGTTCGAAAATCTACTTGCATCCTCATACGAAGCATGCAAAGGTACTGATGTGATCATCGAAAGCCCTAGTGCCATGGTAGGCGTACATATGGCCGAAAAGCTTCAGGTTCCCTACTTTAGAAGCATGCCGTTTCCTTTCACGCGTACAGCCAAATTCCCGCATCCTTTTGCCACACAAACAACTGCAGGTGGGCGCGTATTTAATGACATGACTTACGTTATGATCGATACAGCATTATGGGCTGGCACTTCGCGATATATTAATCGATTTAGACGTGAGGTACTTCAGTTGCCCAACACAAACTTGGACCGCCTTGAGCTCTGGAAAGTACCTCATCTTTATTCTTTCAGTCCTACAGTCGTTCACCCACCCAAAGATTGGCCAGACTATATCCACTGCACTGGTTATTGGTTTCTAGACAATCCTGACAAGTCTTGGCAACCCCATGCTTCTCTCATGGAATTTTTGCAAAGCAAGAATGATAAACGTCCAATTGTCTATATTGGATTCGGTTCCATTATTGTACCAGATCCTGTTGAAACAACACGTATGATAGTTGATTCAGTATTGAAAGCAAATGTGCGTGCTATCATCTGTAAAGGATGGTCATCGAGAACAAGCAGCAACGTAAGCAGCGGCTTAACAAAAAATACAAGTCGTCATAAGAAATCTAGATCAGAAGCTGATGTTGGGAACATCAAGCAAGAAGAAGATGAACAGGATGAAGATAGTGAACAAATGCTAGATCAACATCCTGGAACAATCTATCAAATCGATTCTGTACCACATGATTGGCTTTTCCCTCAAATACAAGGCGTTGTGCATCATGGTGGAGCAGGCACTACTGCTGCCGGTCTAAGAGCTGGTCTGCCAACTGTGATCAAGCCCTTTTTTGGTGACCAACGGTTTTGGGGTCAGCGCGTTGAAGAGTTACAAGTAGGAGTTTGCCTAACTAAGCTGAAAGAGGCACAGCTGACCGAGGCTCTCAAGACAATCACACAAGACGAGGCAATGGTTATCAAGGCTCAAAGATTGGGTGAAGCTATTCGAAAGGTAAGCTTGATTACAGATAGAGAAGACCAATACTGATTTTGTTCTGTGTAGGAAAATGGTCCTCGTAATGCAGTAGAAAACATGTATCGAGAATTGGAGTTTGCAAAAACACAAAGAATATCTCATTCATAACCGCAACAAGCATAGTATACCATGTATCATATGACTCAATAACTTTAATTCATATACCACTCTATACATAAGATCCGCTTAAAGAATAAGACAAGATATCACACAAAGCTTCAGCCTGATTTTCAAGTCGAATAAACACATGCCAAGCACATGCAGACTTTGCTTTTTTTCTTCTTCCTGCATCTTTATAGTCTGAATGTATTTAGAAATAAAATCAAAATGTAATATCTTGTCTACAAGTTGTTGAAGGAATCAGCTGCTCTAACTTCACTGAGCTAGCAATGATTGAAGAACAAGGAAGGTTGAACGGAAACTCAGCATGTATGAACAAGCGCTTTGGCACATTCAATGCCAAATGTCAGCACTCTTAATGATTCATTTTTTTAAATGTTGCATGTGCTTTACAAACACCAAGACATAGTTGTTATCCATTCAAGTTATTTTCATTGTTGTTTCTGATATAAAGAAAAGAGAGAGGCCCTTTAGCTTAAAAGGAGCCCCTATATCCTGAACAAAGAGCGAACCACTCTTTGCTCTAACTTACTTCTCTGTTTCAGAGAAGAGTTATAAGAACCGAAAAAAAATGCAGAAAACCACTTTCTTTTATAGTTGTTCAAAACAAATATATATCAAAGTTTGAATTGTTTCAGTTTTCTGAAAAAAGTATCTGTTTAATCAACTATCTATCATCATGATAAACTATAGCATCATATGCTTCAACTCCTTTGCATAATTTCCTTTCATGTATCACTCCATATGCTTCTTGATACATTTCCCTTACTGAAAATTAAATCACTATCTCACATACAAAAAAAAAAATGTTTTCCTTCCCAAATGTTCTGTTTTATTGCAAGTTTGGATGAGAAGCAGAAGCTAAACTCAATAAGGTGCCTGAGACTCTTCTGGCTGATTTGGGTGGAACACTGTTTGATGTAGAACTGTTGGACCCTATCATTGTTTTTTTTAAAAAATAAATGCATGAATACACGAATTATTAGATCAAGAAATTAGACAACTCATTTACTAGATCTGTTGGCGATAGGTGGAGGAATGACAGAGTCATTAGCATCCAATTGGAGAGGAGGTATATTGCTCAAATTGTTCTTTTCAGAGGCCATTGATCTTTGCGAAGATGTGGATGTAGAGCGACGAATCTTTTAAGAGAGAGATAAAGTTAGTACTGATTGAGATATGACATTCGATACTTACTCGACCGCCTCTTCCGGGTGAAGGAGGAACTGTTCTGAATACAGCAGGAATACTGGTATTCTCAAGAGGTTAACAAAGATGATCATCAGAAACAAAACAAACCTTACCCTTCATCCAAAGGAATATCATCTGTAGGCAAACCAGCTTGTTTGCGGAGTTGAATAAGCTCACTCTTGTACTTGTTGCATTGTTGCATCTTCATGAGAACTGATACAATACAGATAAGCATGAAATCCCTAAAGTACTGATATCTTATACCTACACTCTTTTTCCATTTCAGTTGTCTTGTTTTTCAAAACAGCAATTTCGGAAAGAAGCATCTCTGCTGTTCCATTCTGTGTTTCGTTAACTGGATTTGGTGATGTAGTCCACTTCTTTGCACTATAGAGCAAATAAATTAATAAGACTAAGAACAAGTCATCTATTGAATACTTACATGACAGGTGAAACTGTGCTAGATGGTGTATCTGGGTTAACAGTTAATAAAGGAGATGAAGATTGAGATTGAGATTGTTGTTGCTGTTGCAATTTCATGAATTCCAATTGTTTTTGAAGTTTATTGACGATATACTCTTGTTCTTGTTCCAATGAGTTTTCCATGTCAATCTTTTCACGCTGAAGTTGGTTCAACTTCTTCTGTAACATGTTGGTCATGTACTCTTCTTCCTGCTCCACTTGCAAAAGCAATTCCCCCTTTTCCTTTTTGAGGCCCGTAATTTTCTTAAGTAGACGGTTGGAGATGAACTCTTCTTCTTGCTCTGCCATTGAGTTCTTAGAAGAAAAAGAGTGGCATTAATTTTCTTACTTTCATGATTCAATCTATTTTTTTTTCTTTACCATATCGACAGCCATTTGTCTAAGCATCTTGTTGTCATGCTTCAGAATGTTGACGTGTCCTTGCTCCATTTCCAATTCGAATTCAAGTTTTTTTATGTGAGCTTCTTGCTCAGTACATTTTTCATGCAGCTTCTTCACTTGATCTCTAAGTGCAGCTAAATCATCTAAAGCCATCAATTCATCCAGTTGACTAGCATTCTCCTTACTGTAAAAAAAAACAAATTGTTAGCCATAATGAGGAAAACAAAGAAAACAAGAGTACTTGCGAGTTCTTTGTCTTAAATTGATTCAGGTTCGACTCATATGCTTTTGTACGTGACTTAAGGTCCGCTTCCAGTACAGCTTTATCCTTTCGAACCTATGATAACAAAGTCAGGCACCTTCTCTTTTTAAAATTCCTATAGTCTACTTTGTACCTTCTCAAGCTGTTCGCGGAGTGAGTTTGCAAACTTTTGTTCATTGTCTCTGATTTCATTCAATAGTTTATCGTTCTAGAAAAAAAAAAAGAAGCAGTTGCGCCAATAAGAAAGAAAGACAGAAACCAGAGTGTATTTTCTCTCAACTCACCTCGTCATCATAAGACTGAAATTTGGAAGAGAGCGTGCTAGAAGCAGTAGAAGAGAGTCCTTGGTCACTCATGGTTATAAGACAAAGAAGTAGTTATTAAAAGAAAAAAAAAAGAAAGAAAGAAAAGTGTTACTCTGTCGGACTTCACATAACGAATTTACTTTGATTTTCAACTATTTTAGTTATCAATCTTGCTGTCTAACCCTCTTTACTTTGAGAGGAGTACAAATTCAGTAGCCATGTGCGCCTTTGTTTTATTCATGTTGTACACATAGAAGTTCAACTCGTTATCTAGTCGAGGAAGATGTATGTATATATCAGCAGAAAAGAAAACTACCATCAGTTTGATGTAAAGGACCATCACCATTTAGCACATTTTTCATCATGCAACTTGAGCCAATGCTTTGCGAGAAAGAATATTGTTCAAGTTATAAATAGTCTGAAGAGCAGAAATTGATTGGATGACCTGAAATTAAATAGAAAAACAATCAAAGATGCTTTTGCTAAAAAAAGAATTATGCAAGATTTTTTTTCTACCCCTCCTTTCCTCTGTTTTGATTGTCTTCAAGATGTTACATGTTTTATTGTCATTTGATCCAAGAACAAACAGACTTAGCTTGCAATAAAACTATGGTAGTACGTAAAAGTAAACATAGCCATAAACAGTTGGCAATCAACACGATCAGAGAGGCCTCCATGTCCTGGAATGAATTCATCGAAATCCTTAAGGCCACTTGCTCTCTTGACCGCACTTGCAAAAAATCCACCAAAGGGGCCAATGAGAGATGCAAAAAGAGCCATCATTACTGCATGAAACCTAATACAGGTGTCTAATTCAGCCTGTTTGTTATATGCAGACAGAGAAAGTATCAGCAAGCAGTTGCTTTTGTTTTATTGCATATAATTACGTTGTTTTTAACCAATCCCTTGATTTGATATAATGGAGTGGATGTCTAAAAAAGAAAGCTATTAAAAACCAATGCCATATAGACAGATCAACTTACTATAAAAGCCAACAAGACAGTGATCACAAGAGCACCAATAAATCCTTCAAGAGTCTTGTTGGGACTAAGATTCACAAGCTTTGTCTTTCCAAAGCGTCGCCCAAAAATATAGGCTGCTATATCGTTACATACAACAAGCATGCTTGGAAACAGAAACCTTGATTGGAATGAAGTTAGGCGAAATGACGTCTGTCAACAGTATTATGCTACAAACCAAAAGATTCCACCTTGATCTGTATTGTGATAAATCAAGATAGGTTGTGGTACTGTATAGAGAACACACAAATGCACCCAAGATACATGCAAAATATGAGAACCAAGTGAATCAGGAGGACATTGGTTTAAGACAGACAATACCCAATTACAAAGCCCTTAGATTAAGAACAATTAGTAGAAGAAAAACATGTCATCAACAAGTATGGTTTTATCAGTTGATACGACTTACACAGTGTATAAAGCATGAAACAAAGAAACAGTCTTAAGTGAGAATACCAGATAAAGTTAAACGTACTTAAAGCGCAAGTAGCAAATAACGCCCTATAAGTGCGAGAAATAAAGAACATTCATAAGTTTGCTCTAAAGGCTCTTCTTTTGACATACCAATCATTTTGAACGACTCGATTTTCAAGATGAACATCTTGTGGAGTAAGTTTTACTCTGCGTAATTCCTATGTTTTATCATCATGTTAATTGATCACGACTGATGACACCTTATTCGATGTCTGTTTAACAGTTTATCTTGCCTGAAATACTTTAGCTTGGATTAGCATGATCAACAGCATAATCAGTCGAATATCTTTTGACATCAAAAGACCTGTAAAGAAGATCAACATGTATCCACCAGTTTTAAAACGCATCTTTTTTGTCTAATAAAAAAAAAAAGAGTAGAGGAAAAAGAAAAGAAGAGACTTTATGATTTGATACTCAAAGGCTTAAAAGATAAGTCTGTATTGCTCTCTGTTCAATCGCCCTCTCCGCCTCTTTCTTTTTATCAACTCATGACCTCTAAGTGATTCATTTCATAAGAAATATGCCTTAATATAACACTTGTTTCCTGTTGAATAATAGACTTTTATTGAGTTATTAAAAAGGAGGAAGGAAAAAGAAAACAATAGACTATTCCTGTCTTGACTAAAACTTGTTCTTTGCTTGTTCCAAACTTTTCTTTGCTCTCTGAGTCCGTTCTAGAGCATCGCTTGTCTGTTTCGAGTTCATCATCTGAATCTTTTTCGGCACATATCGATCCAGTCGAGAAACATTTGGCAGATCCTGAAGCACACTCTTGATCGTGTCATTTTCAAATCCATAAAGCCTGAAACCTTCTTTGTGTGGCAGATAATCAGGGGCATAACCACGTCTTATGAAGCAAGCATTTTTAATGAAGGGTGCCCAAGCGCCGATGGCTGTAGGCTTGGTGACAGGGTATCTCGGTTGATCAGCAGCCTGGACAAGAAAATGAGGTCCGTTACCACCATGGATGATACGGGCAGTCATGATGGTATTGGCATTGGGATTGATTGCGCTAGGGTATAAGGTCTGAATAGTATAGCCTACAGGAAATATAAAGTTACGTGTATGAAAGCCTGGTCTATCGAAAACTACAGTGCCTGTATCTATCAACTTGAATGGGCCTATTTGTTGAGGCAGCACAAGTTCAGTACCTTCTCTCTCAACCGGTTGGATAAGCAAAGGAGAACGTCTGACTATGTCATACTGGATTTGCATTTGCTTTTGTTTTATCTCTTGAAGCTTTGAGCCTTATAAGCCAAATGTAAATGTCATGATAGTGGAAGCAGTTCTCTTCATTTACCTTTGGCTCCAAACAAGAACGAAGGTTTCTTTAGAAAGTTAAGTATAAGCTTTTGACCAAACTATATCGTTTCAAATAAGGGTCATGAGTTATGTGTGTTTTATTAAGGTAATCACCTCATAAGGTAAAATCCACATAATTTGAAACTATAGTTAGAATTAGACAAGAAAAGAAGAGGAAACAAGAAGGTCTTGATAGTTTTATTGTTGACTTTTGATCTTGTTTCCAACATGATATAAGATTAAATGATTTATTTCAAGGAACTCTAACTACAAGTAGACCTGTTTTTCGCTCGTTTTTTATTTTATCAGGTGTATATTACAAAAAAAAAAATATCTTTATATCTAATCCTTATCAGCATCTTCTTTAAGGGATACAGTACGGTTGACAACAATGTTCTTCAAACCTTCCTTGACCTTACCGGCCTTGATCAAGTCAGCATCCAATTCAGTATCTTTATCCAAACAGAAATAACCAGTACGGGTGAATTGCCAACGCATGCTTTCTTTATCCTTACCACCAGTCTTCTTGACCCAATCAGCAATGTGATCATAGATACCAACTTCAGCAATGGCACCCTTCACAATTTCCAAGGAGTGACTGTTGAGATCATTCAAGTAACCACCTTCAACTGTTTCGGGGTTATCGTGCATGAAGAGACGTTCATAGATACGGAGTTCATCCAACTTGACAGGTGAGTTATGCTTGGGAGATTCAGCCACCCAATGAATATAAGTCTTGGGCTTCTTGAACTCACCCTCGTTTTCATAAACACACTCAATCTCAATCACCTTACCATCAGCATCCTTCTTGTAGTTGGTACAACGAACAGGGTGCTTGGCGTACAAGAGACCAACCGACTTTCCGGGAGCAAGACGGAAGTAACCCTTGGTGTCTTGTTCACGGAAATCAGAGCGGTCGATATAGACCACCTTGGCAAAGGGAACCTTGTGTTCACCAAAGCTAGGATCTCTAGGCTTGTTGGGCACAACCACTTCCTCAACAAAGTCGTCAGGGAGGTTGGTCAAGACGACACGGACAGGATCGGCAATGGCCATCAGACGAGGAGTGGACTTGTCGAGGTATTCACGTGTCTTGTTGTCAAAACGAGAGACTTCGATGGTCGATTGAGCTGTGGTCACACCGAGTTCAAGGACAAAGTTGTTGATGGCTTCAGGAGGAACACCACGACGACGGATACCGACCAAGGTGTAGAGTCTAGGATCGTCCCAGTCACTAACATGCTTGTTGTTGACCATCTTGAGGATCTTACGCTTAGACATGATGGTACCAGTCACGTTCAGACGACCGTATTCCCATTGAACAGGCTTGTAGATCTCTACAGCGTCCACCAACCAATAATAACTTTCACGAGACTGTCTGAATTCAGTTGTACAGAGTGAATGAGTGATGTTCTCAAAGGAATCAACACAACAGTGAGTGAAGTCGTAAGTAGGGTAGATGCACCATTGATCATGGGTTCTGAAATGAGGTGTGTAGAGCACACGATAGGCAATCAAATCCCAGAATTGAGGGTTACCGTTGGTCAAGTCCATCTTCATACGAAGTGTCACTTCACCTTCCTTATAACGACCCTCCTTCATCTTCATGAATTGATCCAATGTCTCTTCCATGGGTCTGTCGCGATGAACACAGGCCTTACGTTCACCATGATCCTTACCACCTCTGCATGCATTGATTTCCTCACCTGTACATTGACAGGTGTAAGCCAAACCCTTCTTGATCAACTTGACAGCCAAATCAAACAACTGTTGGAAATAGTCACTGGAATAAGTGATCTTGAAAGGCTCAAAACCGAGCCATCGAACGGTATCGAGAATGGAAGTAAAGTATTTCTCTTCCTCGGCTTCGGGATTGGTATCATCGTAACGGAGATAGGTAATACCATTATGGGCTCTTGCGTAACCAAAGTTGACATTGATAGCCTTTGCATGACCGATATGGAGATAACCATTAGGTTCAGGAGGGAAACGGGTGACGACCTTGCCGCCTGTTGCCTTGAGATGTTCTTGCATCAGTTCAGGCTTGATCTGAGGGTTCTCGCCTGCCTTGTGCAACTTGCCAAGTTCACCTTCAAAGAAAACTTTGCTTAAATCAACTGACTTTTCTGCTTCCTTGGGCTTTTCGCCAGATTTGGGAGCAGCATTAGGCTTGGCTTCCTTCTTTTTCTTTTGAGGTGCGTCACGTTCGTCTTTAGGGCCCAACAAGGCAAGGTATTGAGCTTCCACCTCGTTCTTTAATTTACCACCATCAGCCCAACGAAGCGATTCCATCTTTTTGGTGTTGGCAAGGGTAGGACCCAAGGTCTTATAACGGTTGGCAACAATGTTATCTTTGTTGTTGTTGATGTATTCGGCAACTGCTGCGCTAATCTGTTCAGGTGTGATCACGATACCTAATTTCTCCCCCCCAAAAAAGAAGATGTGAATCATCCATGACATCAAACTCAAGCATCAAATACGTTACCAACACCGGTAGCAGCATCGAATTCTTCTTCCTTAAATCCAGCATCACAAAACTTGTTGGCAGCTATTTAAAAAATATCATGAAGTTCTTTAGATTCGCGTTATTCTCTCTTATTTTATAAAATTTTACCAGAGATTTGATCGGTTGTCTTTAAATCACCATTCATGATTTTCTTGACAATGAAACCGAGGTGTTCTTGAGCACCCTTGGAGGCAGTGGTAGCTAAAGTGTACAAGAGAATACCAATATCCTTGTCACAACCAGAGTCGCGTACTTGAGCTTCATCAATTACTTTTTCAAGTGTAGGAGCAAGCTTCTTGTTCTTGGCTGTATCTTTGGCCTTTTGTTCGGATAAACCGATTTTGACAAAGAGTGGAACTAAATCCTCCATCGTTTCTGTTTAAAAAAAAAGAAGGTACAAGTAAACAAAAAAAAAATAGAAAGGGAAAAGGGTTGATAGGTGGATCAAATGAATTTTGACCCTGTTTTCAGTCACACAAGCAGTCACTTGCAGGAAGGGCAGATCAATCATGTCAATGTTGACACTTCGACTTTGATATCACTTGCTTTGAGATAGTGAATACTGAGTGCGATTTGTGTACAATTGGTTGTTTACTTTTACAGATCATTAGTGAACGAGAACGGAGGAGAGAGTTATGAAGTCATGAAGAGTCTCTATAGGTCTTTTCAGGAACCACATAAAAGTCATGATTCAAGAAGAGTTGATTCAAGATTGTATTTCCAAGGTTAGTAGATGCTTTTCTTTAGACTATGTGTGTGTGTGCATTATAGAAAGCAAAATGCTGATTGAGACTACCAGGTGCTTTCTGAAGCCTGCTTAGAGAAGGAATGATCATGCATGTCTATTGGTTACAAGAGTAGTTGTTTACTCTCACCCATATTAAGAGGTTGGTACTACATTGGAGAAATTGAATAAGAAGAGCTCTTCTAGGATACTGAGCCTATGATTTCCATGTATATTTATCATAAGGAACAGTAAACAAGTCTATCCGAAAGAGAAACAAAGGCTCCATGTCTGACCAAGAAGACAACAGAGGAGAATACAGCAAGATAAGAAGAGTACCAACTAAGCCTACTCTGGCACTCTACTGGCAAGCTTTCATTGGTTTCAAATCGCAAATGAGATACATGAGAGAATAAAATTGAGCTTCAGCCAACTGCAATATACCCCACAGCTTTTCTCTTGGCTAATTATACCTCGTTGTTTTTAATATGAACAGGTTCTTCATCACCACTTCCTTTTTTAGACTTTGTTCTTTCTTTTTTTTTCTTATAAAAAGTTGTTATTCAAAAGCAACAGGATGATTTGTTATTAGTAGATGTCTATATGAGACAAGGCCCTTTTTTCTTAAAATGGTAAAGACTCCTTGTTCGAAAAAGGGATAAATCCCTTATTGACTATTAGAGAGCATGATATGATTGTTGGCAATCTGTCTAGTAGCTAAAAAAGGTTAAGAGAGAGAGAGAGTAAGAGAGTATTTCGGAACCATCAGGTGGAACAGACCAGATTCCAAGTGCTATAAATACAAATAAGAAATGTTCTTTTAATGAACAAGATTTTGTCGGATAGACTTACATATAAGATTACTATAAAAAGCTAATTCGGAAAAGAAAAACTTCATTCCGTACAAAAAAGAAATATCTGTTTATAGCAACTATTAATAAAGAAAACATGGCCATTAAAACAATACTATTCTAGACATAATGGAATTTTGTCTATCATTAAGAGAATCAATAAGGTCAACTACATGAAATCTACACTATGAAATAGAGTATCGGATCTAACAAAAAAAAAACAAATAAAATAAAAAAAGAAAGTGACTAATGAGGGATCAAGAAAGTGCAGTTCGATTTCCTTTTTTGGATTTGATGGTGTTTGAAAGCAATCGATGTCTCTCCGACTCTTTTCTTTACAGACTATTTCAAGGACAGTCAAGGATGCTTGTTTTTATTTTTAAAAAGCTTGTTTTATTTGTGTTATTCTTTTCTTAGTAACACTGCATTAGAAATCAACAAACAGTTTATGTAGTGCAAATTTAATGCCTACTCCTGAGCCACTGTGTACAAAGAAATGCATAATAGATCTGAAACCAAAAGAGGTGATACATGTTTTCATTAGCAGCTCATGTTTAGACAGAATCGTATGATAGAAGTTGTTAATGAATTGAGTTTTATTATTTTGTCTATGTCAATATAACAAATGTGCTGCTGTTACAACCGATCTTATGTCCTTTAAACCAAATAATCATTTCAAAGTACGCTATTGCGACATCATTTTAGTTTTTAGAATACCAAATAGGAAAATGAACGGCCCCATGAATGAATCAGATGTGTAACACATATTGTAATCGAATGATTCTATGTTTTTTATATATATATGATGAAATGCACAAAAAAAAAGAGTCTAAAGAAGAGAGAGGGGGAATATGATAAAATGGATATATACAATAAAAAAAAATACATATTAAGAAATAAATAAGGGTTTTAAGGAGTGCCAGTATGAGATCCATCACTGTAAAAGAAATCATCAGTGGATGCTTCGGACAGATAACGTTCAAATTCAGCGGATTCTCTTCCATCATAAGGTAACATTTCATTCTTCCATTTACATTGAGAGCATTCATATCGCACTCTTGAATTATCAGTTAAGCGTTTGTTGAGTACAATCAATGATTTCTCGGATCTTGTCAGTTGAACAGAATTAGGGCTTTTACAGCGAGGACATGGATGAGATGCTTGTTCAAGGCAGATCTTCTTTCCAGAGTTTGATACTAATACGAATCCAGTCATTAAATGTAGAAATTAAAGAAAATAAAATAAATAAAATAATTTTTGACTTATTTATATAGGATGAGAGGAGTTTGAAACAATTCAGGCCCACGTTTTCTTTCGAAATTTTTATAGGTCGAGTTTCAAAATAATAAGAGAGAGAGAGAGAGAGAGAGAAGCCACGTTTCGCAAATGGTGCTACTTTGGACTTCCTTCTTACACCAATCAAGCTAAATGTAACTTTTCGTCATTCATACGTCGGAGACAAAAGCCTATTTCCTTTCAAGCAGTGCCTTTGACTGATAAATCCAATATGACTCTGTCATTTCTATTACTGAAAAATTTTCAACTGGGTTCTAAACCAACTCTCTTTTTCTTTCTTTAACTACGCGATAAAGAAAGTGTAACCTATAAAAGAAGTAAGAGAAATATTCCCTGATACAAAGTCTATTTAATTTAAGAATTAGCCTAAGGCTTTAATTATAAAACAAGGTTCTATCGTACGATTCAAGTCACAATTGTGTCATATCTCTCTTATGTAGAGAACAATAAACTGCTTTTTGACAATAGAATGGCACCAGTGTGAATGATGCAATTTTAGCCAAGTATGCGCTAGACAGACTAAATTAATTGGGCTTTTAAGGCTGGGGAATGTATTTCAAATGGAGCTTATTTATCCCAGTTTCCCGTTTTCTTTCCCAACAAACTGACCTTTTTTTTTATAAACCCTTGTGTCCCTTTTCATGTTTATTGTGTGTTAAAAAAAAAATTCGGAGATCAAGTGATCCTTTTTTATGTTGTCAATCTGATTAAGTAAATTTTCTTATTGTGAAAGTTGTGTGTGTGTATTTATTGTTGCGTAGTTACTCTGACTTGATGTATGTGACACCCTACAAAGAGAGTCACTTGCTCAGCATAAATTTTTATCATCTTTGCTTCATGATGGCACCTAAAAGAAAGGCACAATCACACGATTCAACACTGACAAAGAAACAGTGTCGAGAGATAGGCTCACTCTGTTGTCAACCATTCCCCACACATATCTATTTCTCATTAGCCTTGATTCCTTCCTTATCCGATAGAGCACTATCATTACTTGAGAAAGAATCAGGCGATATTCAATATTTAGCTCACTGTCTTCGTCATCTGGCTGATCAACCTGATCTCCTCAAAAGTGTCATCACACAATTCAGACACCTTCTGGAGACAAAGCAAACAGAGGAATACAGGACATTGTTGTCTGAGGAACATCGTATTGATGGTACAAGAGAATATACATTTCTTGTTCATCTTGTAGATCAGTTAGAGGTGAGATTGCTGTGTTTCTGTTGACCCAGCCTACCTTATGCCTCTCTTCTTTGTAGAGTCGCACTAGTTCATTATTGAGATTGTTGTCTGATCCAATCAGTTCACTCGATACATTCTTTCTATTTGAAGTGACATTGACAAGAGCCTTGGCTATCTTGACAGTAGCCCATAAGATAAAAGTAAGCTTGAAAAGAAGAACAAAGAGAGTTGGTGATTGATTTCCAATAGAAGGAAACAGAACAACTGGAATTAGTAGATATCAGTAATCGTCCAGCAAGACCTGTCTCTATGCCAGACTATGATGCCTTATCTACACCTGAATTAAGAGCCAAATTGAAATCCTATGGCTATAAATCAAATGGGAGAAGAGCCCAGATGATTGAGGATCTCAAGAACATCTTTCAGTCTCTACAGCAAACAACACATCAGACAGATACAGAATATGTGACAACAAATGAACAAATGAATCCTGAGACACGCAATAAGATAGTTAAACATCTTAAAGAGAACACATCAAGATGGAATCAAATATTACGTTATGAGGTAGTAACCATCTTATTTCCCTTTTATTATTATTAACGATAGAATCAGCAAGTAAATATCAATGAATGCCATCTTGGTCTTGACTGTAAAAAGAGTGAATTGAAGATAGTGTTAGATGAATATGTAAAAAGAATCGAAAAAAAGTCAATAGTACACATACTTACTGTTCAATGTAGGCTGCAGGGAATGATTTTAAAAAGACCAGAAAAAAGAAATAAACCTTAGACATGGTTAGACCAAAGAGCAGGAATAGCGTTCTTTGGGCCTCCTAATTTGTCTTTATGCTTACTCTGATGAGCCTTCCTAAGAAAGGGTTTGCAGCAGTTATCATGATCAGATGCCTGTATCATTGTCTCAACACAACGAACAGCTTGGGTAATATCCTCACGAGGCGAATTGGCAAAGGTAGTGATATGCTTGATAGCCAAATGCACCAAGGGTTGTTGGCCATAGACATTCATGCCCATGGACTCTCCCAATTCAGCCAGACAGAGGATAGCCTGCATGTTAAAGACAAGGTAATGAAAGGGCTTGGCTCGTTTGGCTTCCTGAGGTTGGTTGCCTGTTCTTGCATCGACTTGTTTAGGCAAGGTCTTTGTGAAGTAATCATGCAACGTATGACGGGCTGCAGAGGAGTGTGGGTTCAGAAAATACTGAATGGTACTCTTTTGAGCAGTGTACCATGAAAAGATGTTATTTGAGGCCCTGGCTGCCTTGGATGCAACAGGGCTGGTCTTGAGCCAATCGAGATAATGTGTGAACCAGGCATGAATGGCAGGTTGAATGGCTTGGTAGCCATGGAACGAATCCAAAAGGGGTAACACATTGGCAAGATGAATCAAGCTAGAGCATGTCAGTATGAAGCCATCTTGCTGAAATAGACAGCACTTACCTTCGAGAACTAATCACACCTTCACCACGTCCCAAATGAGTCTTGTTCTGAGACCCTCTGATCAATTGGGCATAATTCAAATTGGGGTTCATGCGGGTCTTTTCATCCACAAAAAATGTCTTTAGTAAAAGTACGGCATGTTCGGCATAGGAGGCACGGTCAAACATGTGATAGCCTAAGCAGAGGTGCAGGACATTTTCTACAAATGACTGCAGAAATGTTTGATCCTTGACCATGCGAATGTCTGTATCCTCTATTTGTTAGCAAGACAGTTTTGTTTCTTGGCTCTTTTTTTTTTTTTGTTTACCTGGATTTCTTTTGCCATCTTTTCGAATGTATTTTGTGTTTGAATCGTTTGGGTGTTGCTAAAAAAAATCAATGAGCTTCATTCTATATTGAAAAAAAAGACTCTAACTTACAGGCCACCAATAACTATACAATACATAGAATTGTCAATTGGTTTACAGAAAAAAAAAAGAAAGTCAAGGTACTTACGGTGCATAAGAAAGGAAATCGCGAGGATCGCCCGAAGGAGCAATGTGGGGAGCTGATTTATGAAAAGTGATACTGAAGGGTCCACTACGAGCTGCAACATTGGCTAGTCTTTCAAGGCAATTGTAAGCTTCCTTTGTTCTTTCATTGACACCAGCTTGTTTTTGATGTTTGAGTCTTTGCAGAGAAATGTATTCAACTTCAGGTCTTCTTGGTCCCATTCTTGGTTATCTTTTTTTTTTATGTATTTTCGAGAAAAATAATAAAGTAAAGAAGAAAAAAAAGAGAGAGAGAAAGTCTATGCTATTTATTTTATTTTAATTTTTTTTTCTGTTTCTAAAGAGCCTTCACTTCATGATGATGATGATTGGGTATCCAAGAAGTATTCTCTGCTTCTACTGATTTGATAGGCAACAAATCAATATCCTCTCTAATCTTCGTCTCACCTCGATCAATATCACCCTTTGCATTCTGATACATAGAAAGACCACCAAAGGTCAATAGAATACCAACACCTTGCGTCCAGGAGATAGCCTGTCCAAACCATACAATGCTCATCACAATCACAAAGATACGCTTAAGCAAAGAGAGAATCGAATACGTCACAGGTGATGTTAGACTTAATGTGGTAAATGCAAACCAGTTCTGAGCAAAATTCATGGTGCCATTGATCAACAGATAGAACAGGAGGGTCAATCGGTCCATCTCGGCTGAATCGTACGTCAGACTGACACCATCCGACAGGAGCCAGAGTGGGATCATGAACAAGAAGGACAAGAGAGAACTATAGAACAAGACGTTCAGTTTGTCCAACTTGTTTGGGTTTCGGTCACCCAACTTGGATTCTTTGAACAACAATTTCTTACTAAAGATGTTCTGTGTCACAAACACAAGACAGGAACCTAAAGCACACATGAGACCAATCAGGTTGTTGGAATAGGTAAACGAACAGGCCAGAATGACACCCAGTGTTAAGGGACATAATGAAATATAGACTTTTCGGGTATAATTCACTTGAAAGATAAACCGGTAAAACGCAACGGTAAACAATGGAGCCAAGGCCTATTGTTTGAGTTAGTTCATGTCAATTTGAGAGGTTGGAATTCTTAAACCTTGATTGTATGTACTAAACTGACAGGCACTCGACTGATAGCCACACTTGAGAAGACATGGCCTACAATCAGAAAAATAGCCAAGGGTGCAATGGTCTTGACAATCGTCTTGGTAGGTGTTCGAATCTGAGTTACTCCAAAGAGCACTGACATCAAATAGCACCAGACCATCACCAGTCCAAATTGAACAAATGTCAAGGTGACGGGGAACTGGAAGACGTTCATGATGGATTTTCCAATGTTGTTGGTGAGTGAAGAAGATAGGTACCACATACAGCAGTTGAGACTGAACTTGAGGTTATCAGAGATAACAAACTTACCAAAGAACCCCATGGCCTCTTGGATACGCTGACTGGTGTCATTGTAATGCGTCTCTGTGTGCCGTGTGGATAGGTCATTGTCTGTATTGTCTGTCGAAAGAAAGGTCGACAACAATTTGTTTTTGTGGGGAAACGTTCTTTGTGTGTTCACGATCGACTGGGGAAGATGATCCTTTCCGGTCTGGCTTGGATCTTCCGAGTTCTGGTAGCGCAGTTTTGGCTTTGCAACCAAGTTCGAGTAGGAGGAGTAGCTATCTACTGTTGGGCTTCCATTTTCTCGAGGGCTTATCTTTGTTGTAGACATGATAAAACCAATATAGAAATCATATTTAGGGAGGTATACAGAGCAAATTGAAACGGCGACTCAAGTCACATAGCGAAACTTTAAAGAACAATGAAATTGGATGTGATTATTCCTGTAGCTCAAAATGTTAATAGTCATCTATAAACATGGCTCATTCAAATCAGAACCTTTTTTCTTTCTTAAAAGAATCAAATGAAACACGTAAATCAGAAAAAACATCTTTCATCTTTGAGGTCTCTCAAACCAAGATTCAAATCATCAATGAAGGCTACAAAGGTGGAAGCAATAGCTTTTTCTAACGACAACAAAGGCTCAACAATCTTGACCGTATTTCCAGGTTCAATATCAATCCAAGCAAAGGAATTGATCAACATGGTTCGAGAAAACTTCAATGAAATCTTTATCGATGGAAGTACATGTATTTTGCGAGAAGAAATTTTAAGGGCTATACATGATTATCCCTCTAATTCAAGATGTATCGTATCAGAGAAGTCTGCTATGTCAAGCTCAAATCCTAGTAAAGCGCATGAACCCAAACGACCAACAAATGCATTTATAATTTACAACAATGATCATAGAAAGAAGATAAAAATGTTATTTCCTGAATTCAACAACAGCGAGGTATCTAAGCTACTAGGTGCTATTTGGAAATCCATAGGAAATGAAGTTAAGGATACATACATCAGAAAAGCAATTGAATGTAGAAAAATTCATAAGCAAAAATATCCTCATTTCGAATATAATCTTAAGAGAGATCTGTTCGCTCAAAAGCCGTCCGCTATAAGTACGAACCACAGTGAAAATTGGGATGATTATTTCAATTGGTGCTTGGAAAATGTCTCTACTCAATCAGCTAGTGGAATGATTCGCGAAGATAATCTAGTGGGGCTAGAAGTCACAGAAGCAAACGAACAGATGGACATTCATTTCAATCCTGATGCTAGACTCCCCATTGAAAAAGACTCTCAAGAAAGCTGGGAAGAGGTCTACAACATTATTTCGAAACTTTTTCCTGAAGAAGACTCGAGGAACACATTTTTCGATGAACAACTTTGGGGTAGCTTAGATCAAATTACAGTATTCAATGAAACTGACAGCGATTTTATAAGATTTTCTTAAAATAAACTGCATTAAAATTCTCTTTATCTTCTATTCTAAAATTATGTCCAGAAAAGGAGGCTCCAGACAGCACTGGAACAATATTGACTGGGATGCTGCCTTGTGAGTTATTGAGTGTACTTAAAAGTTTAAGCTGATCAACTTACTCTTTGTGTTTTTAAAACAAGTTCAACAGGTCCAGCTGTTGTAAATGCAACTCTCAATTCAATCACAAACGAGTTTGAGGTCTCTCGGCCTCCACCCTCAACACGATCCAGATTTGACTTTAGTAGCAATCAACCCTCAACTAGCTGGACCAACAATGCACAAGCCGGCTGGAACACAAACGCGACTGAAGGCTCACCTGCCTGGTCAAATAAAGACGTGCAGCAAGAAGACGAACATCATAATAAGTTCAGCACTAAGGATTTTACAGCAGAAACCACAACTTTCCGTCTTAACTTTGATATTGATGAAACACCCACATTTTCTAAAGTGACAGACTATAGCTCATTCCGTAAACAGAATGTTGTACCCGATTTTGACGACGTTATCATCAATCCAGAGCTAAAAGATCCTGAAGAATGGGCTAATGTCACCCATCGCGATCCTTTCCCCGAAGTACCCGTAAACCGCATTAAACAACCTTATGATAGTGTAGAACAGTACCTTTACACACACTTTGAATTGATGCGTCAAGATTTTTTAATTCCTTTGCAGAATGCTGTCAAATCATATAAAGAAGTATATCATGCTACCAAAGATGCCGATGACGTAGGTGTGGCTATGGAAAACTCAAGTTCATATCAAAAGCCCTATCGTCTATATGAACATGTAAGTACTTACGTGTATGCATGAGCGATTCTCGCTCATATTTATGTATATTATCAGGTTGGTTTGAATGCCATCGTGTTTGGTACAAAGCAGCCATTGTATCGTGTCAGCTTTCGTTTACCCTATTATGTACGAGTCAATTGGGCTCAATCTAAACGTTTGATGCCTGGTACACTTGTGTTACTTTCAAGGGATCATTTCGAAAAGGACTTGAAGATTGCCACTATTGTTGAGCGTGGTGAAGAGCCCTTAAGAGGTCCTGGCCGCTTTGAATATTTGTTGGATCTATATTTGGAACGAGATAATGAAGATCAACCTCTGGGTTTTGGTGATCCTTCTTTATCCACAGAGGATACATATGTTATGCTAGAGGCTACGGATGGTTATTTCGAGGCCTATCGACATGTTCTGAATGTACTTCAAAAGACATCCAATGACGGTCTTCCGTTTTCTCAATATCTAGTTGAGCTATCGAACAATGTACTTGTACCTCACTATGCTGCTCGCAAGCGGTATTATGATATCAATGTACGTAATAACGGACGTGGAAAAGATCAATGGGCCATTGATATCTTCAATGAATGGCCTCGTTATCCCATCGGCATGGACGAAACACAAACAGATGCCTTAAGAACCATTCTTTCTCATAATTTGTCTATTGTTCAAGGTAAAACTGTTCATTGCTGAAAAAGAGTTGTTATCTTATGCATATTACTTAATAGGTCCACCTGGTACTGGTAAAACTTATGTTGGTACTTATGCCATGCGTATTCTGTTGAACAATTTCGGTGGTGGCACAGGCCCTATTGTTTGTATTTGTCAAACTAACCATGGTAAGGAAATCAAGCCACACTCTTGCCGTGTATGCACATTAACTTGACACAATCAACGATTTAGCTTTGGATCAATTCTTGGAACACATATATGGCCACAGCGATAAGATTGTACGTGTTGGTGGTCGTTCAAAATCAGACATTTTAAAAGAAAATACACTGTATGAACTGAAGAAGGCACATGAACGTCCCCGAGGCATTGGTAGATTATATCGTGCCAGAGATAAGGTCTCTCAAGAAATCAAAAGCCTGATTGTTGAAATGTATGAACAACCTTGCGTTACTATTGAATACATCGAGAGTATCAAGGGCCTTCGAGATAGACAGATCGGCTCATTGCGTTATATTCTTACGAAAGAAAAGAACAGGAAAAACACACCAAATACCACTTCATCTGCTGCAAGCAAAGATGACTCAGACGACGATTGGGAAATCAGTTCTGTTCAGCCTGTGGCAGCGCCTAAACCGCCACCTGCGCCTACCAATAAAAATCAACGTGAACGCTTTTCTCGAAACCCTAAAGCGTCTCCTAAGACAAATGCCAGAAACGATTGGGCTGGTGGTAATCCAAATCATATCGTAGAAATCAAGGAGAAGGAGCCTAACCCTGTTGAAATCTGGCTTCAAGAAGCTATTGAGTACATTGACAATTCAGGAGTTAATACTTCTTTGGCTGAGGAAATGAAGCAGAATTTCTTGGACCAAGACAAGGGTCTTGTGATTGAAGAAGACACTGAAGAGCGTGATTTGATTGAAGAAGAAGAATTTTTAGATGTTCAACAAGCCTTCCGAGGTGAAGAATTAGACACAAGAAACAAAAGTCCATATATTCAAATTGGTCGAGCATATCAGAAACAAACAGAAACAGCTCCAGGTGAAAATCCAGGTCGCAAAATCATCAATTACAACAAATTGAAGCCTGCTACAACTTTCAATACACAGACCTTTAGCTTCTTTGACGACAACAAGGCTAATGATATCAATGATGATGAAGAAGAACACACAAAGTATTCTTTGGAACGTTGGCGGAGAGAGGATGATGTTTCTATGTGGCCTCTGCCTGTTCGTTTGAAAGCACACAAAGAATGGGCTGACCGTAGACGAAACGAACTTCAGTCCAAGTTGAATGCATGCATGCGACAATACCAAGAGATCTCAGATGAAATACGTAAACTAACAGCTGCATATGAAGCCAAAATTTGTAGGGAAAATTATGTGGTTGGTATGACAAGTACTGCTGCTGTAAGTATTATTGCTTAGTAGAGAAAAGAGAGAAAAAGAAAGTTTGTTCTGATTGACTTTATTAGGCTAAATATCACGATTTACTACAAGAAATCCGGCCAAAGATTATGGTAGTAGAAGAAGCAGCAGAAATGTTGGAATCGCATATTATTACTGCGCTCACAGATTCATTGGAACATTTGATCCTGATCGGGTAAGACAATGTGAAAAAATGTATAAGGTTTATTGATATTAACCCTTTCTTTTATTACTAGTGATCATCAACAATTGAGACCTTCGACTGCTGTACATGAATTGTCTGAAAATCATGCACTTGGTGTATCGTTGTTTGAGCGTCTTGTCATGAGTCAGTTCCCATTCACAAGACTTTCTCATCAACGTCGTATGCGTCCTGAGATTCGTGCATTGATCAATCCTATTTACAAGGATCCACCTTTGAACGATCACCCAGATGTTTACAAGTATCCTCCCATTAGAGGTATGGAGCAGTCCATGTTCTTCTTGGCTCACAATCAAGATGAGACCCATATGAACGAATCTGCCTCCAAGATCAATGAGCATGAGGCTGTTATGGCCGCCAAGCTCTCAGTCTATCTCATGCTTCAAGGATACAAGGCTGAAGAAATTACTATTATTACTATGTATTCAGGACAAAAGACAATGATCAAGCGTGCCTTGCGCGAGGAAAGAAGAGCACATGTTGATCCTGAGCCTATTCTTGTCAGCAGTGTTGATGGTTATCAAGGTGAAGAAAACAAGATTATCATTCTTTCACTTGTCAGAAGTAATGCAAATGGTCAGATTGGTTTCTTGAAAGTAGCCAATCGTGTGTGTGTATCACTTTCCAGAGCTCAACATGTAAGGCTTTGAAAGAGGAAACATAGAGGTCATTTGTTGATATTTGTTTAGGGTCTCTACATACTTGGTAATGCAAGGTTGTTGTGTGAAAGAAGTGATTTGTGGAACGAAATCGTGGGAAACATCGAAGACAATGAAGAACAGATGATTGGAACCAAGATCACCTTAAAGTGTGAAAAGCATCAAACTCGAACTGAAGTCCAATGGCCTGTAGACTTTGTTGAAGTTGAAGGTGGTGGATGTAATCAAATCTGTGGAGAAACTTTACCCTGTGGACACAAGGTAAGCAAGACAAAAAGAAACCTCTAAATTTGTATAATTGATTGTTTCACATTCAATTTATTTCAATCGTATAGTGTACCTTAAAATGTCATTCATATGATCACGAAGATTACCGCTGTAAGCTTAAATGTGAAAAAGTATTACCCTGCAAGCATGTTTGTATCCGGCGTTGTTATGAGGATTGTAAACCCTGCATCACCCCAATTTCTGTTCGCCTGCCTTGTGGTGATATGATTGATGCTGAATGCCATGTCATTCGTAATATGGCTCTTAACCCTAAAGGCAAAACTTGCCCTCGATGTAATGCTCCTTTAGACAATCGATAAAGTTTATTCATGTGCATTTTTGCTTATTTTTTTTTTATGACAAGTTAAGTTTCCGAAGTAAAATTTTTTTCGATAAGCTTAATGATTAGAAAATCAAAAGGCTACTATTGGGTAAAGATGATGAATTTCACTGTGTTACAAGGTATTTTTCATTGTCATATAAGTAGATTCTATTATTCACATACACACATGAGCACGCACAAAGAGAAAGAGAGATTTAAGTTTGTCTTTTTTCTTTTTATTTTTACTCTTCTTTTATTTTGTTTGTTTGCACTCTTTTAATAATTTAGACAAATGCCATTTGATACACTTGGTCGATCACTTAAGCGTATTAGACCAACATTGGACGACGTAGAAGAACATGCTTATTATGTTGGCAGCAATATAGACTGGTCATCGAATTACTGGAACACTAACAAACAAAATCCACTGGACATCGAGCTCAGAGAAGATGAATGCACAATGGCTTCTTCACCTGCAACTGCTTCAGACATATTAGAATCAACCACACACGACCATTTGCAGCCTTCCCTTTATTTTCAATCGATGCCTTCCCCAGGCACAAGCAGCTCAACTAACTTTTGGAATCAGACACCTATCTCAATTCCCAATTCATCTGAACTTGACATTTGGTCCAAATTCAACCTTTCTTATACAGATGTTGGCATTAATATGGAAGCTAATGTCACCAGCGCTTCTGAGCTTCACTCACTCATTGATGCTTTCAGCAAACTATGTAACACCAACTTGCCTGTGGTGGCACATGACTCAGGTTTACCATCTCCTTTAGGCCTATCACCATCATCCTTATCAACTGGTGACTATCTATCAAACAAATCAGATATAGGCAGCAGCGGTATCAAAATGTGCCGCAACAAGTCTCACAAATTAAAGCCCATCAATTATTTTGCCTCAGTAGGCAAGCTTGGTCAGTCACCTCGACCTGCTTATTCAAAGCATGGTCAAATCAGTCTTAGGCAGGTAGCTGATGCCTGCGTCGAGACTTATTTTACCTGTTGGATTCGTAATACACCTATTCTAAAGCGAGACGAATTCATGGCATGGTATCATGCACAGCCAGACCCTGCAAATACACTCATTGTCAATGCTATCTGTGTCAGCGTCTTTCGGCACATGGTGGTGCACCACTCTCGTCCTGGATTAGAGCATTTCGTCGGAGATGAAGACAAAATTCAAGAACAAGAGGAATACTTTTTTGAGCAAGCGCGCGAATACCTGTCGCAATCCTTTGATCATCCGGATCGTTTTACTATTATAGCACTTCAATTCATCCTGTTTCGGGCAGAACCAAGCAAGCGCCACCATTATGCAGGCATGGCCGTATCTGCTCTTCATGAACTCGAAATCTATCCTCGTACAGTAGATGAGGCAGATGACGAGTCTTATGAAAAAGAAATGGACACTCGCCTCTGGTGGTCTATCTGGGCCTTTGACTTTTACGTTTATTCTGCAGGTGGTGCAGTCAAAAACACACCTCAACCTCGTATTCCTGGAATTGAAATTGACTTGCCTCGAGTCATGGAACAAGACATCGATGAAGATGAAATTGCTATCATTGCTTATATCCATTGTCTAAGACTCTGGAGAATACAAGCTCACTTCCTTTCTGTTGTTTATGAACAAGAGTCTGATATGACATTAGAACAACTCTTGTCGTATGATCAACAACTGCTTGATTTTTATGCAAACTTGCCAAACTATCTCAAGTTCGATAGTGGGTTTGAATATGGTCATGAAGATCTCTTCTTAGCTTGCATCAGAGTTAACATTGAATACAATGCCACACGTATTATCCTACATAAACTCTTTGTCCCTGATGTTAACGATACCCGCCCAAGCCAATCCTCCCTCGAGTCGCTGAACATCTGTCTCAAGATGGCCCTAAAACAACTTCCTGCTCTAAACTCAGGTGCCTTTCTTCCTAATGGCCGTTGTGCATTTGACCGTGATGAATTATGGAGAGCTGCTGAAATGATATCAATGGCCATGGATGTCTATCGATCTTGTGCATCCATTCAAGACCGTGCATTAATCCTCAAAGACATTCGTGCCAGCGAATTTGAAAATGGCCTCACTAAAGCGTTGGATATATTGAAAAACACAATGGAATATGAAGCTCAAAGCCGAAACTGGATTCAGGTTGCAGATTGGCTCGAAGTCGAAATAAGAAGACATGAGCGTTACTCGAATTCTCGCAATAAGGCTAATGAACAAGTGTCTGCCAACAACAGTAAGCTAGATTACTTCTTGGCTAACCTCAAGACTGATGCAGAAAAGAAGAGACAAGCAGGCATGATTGATACGGACAAGATTAAGCATGACTTGCACCGAAGGATGTCCAATTCTTCTTCTTGTTCCTCAATTGCACCTTTATCATCGCCCACTACAACTTCACACCAAAGCAACATTCTATCTTCAGTATCTGGCTCCAGTAACTATACCTTCTCCATCACCAAATCATCTAATTGGAGCCCATTACCGGCAGGGAATGAAAAAGGTGCAATACCTATCCCATTCAAGTCAAAATCACCCAGCAATCCTATCCAATTCAACTCTCCACCAACACACACATCTTTTGTACAATATAACCCCAAATCGCCATCAGATTCATTCCAATATCATAGCAAATCATCCAACCAAAGCAAAAATCAAGCCAAATTCAGATATTTTAGTCCAAAGAAAATGAACAAATATATGTTTATTGATGACAATCCAATGCTATAATACCAACCACTGATTTAATAAACCATGTATATGATTCCATTTCTTCTTTTACATTTATTGTTTTCCGTCTATATAAATATATAATACATAATTGTTTCTATCTAGTTTATCGCATAGTGACCAGTTCTTCAGCAGCTGTAGGATGAATGGCAACACAGGCATCAAAGTTGGCCTTAGTGGCGCCCATACGAACAGCAACACCGAAGCCTTGAAGGATTTCGTCACTACCTCTACCCAAAAGGTGGACACCGACTACTTTTTCATCAGCACCAGCACAGACAAGCTTGTAGGCAGTAGGCTCTTTATGTTCAAGCATGGAGAAGTACATGTTGACAAACTTTGAGGTATAGACCTTGATGTTTTCATCTCCATACTTTTCACGAGCTTGTTCTTCTGTAAGACCAACAGTACCAGCAGTAGGATGAGAAAAGACAACAGTGGGAATGTTGTCGTAATCCAACTTTGAATCCTTGAATTGCTCACCACCAAACAAGCGATCAGACAGCTTACGTCCAGCAGCAATGGCAACTAAATTAAAGAAAAAGAAACATCAGCATCTATATCTCAATATCCCGACTCGTTGTCATTTTCTTACCAGGTGTCAATTCGGCACGACCACAGGCATCACCCAATGCATAGATGTGTTCAGTGGATGTGTTTTGATATTCATCAACAGCGATGTAGCCCTTCTCAGTAAGTTCAACACCAGCAGACTTCAAATTCAAGTTTTTGATGTTGGGCAAACGACCAACAGCCCAGAGAACAGTATCAACTTCTAAACTGGCAGGCTTACCATCTGATTCATATTGAACGGTGATAGGTCCAGAGTCGCCTTCACGTACCAAAGCCTTGACTTGAGAGTCGAAAGCAAATTCAACACCTACAGTTTGCATTTCCTTCAACAAATTATCACGGATGATAGTATCAAAGCTACGGAGAATATGCTTTGTACGAGAAAAGACGGTTGTCTTGGTACCTAAAGTGTTGAAAATACCAGCCAATTCAATACCAATATAACCAGTACCAATGACAGCAACACGCTTAGGTTGATGTTCAAGATCAAAGAAGCCATCGGAATCAATACCGAGATGAGCACCAGGAATATCAGGGATGAGTGGATGGCCACCTTAAGAAATAAAATGTTAGATTTCTCAAATCAGCATTTTTCTTTTAGTCTACCTGTAGCAATCAAAATGTTTTTAGCTTGAACATCAAAAGATTCTGTCTCTGACTTTTGAACACGCACAGTGTTTTTGTCGACGAAACTAGCAAATCCTTGAAGGTGTTCAACCTTGTCGTTGCCCAAGTTTCTTTCGTAAATGCCATTAAGACGCTTGACATAAGCATCCCGCTTTTCCTTAATTAATTCCCAGTTAAACTGGAAGCCTTCATGATCACCGAAACCATAATGCTTAGCATCACGAAGGGCTTCAGCAATAGAAGCAGTGTTCCACATGACCTTTTTAGGCACGCAGCCAACGTTGACACAGGTACCACCCAAACGGTGTTGAGCTTCTACAAGAGCTACTTTAGCACCGTGGATACCACTTGCACGACGAGCAGATGCAAGACCGCCAGAACCACCACCGATGACAAGATAATCGTAAACTGGCTTAGTTGAGAGCATTCTTCTTGTTATGTACGACACTTTGAAAAAGTTGTTTCGAGGTAAGATGTTACTTGCTTTATAAGCAGTAAAGAACAATAGTTGAAAAAAATGGAAAAAAGAATAGGAACTGACTTTTGGCTTTAAATACAGGGCAAATTACACATTCGCTTTTGGCATTGAATCATCAATAGCCAATCAAATCTAGGCTATGTAAGCATAGCTGAGTAATCCAAACAAAATCTAAGCAACTTTTACTTTCTTAAAGTAGCGTTTTTGATACCTTGTATATGTGCTATCTTTTTTTTTTAGTACTTCGCAACATATATATGTACATGTGCAACAGAAGGGGTAGTTCTATCAATAGTACAGGATTGGCTACACATCTTCAGTAAAATTTCATTGGCAAGAAAAAGGTGCTGACAAAACTTCAGCTCAAATATCAATGATCTACAGTACAAAAACCATTCTCGGCAAATCGATTCAGCTGCGATCCATTTTTCAAAGGTCCTATACGTTAGCTTTTATCCTTTGCTTTTTCTTCTAGCTTAAGGATGCGTTGCTTTCTTAAACAACAATAAGAAGATACCGTACAAGATAGAAATCAAATGTGTATGTTAAACCAAGTAACCAATGTATGCGATCTGTTCTAGATGTTGATATCGTTCTCTCGGAGTGAAAGAGGAGATGTTTTGTAAGCATGCAATGATTAAGTAGTGCCACTATCAAACAGCTAAGTGTAATTAAGAAGGCTAAAAGCAGAGTGTCATATTGACAAGAAAAATTTTAATATAATCATTTGAGAGACTACAATCACTGAAAAAGAAATACATTATTCGCTTGACTCAAGAGTGCCTTTCTTCAGAATATCAACACTCTCGAACAAAGCGAATATTGTTATTTGACACTAAAAGAGAAACTATCAATGTGAACTAGGGTGTGCTGAAATTGGCATAAACCTAAGGTATTCAATTTGTAGAAGTAAAAGAGATGTTCAGTATTTCATTCAAGAAAATAGAGTCTTGGGTGCTGACAAACCATAACTTAGGCACGCAATATTATTGGTACCAGTAACGCAACCATCTCTGTATAACAATGCACAAATACATACTTGATACAGTTACACTTATTCTTATTTTTTTGTCCTTGAAGACAGGTTATTTAGAAAAACAACTTTTTCTGTATCAATGATGGTGCACATGTGTTAATACATTTCTGCTTAATCTTTGAATTAAGCAAGGCGCACAAAGTAGTATTATAAGCTACCACATCTCCAAATAATACATTGTCATTTTCAGCTAAGCCTATGTCCAATACAAAAAGATGAAAGGCAAAAACAAAAGTAGAATTCATATTAAGCTTGATATCGAAAAAAAAAACTTTTATGATAAATATAGAAAGGAACAAAAGGAGTCGCTATTATCAATAGACTTGTACTAGCTTAAATTAGCATAGGGAAATAACAATATAACTTATTTTGACATTCAAAAATTATAAATAAAAACAAAAAGCAGAACTTATTATATCTCTTGTTCTCTATATGGAATCAAGTATTGAGACAGAAGCTTTCTACAGAAAGTATGATGTATGAGTTGCAACAGATAAAGATGGTCATCGAGAACTATTGATCAAATTTGGTTTGACACTGAGAGAATTGAGTATGGCAGGTAGCATACTTGATCATGCTCAAAGATCACATTGGATTGATGTCCTTAGGGAATAAACAATTAGGATTATTGCACTATACTGGTAGAGCATAGCCTCAAAAGATAAGACAATCAAAAATAGGTAAGAGACCTTGTGTCCTTTTCACTTTCTATTAGAATTACAAATCCATGCACTCTATTTCATAGCTGCGGTAACAAGATTGAAGCGTGATAGCAAACATGCACTTGATTTGGGCATACCCCTGTATTGCTTTCTGTGATGAAGTACGCCAAGCCCTTCCTCAGGTCAGCATGTGTGAAACTGTGTTATTATACAAAAAACGCTCAATGCTTTTTCTTTGCTTTTATCAAGAAAACCAGAGTGAAATATGAAGAGAGCTATTGTGGTGTACATGAGAAGAAATACAGGAATCGCAATGTATATATAGTCTTTGTCGTTGCGAAAGGAAATGATCATAGCAGATGATTGTTCTGGCAAATTTTCGTGGAACAATCTATTCGAGGTAACCTTCACTCTTCTTTAAAGTTAAGATTTTTTTAGAGATGTACTGGTGTAACACAGCTAAAAAAGAAGAAAGAGATAAATGCACCATTGTCCGAA
Source organism: Choanephora cucurbitarum (assembly GCA_025331435.1). Lineage (NCBI taxonomy): Eukaryota > Fungi > Mucoromycota > Mucoromycetes > Mucorales > Choanephoraceae > Choanephora > Choanephora cucurbitarum. The sequence goes on from JAIWNI010000021.1 coordinate 261,945, forward strand.
GCGTCGCTCAAATTCAGGCCTACTAAATATCCAGAAAAAGAAAAAAAGATCAAAACTGGAGAGTGCTGAACTACAAATTCAACTTTTTTTTTTCTATTTCTTCTAAAATACTTTGTGTAGAACATATATAAGAAAAATTTTTCTTTCTTCTTCTTTCTCTCTTTAGTCTCTTGTCTACTTTCGTTCTCATTAGATAATGTTAAGCCATTGCAACCTATCCGTAAGAACAACCTTGATTATGCTTTCGTTTTTGGCCAAAAATTTGACTCTTTCTTTGTTTCTTTTCTCTTAGAATCCATGGATAGGCAATGATTTTGTGCCATGTTTTAGAGAGATGTAAGCACAAGTTTGTAGAAGATTTTCTGGATAAGAAGAGCTAACAAAAATAATAACAATAGCGTTGTAAATGGTGCAATGCCTCTCATCGTATTGGCTTGGTCAGCTATCGTAATTGCATCTGCTGCCGTGAAATATTACAAAAACTCTTCTGCAGGCTACTCGTCACTCTTAAGCAAATTGCCTACTAACTATAACAACTATTATGGTACTATCAACTCCAACAACGAAGATGATGCAGCCTCAGATGATACTGTTGCTGCAGTGGATATCGAAATTAACACACATCGTTGGTCTATCTTCAATGTTTCCAGAGTGGTTTTCTCTACCATCCAATTAGGCTTGTTTATCTCTACCGTCAGAAGAATTTTTGCTGGATCATATCAATACTCAGCAAATGAAAGTGATCGAGATGATGTTCTTTTTGCTTATATTGTTCATGTTGGTCTCTGGGTAAGTACTGTTTAGAAGGGATGGAAAGAATGTATAAGGGGGGCATCCAAGAACTGATTCTTTTGTGTTCCATTACAAAGGTGTTTGCTTCTGTTTTATCTGTTATCAATGTTTATTTGTCCAGCAGTTTTAGTAAGCTGGCCAACAAAATTTGTGCTCAGCTTAACTGGATTTATTTGTTTGATTTCCTTATTACTTTGGTGGATACTAGATCTTACTATATCTTGGGCAACAGTACTGGGGACGGATACACCTTGCGCTTGACTACAGGGGCTATTGACCTCTTGTTGATTATCTTGATTGTCAACGAAACTCGCCTGGCTCCTACTAAGCCTATTATTACTGAAGATGTAAGTTATTGAACTCCTTCAAAAAAATACAACTAATGACTTGTTCTCTATTTTCGTTTGCATCAATAGGGTCGTGTTTTATCAAGTGAAAATTGGTCTTCCATTTACTCCAAGTTTATGTTCAGCTGGGTCAATGTAATGATGAAGGAAGGTTATCGTCGTACACTAAATGAGAATGATCTCGTGGAATTACCTGCCAACAATAAGGCCAAGAACACACTTGCCAAATACAATCAAAACAAAGCAAGTCCCAGCATGGTCTGGACATTAGCAAAGACTTTCCGCTGGGAACTATTTTATCAAGCTCTTTATTGCTTAAGTTGGTCTTTGCTTATCTTTGGCCCTCCTTTCTTCTTGAACAAGATCATTAGATACATTGAAGATCCTCAAGGCGAGCCTGTTAAGACTGCATTCTTGTACGTTTTGGGCCTGTTTATTACAAATGGTGGCCAATCTTTGCTTTTGCAACAGGGTCTTTATACTGGTCGAACATTAGGTATCCGTATTCAATCTGTAGTTATTGGCGAGGTGTTTTCCAAGTCACTCAGACGTCGCGATGACAGTGGTGGAAGCAATGCTGATAAGGCTGATGAGAAGGAGAAGGAAGCTAAAGGCAATGTCAACAATTTGCTATCTGTGGATGCTCAAAAGATAGCCGAAGTTGTTGCTTACATCTTCTATCTCTACTGTTATCCATTGCAAATTGTTTTCTGTATTTGGAGTCTCTATGAGCTTTTGGGAAATGCTGCCCTCTGGGGTGTTCTCGTGATGGTTGCTTGTCAGCCACTTACCTACTTCCTTAGTTCTCGTTTCGAATCATCCCATTCCTCTGTTATGTCTGCTACTGACAAACGTCTTAAGTTGATGAATGAACTCTTGGCTGCTATTCGTATTGTCAAATTCTTTGCTTGGGAAAAAGAATTTAAGAACCGTATCATTGATGCTAGAGAGAAAGAGTTGAAGGCAATTCGCTCTCGTTTAATGCTCTTTATGTGGATGGTTTGCTCTTGGTTTTTGATCCCTATCTTAATCATGGTTTGCGTATTTTATGTCTTCACTTTAGACAACATTTTGACTGCCTCAGTTGCTTTTACAGCTTTGGCTCTCTTCAACACATTCCGCGCTGCACTTGATGAATTCCCTCTCATCATCTCTCTCATTCTTCAAGCTAATGTATCTGTCAAACGTGTCGAGAAGTTTTTGGCTGAAGACGAAGTGGAAATACCTGACCAAAGAAACGCCGATGCTGCTAACAAGGGAGTTACCATTGGCTTTATCGATAATGCCACCTTCAGTTGGGAACATAATAAGGATGGATCCAACAAAGCTTCTATTAAGAATCTCAATTTGAATTTCCCAGTTGGTAAGCTTTCTGTTGTTTGTGGCCCTACCGGATCCGGTAAGACTACTTTGATTTCCAGTTTATTGGGTGAAACTTTCTGTATGTCTGGTAAAGCTGTCCTACCTCGTATTATTCCTAATAAGACAAGTCCTCTTGGCGGTGCGGTTTCTGGCATTGCATATGTTGCTCAAACTGCATGGTTGCAAAACTGTAGTATTCGTGATAACATCTTGTTTGGCTTACCTTTTGATCAAGATCGTTACGAAAAAGTGTTGTACATGACTGCATTGACTCGCGATTTGGAAATATTAGAGTTTGGTGATGATACTGAAGTAGGTGAAAAGGGTATTACTTTGAGTGGTGGTCAAAAGCAGCGCGTTGCTATTGCTCGTGCTGTTTACTCTCAAGCTTCTACCGTAATTTTGGATGATTGTCTTAGTGCTGTAGATGCACATACCGCAAAGCATTTGTATGAGCACTGTTTGATGGGCGAATTGATGAAACACCGTACTGTCATTCTTGTTACTCATCATGTTGGCCTTTGTCTCTCTGGTGCTTCTTATGTAGTTGCTTTGAAGGATGGCGAAGTAGTAGACGCTGGTCTTCCTAAAGACTTGCTCAAGTCAGGTGCTCTAGGGGAAGAGCTTGCTAAAGCCGAAGAAGCTAAAGCTATAACAAACGAGGAAATAGCTGTTGAAGGCCCTATCCCTGTTGTTCCCAAAACTATGGTTAAGAAGGAAAATGTTAATGGCGGTGGAAAGCTTACTAAAGACGAAGAACGAGCTGAAGGTGGTGTAGCTTGGTATGTCTACAAGACTTATATCAATTCGTCAGGTGGCAACTGGTTTTGGATCACTGTTATCTTATTGTTCTGTCTCTGTCAAACGTGTGTCTTGGCTCAGGATTATTGGATTAAGGTTTGGTCAGCTGCTTATGGTCATCCTCAAGATGGAAAGGTAAACTCCACTTATGTTGATCACAATGCCATTTCTATCCTTGGCCGTAGCAGTTTAGCACTTTTCTATTCTCAGTCTTACTCAGAGAGTCCAGAACAGCAGGTGGATGTGACCTACTACTTGGGTGTTTACTTTGTTATTGGTCTTGTGGCTGCTGTTATGACAGCGCTTCGTATGGCTATTCTCTTCATGGGTAATCTGAAAGCCTCTCGTCGCATTCATAGTCAACTGTTAGATCGTATCTTGCGCGCTAAAGTCAGATTTTATGATACTACTCCTTTGGGTCGTATTGTCAACAGATTCTCTTCTGATTTGGCTACTATTGATCAAGAAGTTGGTCCCTCACTCTCTTTCTTGCTATTCTCTATCGTAGCCACCTTGTGTGTTATTCTTTTGGTCTCTAGTGTCACACCAGTCTTCCTTGTTCCTGGTGCTGTCATTGCTGTCATGTTTTGGGCTATTGGCTCTTACTACCTCAGTACTTCAAGAGATATGAAGCGCTTAAATTCCGTCAGTCGTAGTCCCATTTACGTGCAATTCAATGAGAGCGTGAACGGTGTTGCTACTATCCGTGCTTTTGGTTCTCAGCATCGCTTTATCATCGAAAACCATAACAAGATCGACAACAACAACCGACCTTTCTTGTGGATGTGGGCTACAAACCGTTGGCTTCACTGTCGCGTTGACCTTTTGGGTGCCTTTGTTGGATTCTGTACTGGCTTTGTGCTTTTGCTTGGCCGCAACTGGGTTGATCCTGGCTTGGCTGGTTTATCTTTGAGTTATTCTTTGACATTTACACACCATATCTTATGGGTTGTTCGATGTTATGCTATGAATGAGATGAACATGAATGCTATTGAGCGTGTCCATGAATATCTTGATGTCGAAGAAGAGCCCCCTGCTCACATTCCTGCTACTGAGCCTAGTCCTAACTGGCCCGAGCACGGTTCCATTGAAGTGAAAGACTTGGTGATGCAATATGCTCCCGAAAATCCACCTGTACTTCGCAATATCTCTTTTAAGGTAAATCCTCGTGAAAAGATTGGTATTGTAGGCCGAACCGGTTCTGGCAAGTCAACTTTAGCACTATCTATTTTCCGTTTTATGGAACCTACTCAAGGCAGCATCAAGATTGATGGTGTTGATATCCATAAAATTGGTTTGAATTCTCTTCGTTCTCGCTTGACTATTATTCCTCAAGATCCTGTTTTGTTCTCTGGTACTCTTCGTAGCAATCTGGATCCTTTTGACCAGCACGATGATGCTGAACTTTGGGCTGCACTGAAGCGATCTCATCTAATTGATGAACAGCAAGAAGGAGAAAATGCAATTACACTTGAATCACCTGTAACCGAAAACGGCTCTAATTGGTCCCAAGGTCAGCGTCAACTTATTGCACTTGCTCGTGCTTTAGTTAAGAAATCTGGCTTGATCATTCTTGACGAAGCAACCTCCTCTGTTGATTTTGATACTGACCACAAGATTCAACAAACTATTCGTGCTGAATTTACCAACTCGGTTCTTCTCTGTATTGCACATCGTATTCGCACAGTAGCCGACTATGATCGTATTTTGGTCTTAGATCATGGTGAAGTCAAGGAGTTTGACACACCCTATAGTCTGATGCAGCAAAAAGATAGTATCTTCCATCAAATGTGTATGCGCTCAGGAGAATACGATGATCTGTTGGCTATTGCTACTAAAAAGCACCAGCAATCATCTTAATTATTATTATCATTATCTGCATTAGAAGTTCATTCAATCCCCCCCCATTTATATATACATAGTTCATACATTCAAAATTCCTTTTCTCTTTTATCCTCTATTTTATATCACACAAAAAATGATAAATACATCTCATCTGAATATCCAATTTTTTTGTTCAAATTGTGAAAAACAGCTTTTGTGTATCATCTAAACTAGACTGAACAGACTTCATGAACTACTGCCCAAGCTTATCAATTAGGTCTCTCCTCTTTTGTTGTAGAGCTGTGGCTTTGATCTAATTTGTAACAATCATCTTTTGCTTTCTTCTTGCCCTGAAACTGCCTTCGTTTTTTAAAAGACGCAGTGATAGACTCTACACTTAAATGAGTATTTGACGAATTGTCAAATATACTTGCTTCAGCTTGGTTATTGATAGATCTAGTCAGTTCATTTGAAATCGAGTATGTAAACTTCGAAAATCGACTGCCTTAGATCTGAGTGTAATTTAAAGGCCGCTAGAAGTGTTCGGGAGCAAGCTAGGCGGAATGGACGATTATATGCTGAAACGAAATTACTTGCAGAAGTTCTCTCTCTCGATTCTATAGTATGGTAAGTACCCTGCTACAATTATTACATATAGGGTTGAAATAAGCGATCAATGTATGAGTTGCGAATTGATGGAATAAACGAATCAACAAGATGGATGGATGCACTGAGACGAATTGGATGGATGGATTTTTCATATTATTCGAGATTCAACATGATCACTTATTTCAACCATCGTTGCTATCATTTCTTTAAAAATCAATGCCGCTCACAGTATGACTTACTTAAATCTGCTTTCAATTCAACATAGACCTGTAAAAGAAGAAACAACGGACGTAACAAGCACGGTCGTGGTCACAACAAGTTTGTTCGTTGTATCAACTGTTACCGTTGTGTCCCCAAGGATAAGGCTATCAAGCGTTTCACTATCCGTAACATGGTAGAAGCTGCTGCCGTCCGTGATCTTCAAGAAGCTTCTGTCTACGAGGAATACGCTATTCCCAAGTTGTACGTCAAGCTCCACTACTGTGTCTCTTGTGCCATTCACGCTCGTGTTGTTCGTGTTCGTTCTGCTGTCGACCGTCGCAACCGTCTTCCTCCTCCCAGATTCAGATTCCAAAAGGCTGCTAACAAGGCTTAAATGTCCTGATTTCTTTCTAATTTTATTTGTCAAGTAACAAAAATAAAACAAAAAAAGAAAACTAGCAACCTGTCTGTTTGGGCATATTCGGTCTACTTTATATGACATATTTCTGTTTCTTTAAGAGATTTTTGACATTTTTACTAGTGTATGCAGAGATAGAAAAAGCAGCGGACAATATATCGAATATATTTGATTTGTTAAAGATTGCTGTATCGCTCGATTCGCCTATGATTACAAGCTTGTACCGTATAGCTAACTGTAAGATATAAGCACAAGTATAAAGGGGGCCACATGGATTTATCTTTACAATTTGCAGAAGGAGCGATGACCATACATAAGGCCAACAAATCAATAGAGTATTGAACTGAGCAAGCTGGACCAAGAAAACATCCTGCTGGACTCTTGTATACAGTCCATACAGAGAAAAGAACACTTATTATTTCTTTGGATTTCTTAATTTGCACTGTACCTAGAAAGACTTTCATTGAAATTGATCCTCAAAAGGCTGTACGATCGCCTGCGCTGCTAGAGCCTTTTTTTTTTTAGCTAGCCACTGTCAAACGGTTAGACTGCGATTGCGTTTATGCGTCAATGAAGCAGCAGAGAAGAACGGCATTTGAAAGGTAGTAGATCAAAATAATCTCTTTTTGGGAAAAGTGTCAATTAGAGTTTACAGGTTTGACTAGTTTACACAGGAACAATAAACGTGCTTTTTCTATTAGATCTTCAGTATGTTTCTCGATATTCAGAGGATTATTTAGCAACTTATTTTACGCTACATTCATATCTGTATATAGCTATTTGAGGCCATTACAATTGATAAGATTCAAGCGAATTGTAGCATATGCATCGTGTTATGCCTTAACATCATACTTCTTGCTACTCTGTGTTTTTCTTCACTTGATATTTCTGATTTATCTTTGGCTTTGGAGATGCTCAGGCTAAATCGCTATAGTGATGTTTTCGCAAGCCGAAAACTAGAAGAATTACAATTGGCAAGATAGTTTTAACCGCAGTTCTGTAGAACTAACAATAAGTTTCTGGCATGAGCATTTTAGCTTTCAAATCTTGTTGTACCATCTTCTGTTTTATAGTTTGACGCTTATCTTATAAGCTAGTCAATCAAAATAGAAAATTCTTGCTCAATATGAACTCAGTAGTACAAATTTGGTTAGTTTGATGAAATTTTACTCTGACTTGGTCTTGTTCCCCATATTCTTGTCTTGTCGCAAGTCTTGGCCTCAAAATGTATGTATGTACCATCTTTCAAGCAAGACGAACAGACCGTTCTTTCTGAACATTAGCTATGGCAAGGATTTGTCCTTCTCAAGTCAAGCTACATACTATCGGCAAAAAGTTCGGAGAAAGGTGTTTGCTCAGAAACAGTCCCATTATGTTGAGACAGAAAAATTTTTTATACGCGACCGAAAGATATAAAAAACCTTACTCAAACAATTATATTCTTCTTTCTTTTTCTATTACATCCAACCAGAAGGAAAAGCGAATTATAATGTAAGTTGCTGAAAGGTGCCTCTATTAAATGGGGCTAGCGTGGTTCATGTATTGCTTTCTATCTCTTTTATCACTTTTCTATTGAAAATGATGAACAACCAATATGCTACTAAACCCAGCTCAGTTTGAGTTCTTCGATGAAAGCAAAAACCTTTATCTCTGAAGAATAGAACAAGTTTATAGAGATTATTAAGCAATTTGAACTCACATTTGCTCAATACGTGTAAAACTGTTTATTCACCCTTTTTTCTTTATTTAGTGATGCCTTCTGAAAGGACTCCTCGTGCTTTTCTTGTCTATCAATTTCATTCGTTTTTGCTTAAATAAATTATTTCTAAAATCCCAAAAATCAAGTGATTTTTCTTTTCTGTTCTTGAGCTGTATCTTTGCTAATTCTCCAAGAGACTGACATTTGAAATTACATATAAATATAGCATGGAATTTTGGTAATTCAAACATCACCCATGTGTAAATAATTGGCATGCTATAAATTTTTTAATAGGCATACAAATCATCTTAAATCTATCCAGGCAAGGAACCAAAATGAAACTGAGTGTTGAAGCGATCTGTTTTCTATTAGCTATAGCACAGAACTCAGCCTTCTACGTTTACAATACCTTTTCACCGACAAAAAGAAAAGAATAACACACCACAGTTGCTGGTTTATTAGGGGGTTTCATTTCTGAATAAATGTTGAAATAATTTTCTTGAAACTTTCAGGATCTGAGTTTGAAGTGCAAATGATTGGATGAGACAAAATTTCAAAGAGGTCAAAATTTGTTCAAGAAAAAGCTTGAACATTTTTGAAATAATTTCTTGAAATTTTACTTTTTGCACATGAACTGCAGCTTCCGAATAATGAGCTTTGAAAGTTTCAAAGGAATATTTCAAAAGGGGGACTCAATTACATTTTTGAACTTTTAATATGATTGGTAAACTCTAAATTATTTCAAAAAAATTATTTCAACATTTATTCAGAAATGAAACCCCCTATTGACAGATTCCATCATGTTGTGAAAGAAAGGAAATGCTTTATTACTTCTTTTACGAGGTCTATACAATGATATGCTAACTTTTCTATAAAGAAAAAGAAGGTATGGAGGAGAAGAAGCATCATGGCTTGTCCTTGGGAGGAGATGGCTCAAATCGCTTCCATCTCTCTTTTCGAAGAAGTTGTAGTCGTTGTGCATTTTGCTCTTGCAAAAGAGAATAAAAGTATTTGATAGCTTCAATCATCTCCGTATTACCAGAGCTCAAAACATCTAATGTTCTGTAGTGCGTCATGTTGCTATCTTTATCTATGTAAATTAGTTTGTATCCCCTTTCGTAGAGAATAACTTTGTTGTGCTTGAAGAAATTAAGCTATACAAAGGTCAATCTTCTGCTTTGTTTGTTTCTTAACTAACACACACCTGTAGTACGCCATTGTTCAGACGAAATGCAATAGCATTGTCAGTTACAAAGTATTTAAATAAATGAATTTTTGTGCACTTTGTTGCTTTTGGGGCAACTTGACGGTGAACAAGTTCAGGGCCTTCATATATCCTAAACTGCTTCAAGATATGACACTTCTTTTTCAGTTCAGCAGGAATGGCTGTGTATTCTTGCTCAACGTAACGATTGTCTTCTGCTCTATGGTAGACATAGTAATAATGCCTTTTTTTTGTATTATTGAACAACTGTTCCTCTCTTAATGTAAAAGATATGAACTTACTTCTCATCAATGGTTGTCAATGTTGAGCCATCGTTGAATAGGCAGCCATAAGTGCTGTCTGACAATCGATAAGCAAAACCATAAGAAGAAGAAAAATCAACCCATGTTTGTAGGAAGACGTTATGATGACTCCATTGAAACTCTTTGTCTTGTTTTGGACTTTCGTTGCGGCGCTGCTGTTGACCAGAAGAAGTCCGATGAATCATAACCTTTAGGTTATCTGCCATCTCTTCCATCATAGGCTTACGACTAGGTAAAGCGGTTGGAACAGCTAGTTGAAAAAAAAGTTTATCGGTCTGCCATAAACTAGATTCAAAAAGATAGACATCACTTACCAAACGGTGTATGTTTATCTTTGGTTTGATCTTTAGAGGAAGAAGGAGATGAGAAGGCCTTGAACAAGTCTTCGTCTGACTTCTTTTTAGCACCTTCTTTATCTTGTTGCTGCGATGATTCTGTTGGCGTTGATTTGGAATGACTACAGAGCCGTTTAGAAGAAGAGGGTGTTACTTCAGGGTTTGAGTCTGGTAAGCTTTGGTTGTCACTGTTGGTATGACTCTTAATGCTTGCTGCTCGTTTTTTAGATGTGACTGTAGAGGGAATGACAAGTGAGCCTTGAGAAGCCGCATCATGTGGCATAGGGTATTGTGATCTTGGATCATACATAGTATGATCCATCAAAGTGAGAGGAGGTTGAATGTCGCAGTCCATGTAGCATTCGTTCTCGTCTTTTGCACGATGGATAGCCATCGCCACCTTAGATTGAGTTAGATATGCATCTTCTGAGGGCTCAAACAGCTCTTTGTATTCTGGAGGTCTGAAGAAAGCAGATTGAGGAATCTTGTCTGGTATTGGCTTTTGAAAGAAAGGATGCTTCAAAGCCTCAATAACAGATAGACGCTGATCTGATACGAAAAGCAATGAACAAATCGAAGGAAGCAGATATTATTGGCACGCAGCTTACCTGGATTATTGACAAGAAGTTTGGTGATTAAATTCTTTGCATAATCAGAAATATCGTATTCTTTCGAAGGAAAATTAAATTGTGCTTTGATTTCATTGTCTCGTACTTGTCTTTTTTTTTTCTTTTGTTAGTATTTGCATTATCCAACTGATCTCAATCTATAACTTACTGGTATAACTTTTTGGTTTCTTGATGATGAAAGGGGCGTTTACCACATAACAAATTAAACCTGTAGATGGGGGAGAAGACAATATGATCAGCACACCCGTTGAGTGGTAAATCAGAAAGCTTACATAAGGATACCAGCAGACCAAATGTCTGCTCTATGATCATGTCCCTGGCTGAAGAGGATTTCAGGAGCGATGTAATGTGGTGTGCCGCATACAGTTTTCTTTCGGTCTTCTTTGTTTAACATGAGAGCTGCAAGACCAAAATCTCCAATTTTGCAGTCCATGTTAGCATCTAAAAGGACATTGCTCATTTTTAAATCTCGGTGAAGAATTCGATTATCTGAAAGGTATCTTAGTACAGTGAATATCTGCCCCATATAATATCGCACTTCTAATTCTGTAAGCAAGCCACCTCTATTTCGCACCATTTGACTTAATGTCTATGTGTACAAAAGACGTATAGATGGGTGCTGATCAGTATATATGATAACAGAATAAGCGTTGTTCTTCCTTCACACATGTATAAATATGCACACTATAGCATCCTATAATATATGCTATTTATGCTTGTATAGAAAGAAAGAAATTTTGCCTAATTCTCAATTCACCTTATTTTGACAGAGTTCTAGTAATAGATAAATGTTGTTTTTGTCTTCAATGCAATGATAGAACTTTACAATATTATCATGCTTTAGACTTCTATGAATGTTGATTTCGGCTAATATTTTGTTCCTCAGTCGTTGATCTAACAAAGAAGATTTGGAGATCACTTTAGCAGCCATAAATTGACCTTCCATAGTTGCCACTCGGTATACTTTAGCAAAGGCACCCTATACTCATCATTTAGTTATTGGACTATAATTGCCTCAATTAAATGCTGATTTACTTGGCCTAGGCATTCTAGCTTCTTGTATTGTCTTTTTCGTTTGTAATCTCTGATAACTGTGGGTACGTTATGTTCTTCTACTAAGTGATATTCTGGTCTAGGTTTCTTCTTTTCTTTTTCTGGTGCATTCTCTTTCAATGGCTCTTCCGTATAGTAGTTCAATATTTCCTGTAGCTGAGGCCGTTGCGCCCTTAGCGGCTTTTTATTGGTCTGAAGAGGCTTCAGGCCAGCATCAACTTTAGGCGACATCTGTTTAGAAAGGTGCTTTGGAATGATCACTTCCAGTTTGCCCAGTTGATTCGCTGATAAACCTGGACCATCGTCTGATCGCCGCTGTTGCGATTCAGCCCGAGAGTTTAAAGACTGAATACGACTACGGTGCTGTGAGCTCATGGTGGATTGAGGAGGGTACGCAAGAGGATCAAGCAGCAACAACCTTTTTTTGTTGATTCTAAGCACATAAATGCACGTCTCTCTTATTTTAAGCGGTCTTTGAATAGAAAAAAGTGCAAATTTTTTTCTGATAAGTCAACTAGTTGTCTGTCCAAGAACTACTTTAAGCCTATTTTATCCTACATGATATTCATATAACAGCCCGAAAAGAATAAATAAATGATATTTGATTAAATAACCAGAGTTTAGTGCTTTAAAAAAATAGAGCTTTTCTTAAGTTTTTGAATGCAACACATATAGAGAGGTCACTTTTGAGTTTCATGCATTTTTTTAGGTAACATTACGCGTAGGTACCTGTTTCACGCGTTTAAATCAACCTTATTCAAATGATCTATTTATATGTTTCGAAAATTTTCTTCGCTTTTGCAAATGATAAAAGCTTTAAATCAAATAATTTATTTCGTTATCTTGTTATGAACCATCATTGTCTCAAAGCGTTTTCCTATCGCCTCCACCCTACCACTTTGTCTCCAAATTTCCTGCTCATCATCTAACTGTCTTGACAACTGAGATTGACCAGGTGTCGAAATAGATTTAGAACGAGGTTTAGATGATAAAGGAGGAGGACGCGGGGGCAGTTCAGGTGACGGTTTGATAGGGCTGATAGGCGAAAAGGGAGACCGGCTCGGTTTAGGTGGTGGAACTTTTGCTTTCGTGGAAATGACAGGATTGATCTTTAACGAATTGGATTGACGCACGATGACATCTGTATCTGACATTGTTTTTGTATGAAAGATGCGCTTTGAAGGTGGCTTTTTACTAGGCGGTGGTGGTAAAGGAGGAGAAGGTGGTGGTGGTGATGCTGTTCGATGCGAGTGGTCTATCGACAAGTTACGTGGCTTTTGAGGCAAAGGAGGAGGAACAATAGATGTATGGCTTTTCTTAGATCCCTTGCCTTCAAATATGTCTGTATAGTATTCAAGCATACAGTGAAATAAGGCTCGGCCAATATTTAATGTAGGCAAAAAGATGACAGCTAAATTGGATATAGACATTCGATTCTCTGAAGCATGATCTGCTACTTGTTTTAAATGCCGACAAAGTAATTGTAACAAACAAAAGCTATGGACAGGTAATCGAGAGGTAATGGATCGCACAGCTGCTAATACTTCTGATGAAATAGGTGGCAAGGTGTCAGAGTTGAGGGTATCTTCTAAGGATTTCTTATCCTCAGAAACTAAAGATTGAATTAATTTTGTATATTCATTTACTAACTCTGTAGGAACAATGGGCTCAGGCACTTGAATAAAAAGAAATTAGATAAGAATTTCTTGTGTACATGTACGTTTCACTTACATTCTCTCAGATACATTTTAAGTAATGTACTGACTGCATGAGGATCTGGTCTCGTTTTAAAAAAATCCATATCAGAGCCATCATTGAATACTAATCTTAATTTGTTCACAGTGGTTGTACTGCCTGGAATTCTATAGATGCATAAGTTACTCACGTCATTCCCTTCACCTATTTTCTATCATCTTGTTACCTATAAATGCCTACTTCAAATATACCTGATAGCATATCGCCCAAAAAGCACAGTTGTTTAGATAATAGACAAAAACATTTTCTCTATTGGCTTTTACTTGCCTACATCATTGAGGTATTCTATGCATCTTCTAAAAATAGCAGGTATCATGTCGTCAGAATCAATCCGAGTCAATGCAACAGCTACTTCAAGCGGCATGCCAAACACAGCGTTCTCATTTTGTTGATGTGAAAAGCGAGATGATATCACTTGTTCCTCTAAAAGAAGAGAAAAAACAGAGTCAATCACCGGAAAGCTCTTTGCTTGAGAAGGGATCGATAAGTCTTACTTGCCTGACTTTTCTTTTTTCCACCTATCGACGGCTTCTTTCCCTCTTCGACTCCATTCAATACTTGTCTCTTTTGCTTTACTTGAATAGATAGCGCCTCGTTGTTTCCACTCGGGCAATTTCTCTTGTACTGTAGCATTTATTTCAGACGTCTTTTGTTCTACTTTAGACCGAGTATCTCGAACAAGCTTAGCAAAAAACTGCTGTGAGTTAGTAGAGTTTGGTTGGTGGATATAGCGTTGGTCAAGGTCATCTCCTTCGTCCGAAGAAAACGCTAATGATGTGCTCGAGTCTGAATCACTATCGTGCGCCCTAGTGTGAGGTTTCATTTCATTCAAGTAGTAGCTACTGATTAAAAAAAAAGTTTGTGCGGAAACTAGAGTATACCTTTCACCAAAATGATGTCGCAAAAAAAAAGTTGATATCGCGCTTTAAAAAGGAATGTCGGCCAATCAGGAATTTACTTTGACTGCAATAGAATAAAATGCCTCTCTTATAAAGCTTTTGATCATCTTTTTCTCATAAAGTCTATTGTAGCCTTACAAAACCAAGAGATCGTTTTTTATGTAAACAATAAAAATAATACAAATAGAGAAACCAGCTGATTGATATATAACTCCATGGAAGATATCATGTCAACTATCGACAATCTTAATGTTGTTAACAAAGCATTCTTCCTATCCGAAGAATAAAATGCAGACTATGGTATTGATCAGAGGACAACATACATCAATCGCGTGATTGAACTGCCTGTGTAACAAAGGTATGGCTATGAGAATGAGAGAGAACTAGGTTAGAGAAAAGCCAGAAAGAGAGGTACTACTTTGGTATTGATATAGTCTTACTTCGAATTACAAACCGAAAGAAGGATTTTCGCGGTAGAGGAAATCAACTCCTGCATATGTTTAAGTGACCGTATGAAGTACTTTCTTTAGTAGCTATATAATCTTCCAGTTACTTTGGTTTGCCAAAGCACGTTGTTTCCTGCAAAAACAGTGTATTAAGGCGACTAGTATATGTCTGATTGGAGGCTTTTCAGTTTGAGGAAAAAGGGATGAATAAACTTCCATTAGTGCTTACTATTTTATAAAATATCAAGCCGCAAGTAAGATTGCTATCAATCTATATGCTAAGACAACCTTTTACAGTGCTTTTAACAGGCATGCTCAATAAAACTACAAGTACTATATGATAGCCATTACTAGCTTTCACTAAGGCAAAAGCAAAGTATGAAATAACTCAACGATATCCAAATGCACTCAATTCTTATTCATCTTGATCGTTAAACGATAACTATATTTAATTATTGTTGAACTATTTCCTTTCTTTTATGATCACGTTTTGAATAGAAAGATGCACACTCTAAACTTGTTTCATAATCATCAAACGACTCCTACTCTCAAGTTTGTCTCGTACTGTCCAGTCTTTTAATTTGTATATTCTAACGGCCTTGAAATTCGAAGACTTTAAAATGACAATCTAATTCCTGATATGCTTATGTATGCGCTTGAGCACTTTTCTTCTTTTCTTTTTACTCATTTAAATTAATACACCGTGTTGAGTTATTAGTTAACTATTTCAGTGACTTCTTGTCAGCGTTGTATAAAGTAAATAAACCCTGTAAACAAAACATCTCTTAAGATAGAGAACCAATTACTGCTTCCATTTTTGGGAAAACTCCGATACTATTTGCTGAACACAGTTTTCAGTAGAAGCTTTCTTACAAAAATAGGCATATATTGTTCTAAAGATTTTTCCTTACTTTATCATTAGAGGCAGTATAGCTTTTCTGGCACCAATTCTGCTTGCAACACTCACTGAAAACTGTCAGAAAAGCTAATATCGTTTTTATGTCCTTTTTGCCATCTTCTTTTTTGTTTACCTTTTGGTACTGTCTGATGTTTCTTACTACATCTCAATGAGCTAAAAATACCATCGAACAGCAACTTTTTCAATTATTATCTAAATAAACAGATTTAAGAAGACAAAAGACCGGAGCTTTTTGTGAACTTTCATTTGCGGTTATTGCAAAGATACAGTATATGGGAGAACGATTCTTTTTCAGACACTGTTGCTTCAACTACATCATTACAAATAGGTGCCAGGCAATGTCGCGTAATTGTAAAACACTTTGATACTACTTTCAGTACCACCATTGTTTATGTTTTGCGCCCTATATAATTCCATCTTTATTTCTTGCTTTTCGTATATCTATTAGCGACTCACAACAGCTCCTGTTGATTGATTAATTGCTTTCATCGAAAATTTATTGCGTACACAAATACTTCACGATGCAAAGTCACTTCGCTCACTAAACACATGGAGAAAGAATGCCAAGCTTAAATTGAAATAGCATTGAAGGACAATAGCGCTGTTTATTTAGCTAATTCGGCATAATGTCTAATTGGAAACAAAATGCCTTTGTCCTACAGGATGACAAACATGTCATATTTTTTTTCCTTTCCGTCTTGTTCTTTATATAAACCTTTGTTTCGAAAGTCCTCCTTTTGTTTCGGTACACAACACAGAAGATCGAAATTACTTTTCAATTGATCCGAGAAATTGGCATTTTATTAACTATAAATAGATAGAAGTGATATGTCTGCTTTATCGAGTAATAAGGGTCTTTACAAAGAGAGATGTAAATGGCGGTATCCAAATCTGTTGATGAAAGCAGATAGAACTAGCCCCTAACGCACACAAAGTCAAAGAAAAAAGGAAGAAGAAGCAGAGAATAAGATGTGAAGCTACACCTTCAACTCAATATCAAGAAAAGCGATCGGGTTTCAATTGCCAAGTTTTGAAAGAGAGAAGCATTGACACAGTTCTTCTATAAATTTCGACTTTATTCCTTTTAAAAGCGGCATGACAAATAATTGAGCGATATAAAAATACTTCTTTAAAAGCGGAAAATTCATTGAATAGTTATTCTATGCATGGTTGAAGTTTAATGGTCTTAAGTTGGCGTGTTTTTCTTTTAAGAAAATTAAAATCAGGCACCAAAATCTTATGAGGGACAATAGCAACAACAAAAGAAAAAGGTATTTAACGCGATGCAAAATCAAAAGACATGTTGCTAGGGGAGTTGCCATAATCTTTCCCGAAGGCCCAGACAATCATACTCAACATCAGCACTTTGCTAAACTGACAATAATATAGTTGCTGGTGAATGAAAAGGTGTAGGACGAACGGTAATTTGAGCAATGGCCCCACAATTAATTTTTCTTGTACGGCCATGGTGTTTAAGTTATAAAGCATAGATTGTGCATGCTAACACTGCTATGGTTTTATATTTGTGCCTATGCTTTAACAGTTGTGAATTCAATCAGGATAGAGGCATCACTCTTTCTTTTTGCTTTTGTCAAGATAGACAGTATGTAAATGATAGAAGCATACGACGGCCATTGAATTTGGCCCCTTCATACTATTACCCAAGAGTTTCAAATCACCTCTACTTCTTCCATTTCCTTCTTCGAAAGCAAGTAGATGAGAGTATATGCTTCATTTAGCAACTTACTTAAAAGATGATAATTTGATAGCTTTTGATTTAGGATTCGTCTATTTCATTTTTCAACTTTTAAGAAATCAATTTGTATATCTCATGAATTCATTGAGTAAGAACTTTTACGCAAATTGTAAATGATTTTCTTTGCTCCAGTTACTCTGGTTTGCGCGAGCAACATATTATTTTTTCGAAATAGTGTTGCACTCATCAACAAAACTTGATCATATTTTCGATAATTCAATAAGTGCATAAAAAAGACAACAATGGTCTAGTTGTTACCTCATACTGACTTACTTTGTTGGCCTTGAGATATAAATGCTCTTTTTTTGGCTATAAAACCATCCCAATTTAGAATATGATTTCTTTTCATCTCCTCCAAGTACTAAGTTCTGCTCAAACAACGGTTTGGAAGCTTACATCAACAACTGTATCTTTTCACTATTATTATAAGGAAGAGAGAAGTGAACGCGGCATATTCATCCTGTAGCCACAAGTCATTGTGCGCAAAAGATTTACCTGTATTGAGTAGGCGAATCGGACTCAAATTGTAATTTAATTTAATCAGATCAAATTGCTTCATTCACACTTTTCAATTCACCTCTACCAATCAGAGGCATGTATGTTGTCAATTTTTTAAGAAAAGCGTGCAGTAGTATTTATTTATAAGTGTTGTTCTTAAGCTACTCCTCTTTTCTTCTTCTTAGTGTAGATATACAAGTTCGTCTGTAATATATAGTTGCAAGAAAAACAGAAAAAGGCTTATGAAAAAAAAACAGAAACAATGGCTAAAGTATAACAAGCCAGAAAAAGGAAAGAGAGAGAGACAATAAGATATTTTATATATTTAGTTGCGCGCATGGCATACTAAATAAAGGAACCACATGTGTTGCCACGCTATCATTCGATTTTGCAGACCTTAAATGGCTCTTTTTTAAAAAAAAATCAGAAAACAAGTGTAAACAAATCAAAATATTTCTTCTTTTTTGTACTGTCTAGCCAAGATAGTATTTATGAAGAAGAAACTGAAAGAGAGACCACACTATAAGAAGGTGAGATGACAATGAACAAAGTATAGTTGGAAGCCAGTTTCCCATCAGGTGCCAACCAAAAGGACCTTGTGTACTCAAGTAAGTTACACAATGTCATAGACTGTCAACTGATATTTACATGCTTTCTTTTTTAAACGGTTTATTTTTTCTTTCTTTCTCTCTCTCTCTCTCTCTCTTTGTCTTTTTCTCTGACTTTAAAGGCCCTTCTATAATCTCCATATAAATGAGACGTACTACATTCCGAAAAAAGATTGTGATTGTAGGAGACGGTGCATGTGGAAAGACTAGTCTATTGATTGTCTATCAAAATGGTCAATTTCCAGAAGTAAGTTCATACCAAGAATTAATAGAAAAAAAAAGGAAATTGAATCAACTATGTAACTAGAGATATTTGCCTACAGTCTTTGAGAACTATATTTCTCGAGTTGAGTTGGATCATCACAAATCAGTTGAGCTTGCATTATGGGATACAGCTGGTCAGGAAGACTATGATAGACTTCGACCATTATCCTATTTCGAAACAGATGTTATAATGATATGTTATGCAGTAGACAACATAAACTCGTTTCAAAATGTCCGGGATAAGGTGATTATTACTCGATTAACACGATATATACCTGCCTTTCTGACATTTTTTTTCTGTCGTAGTGGTTGCCTGAGATAAAGCATTTTTGTGGAAACAATGTCTCACTGGTTCTTGTGGGACTTAAAACCGATCTGCGCTCGGAATCAAGGTCCACAGTCAGCTATCAGCAGGTATGTCATTCAGTAACAACCCCTGATATAACACACACTCACCATTGATTTCTGTTCTCTCCTAAACTAGGGCCTCAAACTGGCGAAAGAGATAGGAGCCAAGTATGGAGAATGCAGTGCTAAGACAAACGAACATGTACAGGATGTGATTCGATTGGCAGCACAAGTTGCTGTCAAACCCAAGAATTTTTTCAAAAAACGCCTTCAATGCAACATATTATAGAATATCTTCCTATCAACACTCTCACTCGCCTGTTCATCTTCCCTCAACTTTAGACATATTCCTTTAGTATATATACACACCTATTTATAGACCATTAATACTTCATCCTATACAATTATATTGACGCACTTTATTTCTTTTATACAGTCAACTATGTATTTAACTATGTAAAAAAAACCAACAAAGAAAAAAGAAACGATTGTGGAAAATAACGATTTTGATATATTTAGTAGACTAGAAAATATAAACCCAATTTTGTACTATAACCTTGTATACATATTCTTTTTCCCTTATTTTGTCCCTTTCTTTTTTTTCTTTATCTTATGCATTTAGGCACCTTTCCTTTACAATAAACTAAAGCTGTTTCACTCTCTTACAATTGCCGTAAAAAGAAAATGTTTGAGCCAACAAAGCAACGTCTCAAAACGCGAATTTAGTGTAATACAAAGTCTTGATTTTTTTGCTTCCGGAACAAACCCGAAGGTATCCGTAATGTATAGGAATTGAAATTGTCAAAGTTTTCACTCTGTCTCGATTACAGTCATCCCCTCGATTTGGGGAACGGCTTCGGTTCCCTCACTACCGTTCCCTAAATCAATATCGTTCCTTATTAAAAATGAAGCACCTCTGGATAATCTTTTATCCTGATCGTACTCTCTTCTGATAGCACTCCAATGTCATTACTGTTGGAAGTGTTTGGTATAAAGCGTGTGATGCAATAAAATTATAGAAGATACACAAATTCTCGCATAAAAAGCTCATAGCATAATCGTCATCAGAACAGTATTATGGTCTCAAATTAAATTTGAATGTTTGATACAATATTCAATATGATATTGCAAAAAAACTATTGAACTTATTTTATCGAGATCGTTTAAAACAGAGTAACGAAGATAATTTATAAAGTGATTCTACGATACAATTGGCTCTCATAAGCGGCATATGAAATAAAATAAGGAACGGGTTGCCACAGGACCATTCCCTATTCCTTAAAGCAATAATAAGGAACATTAAGCGGTAACGGAAGTTCGGTTCCCTTAAGACCGTTCCCTAAATCGAAATCGTTCCCTGTATTCCGTTCCCTAAATCAGGGGATGACTGTAATATGAAATTCCGATTACGCAAAGTACAAAGAGGAATCGTAAGATACAAAAACAGTCATTTGTTTGGTTTATTTTACCTAAGCTCAATGCTAGACTCTAACACCAAAACAGGACATAAGAAAGCATGTTGTCCTTTTTTTTTATCTTACTGAGATCTTATTTTAGTACGAGTTGCAACAAACATCATTTGTTTTTGTTTTGTCTTTTAAAGTAAGTAAATACGATGCACGAAATAGCCATCAAAGGTGAATACAAAACAGGGTCCCTGATAGCGGAGAAGGAGTTTCAACCCTATTATACTCAAATGACGGATTAAAATGTATCAACACTTTGCCAGATGACTTTTTTTTCTCATTGCAACAATCGAAAGAAACTGATTCAAGCCAAGATAATTGATACTCCTTCTAGTTTGAATAATGAAACACTTGCTGTCAGTCTTTCTTTTCAAGTCTTGCAACTTGATAGAAACTATTTTTCTTCAACATCTCTTTTTCTTTTTTCTTTTCAGGCCTTATCCTGTCATTTTAATCTATAACGTTGAATAGACTAAATATAGGTAAGTTCATAAAATGAGTTGACAAAAAAGGAAGGTATAAAAGCGTCATAAAGAATTACTGTAGTAGACAACAAAGATGTACATCACTTTGAAGACCAGAAGTTGCGGCGCCATAATGCACGTTAAGCAGCTTATGCGGAATTCCAATAGGATTCATGCGAGTGAAAATAAAGTTAGACCGATTGAACCCTGATTTCAATCGATCACACAAACATTTATATCGAAAACTTGTTTGTAAAGTGATCACTATGGATTATGACAGGTTCGATTTTCTTTTTAAAGAGTGTGTAAACATATTAATGTTGATAGGAGGGAAAGGTATAGGTTGAATTAATAGCAGAGCGAACAGACTAGAAAGAAACAGGCGGTTTATCCTATTTACCCTGTCTAGTATGCCTGTTTGCTTATCTTAATATCTTAAAGGCTAGGATGAGTAAACACATCATAGACATTATGATCATTAGAGTAGTAATGCAAAGAGGGTCTTGAGTAATCTTCCTGAATTAACTGAAGTCTTCTACGTCGAGTAGTGCCTCTATTTGAATAAAAAGATGCTCTGCCTTCTGTCAATTGCTTCATCCATTTCGGCCTTATTGTGTCTGTATGAAAGGCATCAATGGTTATAAATAGTTTTCTCTCTCTTCTAAGGTAGCATATGTACTTTACCTACAAGAACAACATCAGGATCAGTAGGTGCCAAACACCATGTTCTTCTGTCATTAAGGTCATGTAGATCGTTTTCTGTTATCAGATCAGATCGACGTTTTTTGAAATCCTAAGAAGAAACTTATCAATATGTCGATGAGAAAAACAGCAATCAATCTCTTATACGCTACAAGATGATACTTGCTCCATACAGGTGGAACATAGAGTACGCCTAGGTCAGGTTGCACACAAAAGGGACAAACAGCAGGTGCAAGTGGTGAATAGGTAGATCGTTTAAGTTGTAAAAAGCATTCTGTACAAATAGATTTATCGCAACAACGAGTTCGATTCATTCTGGATGGATAATACTAAGATACACGCTTAAATGCTTGACAACTCAATATTACCGTCTTCCTTACCAAGAAACAGATTGGACATTCTGTATTGAAAACCAAATTCTGTTTATTAACATAAGGTTCCATAGAGCCTAAGAAAGAGACCCATAAGCAACAATAGAAAAAGGAGAAGAAACCATATTTATGGTGCATGTTTTGTTTACCCTCATAGAAAGGTGCAAGATGTCCTTTTCGAATAAGACTTTGTACAATATGAACATCATAGTCTGGACTGCTCTTTGCGCGAATACCTTGTGGACTTACAAAGCCATGGTCTACTACACTCAATGAAGAAGTATCATTGATTCTTATCTTGGAACAATTGTGCCCCATAGCTGACGATATTCGTAAGCTTCAAGGAATAACAAATTGAGCTTTGTTTGTTTAGTTTGAATAAGAAGAAGAAGAAAGAGAAAAGAAATAGAGAGAGTGAGAGTGAGAGAGATTCACACACATACATAGTAATACAGTAAAAAGGGCATGATGCAAGTCACATTATTGCTTATTGTCTGTGAGCACACGTTGTAAGTTTATCAATTTTTTTATGCTTTTTGGTAACAGCTGATAGCGTGACAAAATCATTCATTTTATTTTATTTTTATTCTTTCTTTCTTGTTAAATTATCACTTTTCTTCTTCTTTTCTTTCTTTCTTCAGCATCGCTTTATTGTATAAGACATGAAAAGGTAAATCGTTTAAAGATGAGAGGGGGAAAGTGAAATCTTAGCCAATCAAATGAATCTTTTCGTTTGTACTCTTCGGGTATTTAACATGCTATTGTATTCTGTACCTCATGAAATGAAGGGGTGTGTGTTCGTATTACAAAAGAAAAAAAAGGCCTTATTTTCTTGTTTCTTCTTTCTTTTTTCTTCTTCTTTTAATTTTATTATGTCCACTGTTTCATCTAACAAAAATAAGCCTAGTAGGCTACCTTATCCTACAAGCTCAAATTTACATACTTCGTCTAGCCCTGAATCTGATATGCCTTCTGCTTCAAGTAGACAACGTCAATCTAAGAAAGATGAGGTAACATAAACACAAGATCCTTTTAGATGCTCTTTCTTATGAATAAAACAACAACAGGTCATTCGAAAAAAGATTGAGCAAGAATTATCGAAGAAAAAGGGCAGTACAACTCGTATAAGACAAACAAAGAAAACGGCAGGTACCGTTAGTGCTCTTCGACCTGCACAAGCTGTTACTGTAAAAGAGACTATCTTGGTCATTGAGGCTGCTCAATTGATGGCAGCTAGAAGAAGCGATTGCGTATTGGTTGTTGACGATGATGAACATTTAAGTGGCATTTTTACTGTAAGCAACCGTACCCTTGCCCCTAAAAAGAAAGAGAGTGTGTAAAACCTTAATTCTTTTATTTTTAGGCAAAAGATCTTGCCTATCGCGTAGTAGCTGATAATTTAGATGCAAGGTTTGGTTTTTAATATCAATTTGAAATCCAACCTATTCATTTATTTTAATAGAGCAACCATTGTTGCCGATATCATGACCAAAGATCCTATGTGTGTTACAAGTGATACATCTGCTCAAGATGCTTTGAATTTGATGGTCAACCGTGGATTTCGACATTTAGTAAGTAGAGAATGACGTGCAAAAATAAGGCTGCTTATCATCATTTAGCCTGTATGCAATGAAGAGGGTGATATATTCGGTTTATTGGATATCACAAAATGTATTTATGAAGCATTGAACAAGATGGAAAAAGCATATGGATCGTCACGCAAGCTGTATGATGCATTGGAAGGCGTAGAACGAGAATGGGCTAACAGTCCAGTCCAGTTTGTACAGTACATGGAGGCATTGCGTGACAAAATGTCTTGTCCTGATTTGACTACTGTACTGGACTATCAAGGTCCTGTGCAGGTTACAGTCAAAACACAAGTAAGAGAAGTAGCCAGACTGATGAAGGAATACCATACAACCGCTGTTCTTGTTATGGATCATGGTGGATTGGCCGGTATTTTTACGGTAAAGAACATAAACAATTGAGAAACAATTGACTAAACAATCTTTTCTTTCTGTAGTCTAAAGACATTGTTTTACGTGTGATTGCTGCAGGATTAGCACCTGATAATTGTTCAGTTGTTCGGGTGATGACACCTCATCCAGACACAGCCTTACCATCTACCAGTATTCTAGATGCACTAAAAAAAATGCATGGTAAGAAATAGAATGAAAAAATAAGATGGCATGATTAAATTTTCTTATTATTTTGTCAGATGGACATTATCTGAATTTACCAGTTTTGGATGAAGACAAAAACATCATTGGATTAATTGATGTCTTGCGCCTTACTTATGCTACATTGGAGCAGGTAAGGCATAGTGTGCATTCAGATGGTATCTCTATAACCTTTCTTTCCTCCTCTTATCATCTAGATCAATAGTATTGAAGGGAACCAAGGCGACAATAAGTTCTGGAGCAGCATTACAGCATCTGATCCAACAGAAACAGAATCAGCCATCTCAGACTCACTTTCGCAGGCAGCCAATTCACACATGTTTCAACCTCCTATTTCACCTCAATATGACCAAAGTCAGATATCGCCTATGCCTGGCCATGCACCTACTTACACAGGACTAGGCTATAGTGAATTGACACCTGCTGACTCTATCTCGCATACCAATGAAGATGTTCACTCCACTGTATCTTCACATGCAGACAACACTTTCTCATTCAAGTTCAACTATGGTGGCAAAACGCACCGCTTTCGTCATGATATCAGTAACTTTCAGGGCTTCATGGAAGTGATTCAGCAGAAAATTATGACAGAACACCTTTCCGTTTCACAGTCTTATGTTGCTGTCAATGGATCTGATGATACCAATGACTGGCTGACAGTCGCTTATCTAGATGATGAGGATGATCAGGTCTTGATGACTTCTGATTCTGATTTGATAGATGCTGTACAGATTGCTCGTAAATCTGGGCTGGATCGTGTGCGTTTGTTTGTACATGATGCTTTGGCAGAAGCTGTTGAGCAACAGAGGAAAGAAGAACCATTGATAGAATCAGTTCAGGCTATGACAGATGTACCATCTAGTCGACCTACTACCTTGGGCCATTTGTTAGATACATCAGGGTCTATTTCGCCTATACCTCATCCAGCAGAAACACAAGCCAAAATAGAAAAAGAAGAGGATACTGATGAAGAAGAAGAAGAAATAGTCAAGAAGTATAAATCTAAAAGAAGAGCATCAAGTAAGAAGCGGGACATAGCAGAGGATTTCAATTTGCCTATTCCTCAAGACATGTTGTTACCTGCTGCCATTACCTTTTTGGGTGTTGTTATTTTAAGTGTATTCACAATTTCCAAGCTGACAAGTAGCTCTAATTCTCGATATTAAAATCCAATCATTCTAATAAATATCTCCCTTTATCTCATTTTGTTTCACCTATCGAAAGTGACATTAAACAGAAGTAAAAAAAAAAGAAAGAAGAAGAAAAAGGAAAGATGCCAGCAACAGGCTTCATAGAGAGACTCAAGCTTCATCATTGACTATTAGCAAATGATTTTGTTTTGTAATTTGACCACAAAATGGGGTTTGAGAATATTTTACTACCCCTTTCTTTTGCTGATGAAGTTTCAAGTATAGATTTCACCTGAACATGCTTTTATGGTTAGACTAGAGTAAAGAGGGAAGCTTCTTTCTTTTGTTATGAGAGTCTCAATTGTTTGCCTCCCACAGACAACACTTTTTGATTCTTGATAACATGTTTTTGGGTAGCTCGGTTTCTCTTTTTTTTTGTTTGTTCGAGTACGAAGTTACCCGTGGAAAATATAAACAATGATGCATTGCAATCTACACTATTGCTTTACCCCAAAAAGAAAATCTCTATAACGCTGTGTATCTATCAAACTGACTATTTTCTTAATAATGATAACGCTTTGAGCTAATAGCCATTTTTATCTCAAATATGTGCGAAAGTTGTTTTTTTTATGACATTAGTGTAAATGACACAAAAAGATTGTTTACACTAAAACATCATATTGGAAACAAGATAGAAAATGCTGACACATGATACAGATGTTAAATAACTTACAATCCAACAAACGCAGTTTGCTTCTCAGAGAGAGTTCTGTTACTCAATGCTCTCATGGTTGATATAGGCAATAGATAGGCTTTCGGTATTACAAAATGCAATGTATTATCAAGCCCCTTTTTGAGTGAATTGGCTCTCTGAAAAAACAGACAGCATCCTATATCCGTAGAAAAGCTTGATTGACAACTAATATATGATAAAGTCCTCATGTACTGATTGAAAGTGATAAGTCTACCAACCATTGATCTAAAGGAATGTGCATTACACTTATACTTTAAGGTTTTATGTCTTCTTTACATTCTAGCACCATACTATACAAAATTGCGTACAATTGAATGGTATTGAGTTTATTGCGGGCTTAGTGTCAGTAAAGATTAGTCTCATGTGGCTGAAATAGAAATGCCTACTCGAAAGCCTTTTGATATAAAACCAAAAACAAAGAAGAACACAACTATTACCAGACAAAGCTATAAGACATAGTATAAGTGTTTGGTGCCACTAAGGAATTGCAGAGGTTTATTGTTCTTTATTGACATGCCGTTTCTTTTGAAAAAGAAAAAGAAAAGAAAAATATTTACCTATTAGTTGTAAGAGATATGAAGAGAGAAAAGATGACTGATTCTACAGCTTGAGCCTTTTGTTTAGCCTAATTCATTATTCTTTGTTTGTCAATGGTTTCTTTTTTTTTCTTTATTCATAAATGCAGCCATTCTAGCCCCACTCCCCCCATTTTCTTCTGTTCTTCATATGATTTTGTTTTCGCTTCCGAATCAGGTAATACCGCCTGAAAATATGAAAAGAGCGGGCTCAAGTTGAGAGAACATATCTTTTTGTGTGTGTATTTAGCAAGCAGGTCATGCGATATTGAGTATTTTACAATCTTGAGTTTACGTATCAACCCTCCCGATACATTTTCTTAAATTTGACTATAGAGATTTACCAGGAAGAAGAAAAGTCCAATGAGTTTCTTGTACGAATCAATCTAATTACATCCTGAAAAAAAAGGGCATAATGATATCACTAAGAAGCTCATGTTTACTCAACTGAATCATTGTTTGAAATAAAAAGTGTAAGATACCTAAAGCTATCACTTCTCTTTAGAAGAAAGACATTCATATATGACCAGTTGATAATTTCCTTTTTTCTTTTGTTTAGCAGAATGCCAATGCGTGTGTATAACTTTAGATCGATAACTCAAAGTCGGAACAGAAAATCTTTTTCGATACATGAATCCAAACACAAAGCCAAATAAGCAGAATTTTTTCTTTTTGGCTTTACGTGCTTTTTCCGTAACAAAGAAAGAAAAAAAAGAGGGAACTGTGGGACGAGAATTCTTCTTTAAAAAATTTGCACTGTCAATCAATGCTTAATATAGTCTTTCCGTTATCCGGAAACACGTCAGGAACATGATATGATTGTTTACTTGTGCACACACACAAGTACACACAGATACACATAACAGATATATATATATATATATATATACACACAGTATACACTATGGTGAGATACGTGCACGCGCATACGCGCGCGTTTTCTCGATTGTTTTATTACATAAAGATATACACATGCTTAAAAAAAACTTATACTACTGTCATGAAAATAAATATTTAGTTCTTGCTGTTGTTTTGTTTCTTTCTCTTTTCTTCTATCCATATCTTCTTCTCCTCTCTCCCTATACAATTTCCTTTCCATACATCATTCTTTAAAACTTATTCAATGTCTATTTATCAAGAGCCGACGGTTGTTAAATTGCCTCCTATCAAACTACCACCACTTTACAACAGTAGAGATGATAAGAGCAATATACTTCCCTCGATGTCGATGTTACCTGACAGGTGCCAAGATAACCATAGTCTTCTTTTGCCACCCATCTTATCATCCAACATTCCATTATCACCTCCCTTTTCATCTTGCTCATCTTTATCTTCTTCATCTTCTTTGCCTCCATCACCTAATTCGGTAGCTGAAGTTAACTTTTCCAGTTTACCTAAAAAGGGTTCAATCCAGTCTCTTCTGAACTCTGCACAGTGTCCGATGGTCAATAAGAAGAGAAAGAGACAATTGAAGCCACAACAGTTGCAACAGCGATTCCATCAGCCTTATCATAAAGAGGCTCGACCTACGAAAGGCCTCCGACTGTTCTCAAAACAAGTATGTGATAAAGTGGCCGAAAAGGGAATAACTACATACAACCAAGTAGCTGACGAGTTAGCAGCCGAAATCCACCAGCATTCAAACGTCGATCAGAAAAACATTCGTCGACGTGTTTATGATGCTCTGAACGTTCTGATGGCCCTGGATATTATCGCAAAAGACAGAAAGCAAATCAAGTGGTTGGGCATGCCTACCAACGACTTGGAAAAAGAAATTGAGAAGGAAGAGTCGCGTCACAAAGAACTGCTGGAAACCGTACAGCGATCCCGACACGTATTGAATGATACATTGGTCAATTTTACACGATTGGAAAAACTGGTTCAACGAAACCGCCAGGAACAACAAGCGAATGCACCTCAAACAGTAGTGCGCTTACCATTCTTTATGATGTCTTCTTCACAGAACATCTACGCTGATTCAAACGAAAAAGAAGCTCTTGTCTCTTTGGGAGCATCTTATGCTATCCATCAAGATACTGATATACTAGCTAAACTATGGCCTAGTCATCAAATTACTACTGTTTCATAACTTATTCAACACTATTCTTACAATCGTTCTTTATATAACTTTGTATATGTCTCCCCTATACCACTCTTTATTCATAGTATACCTTCTTTTTTCTTTGTCTTTCTTTTATACATATATCTTCTTCTTTCCTTATCTATTCTTTTGAAAAAAGTTCCACTACTTTATACCTTATATAATCACATACACACACACACTTACACATCACACACAGATAACTATGGCTTCGTTCGTTTTTCTTGTAAAAATGACAAATAAAAAAAAACGTATGTAAATTATTGATCCCTGCACATTAAGCTCATACTTCATTTGATCATAAGCATGATTTATACAGATGTCAGATCTTCAGATAAGATAGCCTCAGTTCAATTTTACTTAAAATAAGGCAAAGTCCTTTTTTTATGGTAAAAGCCTAATAGTTTTACTATCGACTGTTATTTCTTAAAAGAGAGATGATAGAGATAAAAGTGGTAGAAGGGGGAAAAATAAGAATAACTCGAACAACAAACAAAACCTAAATCGATGTACCCTTATTTTAAACTTTCATGTGTCTGCTTATGAAAATAGGTTGCTTGGAACTTAAATTAAGTGCAGATGTTGTTTGTTTGAACCCCCAAAAAAATATTGCAAGCTTGCACATTTCAAAAAGAAAAGGCTCGATTGAAGATCCAAAAAAAAAAATAATTTTTGGATATAGAGTTGGGCTACCTTCTCTTACAAAAAAAAATACAGGTTGGTAGTGTTGTAGTTTTGTCATTCCAAATCTGCCTGATGATCAAATCAGGTCTACACTCAATCATTTTGAGTTGTTGGTCTTTTTTCATTCCAGCCAAAAACTTCAGTTGTATGGGACACAAAAAATGCTCTTACTTGGGGTTACTAGTTGCTTCCAAGTTGGATTCAACTTGTTTTAAAGAGATTTCTTTTTCTTTTTGGGGAGAAAAGTTTATAGAAGGATGAATTAGACTAGGTCATGTTTAGGGAGTTCTACGGCATTAGGCTATAGCTTTGTCAATCCCGCTTTTAGTTGAAAGAAGACCATTAACTGTCTGAGAAACTCTAAAACATCGTTCCATTCTAGATACAAATAAAAGAAAAGAAGAGAAAAAAAGAAGCAGGACAACTGTATGCTGCCTCAGACAACTTGAAATGAACAAGTATAATGGAAGTGACAACTTTCAAGTGCGATATGCTCCTTACTGAACTCATGACGGCCCTTCTCTATCTTGCTTACTGTAGTTTGTATATAACGTAATTCTTGAGGTACCACTCTCTTTCTTTACAGCTAGAGCAAAATGGAATAATAATGGAATACAAAGGCGTTTTGAAGATAATGGGGCTACGCTTTCTTTAGGCTTTTCTTTCTCCATAAATTGACAGTTGACACAATACTTTCACTGACATCATCACAGGAAGCGCGATACAATTTGTGCAGAGCTTCACTATTTCTGTCGTATGGCATATATGCACCTTGAAAGCAGTAGCTTATAGCTTGCTAACTATCAAGGCTAGACAAAAAAAAAAGAAAACAGCTCAATTCTGATGAGTGCAATAATTCTATAAATTATTGTTGTTCAACTGAGTGTTTATGATCTTCAATACGTTAGTTGATTTTATTTGATTTTTCTATAAAAGCCTCGGATTTTTTAACTCCTGAGATGAGTGAGTCAAAACAATAATTGACAGAAGCGTCTGACGCATCAATGTTTTGATCTCACAGAAACTAATAAAGAAAACAACTGGTTACAGCTTGTGAAAACTAAAGGGTTTACGCTACAAAAAGTGGGAAAGATGATGCAGTTTATTTGAAAATACTTTCATCAAAATCGTAACCAAATGCAGTCAATATCTTTTAGTTGAAATGAGAGAAAAGTCTCTGTATCAAAAAGCATTTGTCAAGACATCAGATTTAGCTATGGAAGAAACGATCAACAAGCCCTAGCTCAACAATGAAAAAAAGGAGTCTCTTCTATTTCAATTTGTCTATGTCCCTTATTTCAGGCACAATAAGTTATCAATAGAAAGCTCAAAAAGGAATTTAACGGCTCGGCAATAGACCAATTTGCGGTAGAGACAAGAAGCAATAAAAAAAAGTTCATTATGCAACTCTACTCAATAACAACTTTAAAGCTTTTCCTTTAAGGAACATCAGATTTACAGGAGCAGGCCTAAGAGAATAAATTGGTCAATTCAGGGCAGTAAAGAGAAAAAGGAAGAGAAACCATACTATAATAAAAACAACCTTTAATGTTCTCAGTACAAGTTCAGTTTATGTTATGAATGATTAAGGTCTTTAAAAAAAGGTTACACAATATCTATAAAATAGTGTGTATATCTAAGCTTAATGAAGATCAGATGCTTTTTTTTCTTGTTCAGATTACTAGCAGCTTCAATTGTTGAAAGCAGGATGGTATCCATAATCTATTGTCTTTTGGTTTAACCATTATTTGAAATTCAATTATCAATATCAGTCAAAGAAGTTTGGAAAACACGTGCGATTTGACTTCTTCGTACGATTCTGTGAAACGCATGTCAGAACCTTCTTTGATGAATTGAATCAAGCTCTACAATGTTACTTGAAAAAGAAGCTCAGTCTGCCGTATTTTGGCTGCGCTTAACCTATTCATCAGTGTCATACAGAAGTTCATGATTGATTGTGGCCCTAATGGGTTTTGGAGAACCAATGGAATTAGACATTAGAGGAGAACAAAGCGGAGTAAAATAAATCTAAATGAGGTTTTTCTATAAATATTAACTTTCTTTTTTTGTGCACGGCTATTGTCACACTAACAAAATTTTCTTAATTGATTATATCTCTTTAAATTTGTTACTGCATCTGATTTCTTTTCTCTTTTTCTCTTCGATTCTTCTCTAAAAAAATACATATAATGAAGTTCTCTGTTGCTGCTCTCCTTTCCCTTGCTGCTTCTGCTGTCTATGCTCAAAGCGCTGGTGTTGCCGTCAACTTGCCTTCCATTGGTGTAAGTAATCCATAGGATATGTGTATGAGATATATATGTATATTAACATGGATGAATTGAATTAATAGCAAGTTCTTACTGCTGGCACTAGTTTCGCTATCACTTGGTAAAATATACAAAATCAGAAAAAACTTCTCTTTTGTCGAAATTAATCATACACTTTATAGGACTGTTGATGCTAACGCCACTGCTTCTTCTACAATCAACTCAATTGCCTTGATGAAGGGTAACGCTGCCAACTTGGAGACTGTTGTTCCCAATATTCTTTCTGCTCCTATCCCTGTTACTCCCTCTTCTTACAACTGGAATATCCCCGCCACCATCGAGACTAACCCATCTTGTAAGTCAAACTCAACCCTTTCTTTTCAAATCAGAATCAGAATCTAATTTTTTTTTATCTACATAGATGCTCTTGTCTTGGCTGGTAGCAATGGTGGTACTACTTACTCTACTTACTTCACTATCTTGAACAACGGTGTTGCTGCCGCTTCTTCTGGTGCTGCTTCATCTGCCGCTGCTACTTCTGGTGCCGCTGCTTCTCAACCTGCTAAGAGCAGCAGCTCCGCCTCTGCCTCTCCTAGCTCAACTAGCACTAGCGGTGCTTCTGGCCTTAAGGCTGGTTTGGTTGGTGCCGGTGCTATTGCCGGTACTGTTGCTCTCTTGCTTTAAATTGCATCACAATCTCTTTATTAACAACAAAAAAAAAACCATCTAATCATGTTTTAATTTATCCCCACTGGTATTCTCTCTCTTTGTAACAAGTTATACACATAGAATTGCTGTTGTAATCGCATCGTTCATATTTATTAATTAATAAATCTTATATTCACCTTTTTGTAAGTTTATTTAAACTTCTCAGTGTGAAACAGAAAAGGGCGATCCATAAACAATGTTACCTGAAAAGGATGAAACGGACAGAAAAATGAAATAAGCTGAGTTTTTTTTTTGTGTATGTATGACTATAAAGGATTAACATCATTTCTTTCGAAACAGTTGCACCTCAATGCTCTATGCAATCACTTCAAAAAAGGTATTGGGACAGATAGTTCGTACATACACACTTGGGTATTTCTTTTGTCTATGAACAATGAATACTGATCATATCGTTAATGCAACTAATAACCGAAAAAGAAAGAAAAATTCCTGTGCTACATCACTGGCAATTGGGACTAGAATATTTCAACCTGATATATGCAGTGAAACAAGGACATTTCTGACTCTAGAAATGTAGTCAGAACATAATAGACAACAAAGACAATATTTGACTTTTTTCAGACACGGTCGCGTTCATTGTGCAGAAAGAAGAGAAAGAGTGTTGGCAACATTACAACTTGTTTTAGTATAAATCCTTTTTTTAGATTCTCTCCTCAACAATGGTGAACCGTTCTATATGCTAATTATAGATTGTCCTATACGTTTCAGATAATACATTTGACTTGTCAGATACACCTTCACAAGTCCAATTTGATGTACGCATGATCTTCTTCTTTTACGTTTCTCCCTTTGAAAGGATAAGAAGCCCGTCTATAAGTAACTTCTCTCTTTCTTAATATAATGCTTATCTTATTAACAGTTGTACGTTATTTTGGATGAAGAATAACTTCAGAAAAATCAACTTTAACACCACAATTGAAATGTTGATTGAGTATACGATAAATCAAACATCCTCTTTTAATCCGACATATCACTCCCTATTGTGTGTTCTGTCAACCATTTTTGCAGAGATGAAGTGAAAACAATTTGAATATAGTTGCCAAACTATAGTTTGACCTA
Organism: Choanephora cucurbitarum; assembly: GCA_025331435.1. NCBI lineage: Eukaryota > Fungi > Mucoromycota > Mucoromycetes > Mucorales > Choanephoraceae > Choanephora > Choanephora cucurbitarum. Next base: position 295,517 of record JAIWNI010000021.1, read on the forward strand.
GGCTGTATCAACATACACCTAAACTAAAGGCAGCACTAATGTTAAAACGGCTGCTCATTGAATAAATTTGATTATACGCAACAGCATGCTGCAAGTTTGCTAGCTTGAATGAGTATATTCATTATTTTCATTACTAAATTCGACCCAGTACCTTACCCCCCCTCCCTTATTGTCGTCTTCAATAAGTGTTTGTTTTATGTAGTGCTGAATGTAAACCTGCTAATATTAACCACAAAAATCTTGATTTCTATAGCACTATACGATTCAGCATTTCTTTCTTTTAATAAAAGCCAAAGAAACAAATGGCCATAGCTACTGAAGAGAAGGCTAAGTGTTACTTTATACCAAACGCATTCTTTTGCTTGCAGTAATAGTAAATCTATCTTTGCTCTTCCTCATCGTCCTGATTTACAAGGTTAAATTTTGATAATTTTTGTTTGATGTTTTATGTTGTTGATGAAACAAGACACATGTCTTTTTAGTTGGTTTTTCTTTCCTCAAATTAACGAAAATAATACATTCGATTAAAAGTAATTCATAAATTACAAATAAGGAGACATATCTGGTTCTAACAGTATGTGGAGAAAGTTATGAGCTACACTTGAAAGACAAGTCATCACGAAGAGTTCACGATAGTGCATATTACCTGATGGAGACAAGTGCAATCAAAAGTATTCTTGTTTCGAAAAGAAAAGAAGGCTAAAAGTAAAACTCAATTGAGAAAGAGACATCTTCAATCCAAGATGTGTAATAATATTTAAGACAGTCTCAATCATTCAGATACTGTCTTGTGCTTTTTGCTCTATTGCGAATTGTTTACCAAACGACACTGTTGGTCTTAAAAAGTAATGTCATGGAAATCTTATATGACAAATTCATGCACACAAACGTGATTGTTTACAAAACATTTGAAAATATCAAACATATAAAAATAATAACTCAAAAAGCACATGAACCCTGTTAGAGCCGCAGAATATATTGTGTTTGTTGCCCAACTTTATCCTTCGTCTTCTTTAGGATAAAGAAAAAGGAAGGAAACTTCATTACAGATAAAAAAACTGTCCCAATCAAAATAACCACAGCTGCTGATGCAGCAACAGAAAGTGATGAGATTTTATGTTATCACTAAGAAAAAGAAAAGCAGAGAGCATAAAAAACGATACAAACAGAATAAAGCTGATGACGCCTTTTCTTTATAGCATAAACTACACGTCTCATCGTACAAAAGTATATAATTACATTACATATACAGTATTTTGTGTTTATCCTTGTATTTCTATATAATGTGAATATATGTATTGGTTTCAAACAGCAAGCCTTCCCCACCCACATTTTTTCAAGTAAAATATGGGGCTGTAGTTGGTTGCACGACAAGGTATTGATATTTTGTGTAAGACAAACCGTCAACTATTTGCGACTTTATACTAGGGTATCATTTATCATTGGTGATACATTTCAAAAGAAAGAGATGAGTTTATGAAGGAAAAAGTCATAAGCTATAAACCATTTGACCTTTACAAGCTATGTTCTCTTTTATGTTTTACTGCTAAAAAAAGAGTTACCAAAAGAGAGGGATTTGGATGACTAGTTTGAAATCTTTCAATTTAGTCTTGCTTTTACTGAAGATAGATTTTGTTACCAACAAAAAGGACTGTTAGATCAACTGCTAAAACAGTTCCTCTCTTTACAATAGCATGTACTGCTGTCTAACAATACAAGCTCAATAGAAGGCTTAGAGGAATAGTTTGAAAGACTAGCTCAATATAAAAAGAAGCTATAGCCAGATAATCTTATGCCTATCTAATCAAAGCAAAATGTTATGATTGATGTGCCTAAATAATGTTCCTGTCATTGTGCTCTTTTTCTCTGAGTTTCGTTTGAATCGGTGTTTTCTACCAAATCAAAGTTTCCCCCACACAAGCGAAGTAATCGGAGTTTCGAGAAATGCTTTTCCCTGTATTTTTTAACCGTTTCCGAAAAAAAAACTTTAAAAAATTACTCATTTGCTTAAAGTTTCTCTTTCTTTTCTTTTCGCTTCTTCTCTATTTTTATTCTTCTTATCTCTGTGCGTGTCTTTGCCTTTTATAGCATAATAATTAAAGTAGAGAAATCGATAAAAAAAGCATAAACGAGAGAAAGAGAAGACAACAAAAGAGTCAAACTTTATAAGAAAAAAAAGTGTTGTTTGGATATATGTATTTTTGAGAGTTTGCTAAAGCTTTCATCAATAAATGCACGGAGCGATATCAACCAATACTCGGGTATGCTTCTATTGTTGGTAAATAGTGACGATAAAACATGATTTGAATCAATGCTGATTTTGTTTTAGTTTCCTAGCGATAGGTGGATTTTTGGTAAACCTAGAAAGGGAAGGAAAGGAAACAAGTTTACTTACCATTTTTTTTCCTATATATGTATCAAACAAACAAAGTATGGGTAAGTGATTTTCCAAACTTTTTCATTTAACTTTTTTCCTTAGTATGATGGTAGGCTTAACTAATTGTGCCTTTTTATGTAGTTATAATTTCGGCGTATTGACAGGCTTGCTCTTAGTACCTTCTTTTGTTTCAGACTTGGATATTTCCACTGAAGTTGTGGGCAATGCATTGATCAGTACCTTAATGGCTGGCGCATTTGTCGGCGCAATTGTCTCTGGCCCGTTAGCTGACGCCATTGGAAGAAAAGCTCTCATGGCAGTGGGCATTATTATTTTTATTTTGGGCAATGTGTTACAAGTGGGTGCGATGAACATCAAGACCATGTATGGTGGAAGAAGTGTTACTGGTGTAAGCTTAGGGTATATTCTTATCTTAATTTGCTCATATAGAACGTCAATCGAACTTCTTCTAACGCAACCTCTCTTAGTATCTTATCTATGGTTGTTCCACTATGTAAAGTAGTATAGATGACTCAAATCGAGCTATATTTGTTTGTAATTCTTACGTAATTCAATACTCTGTTATAGATCAGTCAGAAATTGCACCTAAGAACATGCGTGGAAGACTGATGTCCATTCAACAATTCGCCATCACTTTAGGTACTGCCTTCTCATATTGGATGGCATATGCATTTGTCGATGTGCCTGGATCTACAGGTTGGAGGTAAAAGATTTGGATTTAGCTAATTGTTGTCATTATTGTAACTCATTCAACTCAAACTAGGTTAACCCTTGGACTTCAACTTATTCCAGCTGTCATTTGTCTTTTAGGATTACTTATATTCATACCACAAAGTCCTCGGCATTCGATTGATAAACAATACCCAACAGAAGCACTTGAAACCCTATCAAAAATCAGAGGCGATGGTACAAAGACACACACAGCTGTTTTAATGGAATTTACAGAAATGAAACAGAACATCTCTTTTGAACACAAACTATTTAAGGACCACAAGTACAGACGTATCTTTTCAAATGGACCGGAGCATAACCTACGACGGCTCTTGCTTGGTATGGCAGTACAAATCTTTCAACAATTTACTGGTGTCACTGCATTACTGTAAGACTTTTTTCTTTCTTTAGGAGAGATAGTCTTTCCTTCTTGTTTATGCGTATATTGACTTTGTTTTGTAGTGTCTATGCTCCTCAAATTTTTGAAGCAGTAGGTATCGAAGGAAGAAGAGCATCAATCATTGGTAACAAATCAACAATGAACAAGAAGTCAATGACAAAAGAAAAATGAACCCTATAACTTATTCTCTTTCTCCCTTGTCTCTTTCTCTTTTCCATTGTAGCTAATGCACTTAGTGGCTCCATCAACCTATTGGCAACTATTCCTGCTATGGTGTTTGTAAGCACATGACCTGTATTTCTAATCCATGACTCATTCTCTTTGTTTTGAATAGATTGATCGTTGGGGAAGACGTCCTACCATGATTACTGGCGCTATCCTCTGTAGTATCTGTATATGCGTCATGGCCATCTTAACAAGTGTCTACAAATACTCATTCACAAGTACAGGAGGCTTATTATTGTCAGCCGATACAACAACTGCCAATACAGGCAAAAATGGTAACCCACTCATCCTCCTGTTTGATTCTAGTGGGTCCACCGTTGCTTTTCTAATTGTGACCTATCTCTGTGTTGCCTTTTACTCTTGTACTTGGGGCACGCTGGGCTGGATCTATCCTACTGAGCTTTATTCACAAGGTGTCAGAGCTAAGGCACTAGGCATATCTACTGCTTCCAATTGGCTGTTTACTTATGTCGTCTTACAGTTAACGCCTATTATGCTGCAGAATATCTATTGGCGAACTTATGTTTTGTTTTCAGTTGCCTGTCTCATTATTGCCATCATTGTACATTACGAGTTTCCAGAAACAAACGTAAGATAAAGAGTACATCCTGTTTGACTGTTTTCTTTTTCTAAACTTATCTTTTGTATAGGGAAAATCATTAGAAGAAGTAGATTTGATATTTAGTGCAAAATTCAATTCATTCGATACGGATGTTCATCATCCACAAACAGCAGCAGCAGCATTAGCACAGATGGAAAAAGTACAGCAAAAGAACAAAGACATCTATCAATTCCCATTTACACCCGAAATCACTTCATTAACCAACCATCATACAGCCAGGATACCATTTTTGACAACAAAACATTATGTTGTTACTACTCAAGCAAATGCTCATTACTAAAAAGAAACGAAACAATATACCTTAATATCTAATGTAACTCTTTTTATTTTTCAAAAAACAATAATAAACAACTCCTTTTTTGTACATAATTTATCTCTTCTTTAACTTTCTTCTAACCAGCCAATTTAGGACAATCACTAAATTTGTTTGAAAGCATGAGTAACAGTGGTTGATATGCCTTTTGGCTATAAAATTTACCGAGTCTTGTGAGCGTAACTTCCACATTGACAGCATTGATTGAATAATTCTTCTTTGTACAACTTGAAGGGTTCAGTAGATTCAGGATCAGTCATTTTGATGGGTTTGTTAGAGAGAAAGAAAGAAAAAGTAGAGAAGGAAACTCGGTTTATATAATAAAAAAATGTGGTCAATTGTTTTATTTGTCTTATATAGCAAGTAAGGCCATTTTCTCTTCAGTTAGTTCTTTGTACTTTTGTTGTAAATCTCTTTCTCTTGATGCAAGCTTATACACTTCATCTTCCAATGCTTCAATACGTCTTGGGATAGCAGCCTTTTCTGCAATCTGTAAACTGACAAAGCTTTGGTACTCAATATTGGCAGCTTCAAATTCCTCAAAAGCTTGTATAATTTGCTGTGACAACACTTTGGATCGGTTCATATAACCACCTAATCTGACATCCAACTTGTTTTCCAATTTACCAGCTCTTGTAGCATCACGAATCATAGTTTGACGATTAGCCTTAAAAAGAGAAATTGCGTAAGAACCAATACCATTTTAATATACATGCATAGTATTACCTCAACAATCTTGTCTAGACCTTGAATAATATCCTTTTCATCATCCATTTCCTCTAATGTCATGAACTGATTGAATTTAGCGGAAAACAGTAATTCGTCATGTTCTTGTTGCCACTTCTTTTCAAAGCTAGGATGCTTAGAAACATGTTGCCAAACAGATTGCTTAATATCAGTCAACTCAAATCCAAATTGTTGAGCAATCTCCTTATCCATTTCTTGGCGTGCTTCTTGCAATGTCTTACTATCAAATTCTTCTTCCAATTGAGCTAATGAATCTGCAAGTTGAGTAGCACCAGGAGCCACTTTACCACCAGCAACAGGATATTTAGCAGCATCATGATTTAATAAACGTACAAGTTCTTCATGAATCAATTGCTCAGCTTCAGAACTGGATGGATCCAATTTCAAGTCAGGCAAAATAGTAGGTCGAGGTAGGTTGAGTTGAACGGCCATTGAGCGACGAGCAGCACGCTCCTTTGCTTCTGATTCAGCAGATACCTTCATCTCATGTTCCAAGTCAGTCATGTCATCCACTGAATCTACTGAAGCAGGTAGTCCGGATGAAGCAGTCTGTTCCTTCTCTTGTTCCATTTCTGGTAACTTGATTTCCCATTCATTACGAGGTTTGGGTAGGCTAGAGAGACTCTCGAGCAAAGTGCGTTTACGTTGAGTTTGGAAGGCCTTTGCTTCACGAGGTGTCTTGAAGGGCGTCTCGTTACCAAAGGCAGTTGTATTTGTGTTCTGTCGAAGGGGTGTGGCCAGAGGGTTAGGTGTCTGAATAGGTGCTGTCTTAGGTGTGACTCCTTCAAATCCTGTACCTTCATGTAACTTGGTATTTTCACCACCTAAAAGAGGTGTTTGTGCGTTACTGAGGGCAATCAAGTTACGTGCTTCTACCATAAGGTTATCATCTACAAACAGATACCAAAAAAAATCAGTATATATCGTCTTTATCAATCATGCTTATCACTTTACTGCTTGGTGGAGCACGAGGTGTTCTAGTAGCCATTGTGTTGGGTGTGAAGGCATAATCACCTACTAAACCTTGTGTGGCGTCTACTTCACTATCCAACACCAAATTCTTTGTGTTTTCACCAGCAAATCCTGACTTGACAATCTCTTCCAATTCCTGTTCACCTACTTGAGGAGCAGGTAGCACAAGCTTACGACGTTTAGCTATCTGTTCTTGTTCTTGCATCTGTACAATTTTAGCGTTCTTTGCAGGCACAAATCGACCTTGGTTGCCTTCCAGATGAGCATTAGGGTTGGCCTTGGCCTTGCGCTTCTTTTCTCGGTTCTTTTCATCTTCAATATCGGCACGACGTCTGTTTAGCTTGGATAGGTGAACATTGGTTAATTTGCCGGGATCCACTTTCTTGTTGGCTTCTTCTGTTGTATCATAAAAGCCAAGAGATGGTTTCTTTTCAAAAGGTATATCGGTATTGTAGTCCATCACACCCTTCTTCTGTCTAAGGCGCATATGAATACCTGCTGCTTTTAATTCTCTGCGCTTCTGAAGTGCTGTCAATCGACGGGCTTCTTCCAATTGTCGCTCTCTTGCCTTTCTCTTTGCCTTTTTACCCTGTGTGTTGGCCAATCTGGCACGGGCTTCGGACAACATCTCTTTCTCGTCTTCATCCATATCGACAGGATCAGGACGTGCTGGTTTTGATTCTGGTTCGGGATCGACTTCACCTGGTCTCAGCTTACGAACGTCGTCTGCACTAGGTCCAGCTTCATGACCCACTGAACCTGTTAAGCCAAGTTCTGCTGCTCTTTCTGAATCCTTTGATTCTGCTTCATCCAACAATCGTTGATAACGCTCTAGACATTGAGCAGGTGTACGTCCTACAATAGGTGCAATAGTACGCCATTGTGTAGGCATCAACTTGGCAAGGTGAAGTAATTTCTCATCTTCTTCTTTTGACCATTCTGTCTGTTAAATAAAGTCAGTGATCTCATCTTTGTATTTATAATTGTGCGTGTATGTACCTTTTTGATACTAGGATCTAACCATTCATACCATCTTGCTTTACATTGTTTTGGTGTCTTTCTGACCAACAATGAAGAAATACGCGCCCATTGATTTTTACCGTATTTACTAACAGCGGCCTTTAGGATTTCATCCTCTGTATTCTTCCATACACCACCCTTAATAATAAATTTCATATTATTTTAAAGAAATTGAGAAAAAAAAAAGATTTCAACGTCATCTTTTTGATTTTTATAAAGCACCGGACTTTTTTTTTTATTTTTACGCGTGCGCGCAGAAGCAAGTTTATGCTAAGTTTTCTTTCTACTTAAATCACCATGTTACGTTCATTGACTCGTCGTACTCTAATAGCACATAACCAAAAACAAGCTTACCGAGCTTTTAGTCAAACAGTATACAAAAGAAACAACAAGACAGAAGAAGACGCTTGGGAACAAGCCAAAGTAGATCCCTCCAAGATCGCTAATCAAGTTGTACCACAGCCTGCTAATGATGCTGTTCCCAACAGTATGCTTTCAGCATTCACCAACATGTTTGATCGTGGACCCAATGTCGGGATCGATGTGATTCTCAAGCATGGTTTTGTCTTGACTAACAAAGTGCGTGTAGAACATCCTATTATCTTGTTGAATGGTTCGCCTTTCTTATGGAAAGCACCTCGTCGAGCTGAAGGATTCATGCCTATGAAAGATTGGGAATTGGAGGCATTCAAAATGTTTGAAATTGTGTCACCAAAGCCTGAATTAATTATTTTTGGTACAGGAAGAGAATTCGCACCTGTTCCAGAACATATCCGTCAATTCTTTTTTAAGCTTGGTGTTCAAGTAGATCAAATGAGTACTGTAAGTAGTCATGATAACAATAAGATATATACACATTAACTTATGCTGTCATAGAAACATGCCTCAGCAACATACAACGTATTAGCAGAAGAAGGAAGAAGAGTAGCAGCTGCTTTATTGCCATTAGACGAAAAAAAATAAATTAAAAGTTATGTTTGTATCATAGGTATGTTTGTGTCAGACAGAGCAATCCCGCTGTCTTGAGAGCTTTGCTTTTGCATCTGAGTCGGTCGTTTTCGCTTCTTGAGCACACTGTCCATAAGGGTCTGAATAAATCGCTGTTCATCAATTACTCGGACATCTTCTTGCAGATAATTTGGACGGTTAATGGAGGCCATCAGTTGTCGTAAACTCCAGGCAGATACTAAAAATAGTCTTCGCGTGCTTATCTTGTTCTCTTTGAGTTGTCTATAGATTGTTTGTTTGACTTCTTTCACTAGTTTGCCTACTGCCTTTGCCCAAAGTGTATTGGCATCCATCCCTTGATCCTTGTAGCGTTCTATTTTAGCATTTAATGACTAATAAAATATGAGTCAATTGGTTATGTGTATGTTTATATGAAGTTTATCTATATACCTGATCACATCGGTTGCGTACGATCAATACAGGAACATGATGTTGCTGTGCTTTGGCCGCTATTTCCAGATCAATTGCTTGTAATCTAATCTAAATCAGTACATCCAAATCGGGGTTTCCTTTTTAATAAAAATATACCTTTCAGCAGTAACAATAATTAAAGAGTCAAATGCTTTTAGATAGTAATCTTCAAAATAAGTATTTGCCCGATGTGTTACAGTGCCTGCACCTGGAATATCCCATAGTACAAGCTTACGCAAATCAGGATGCCGATAACCCCGAGGTTCTTCAGTAGACACTTTGCCAACTTCATTCACAGTGGCTGCATAAGGATCTGTATCTGAATAACCTAATATACCATTGACAATAGAACTCTTTTATTTTAAAGGTATTATTAGCAGAAGTAACAAAGAGAAAGAGAAAAAAGTGTATTACTAATGTGTTTTTTCGTGATTACCTTGCCTGTACCTGCTGCACCTACAACAGCCACATTATAAAAATGATCACAATCTAATCCAATAGCTTTTCTGACAAGCTGTTTTGTATCGTCAGAGAGTTCACTTGAATAACCAGGTGTCTCTGTAAACAATGATTGATAGGCAGACCAAAAGGCTACAAAGGGAGACAATGGCCCTATATTCTAAATGTGTCAAATCACAACAAAGGTTATCATTTAACGGGATAAAGAGGGAAAAAAAGAATGAAACTGTTATTTACATCCAACTACACCAAGGAGACCACCGATGGTGCCATCCACTACTTTTACTCCTGTAAATTCGTTTGTGCTAAACTTATAGGCGTTGAGAATAGGAAATGCTACAATCACCATAGGCACTGCAATGGTTGTCATGGTAGCCTTATGAAACCGACTTGAGAAGTCATCCACATCATACAGAATATCGGATTTGTTACCAAGTGTGATTGAAGCTGCTTGTCCCATGATTAAGAGAAAAAGAAAAAAGAAAAAAAGAAGTGTCATTGTTTTTTTTTAAGAAAACAAATCACTTTATATACACTCGGTTTTTCCGAAAAAAGAAAGAGTGGTGTTGAATCTGCATGATATATCATTACCAAGGTTCTTGTTCTTTTTTCCTTTTTTTTTTTATAGCCATACATACGCATACACAAATAAGTAAGTATGCTTTGTTTCTCTCGAAAATGATACAGTGATTTCTTATACCGAAATCTTTCTCCTTTTTTCTCTCTTTCTCTCTCTTTTTGTTAAAGATCATGAGAACAATAGTCTGATGTACAACTCAGAAAAGCACATGAAAATCACTTCTTTTTATTTATCCTTTTTATCCTCTGACTCACTCCCAGGCTTGCTGTTGTTACTATCATCATCTTCTTCTTCCAACTCCTTTTCATCTATATCATCAATACGGAAAATACGCCTAGAGAGCTTACGATCATCAGTTGAGGTAACAACGAGTTCTGGTATATGTCTTTGAGTGATAGAAGGCAAACTCGTCATGCCTTCAATCTTGAGCAGTTCATGGCTGGCACTGTTGGATCGACTACGACTTCGACTATCTGACTCACTCACAGATCCACTTCGACTACGACCACTGATGTTAAAATAAAACTTGTCAAAGAAACCATCTTCTTCATCTGATCGAGCCCAGTTAAACAGGTTCTTATCGTCAAGCCAATTCATGCGTGTTGCCTGTTGGAAGAAACCGCTGGCTACTCTAGGAAGCTTGCTAGGTGCAGATGTCCATGATAAACTAGCCGTACTTGTGCTACGACTGGGTGAAGGTTCAATTGTCTTTGAGATATAATTGGCTATTCCGAAAAAAAAAGGGTAAGCTCTTTGTCTACTTATCCAAAACAAGAACAAAATGTTCCATTATTTACCATCGAAATCCGTAAACACTTTAGGTCCGTATTCATTAATGAGCTCAGTAATATTGCTAGATAGCTTTTCTCGGTTTTGACGTAATGTCTCTGCAGCCTGTGGATCCAAAAGAGCAAGAAAGGTAGGCTGAATTGATCTACTGGGACGTGAATACATAGTGTATAACTTCAATGCTTTACATATACCTAAGGATATCGAAACCAATCTCACCAAAACGCATACTAGCATAAGATACAAAAGGTAAGAGAGCCCATGTCATGAGAGGTAAGGCAAGCTTGTATTTGACTTCAAGGTTTGTTTGTAACACAACAATAAACATGATCAAACTATAAAATGCATACAATGTAGGTAGAAGTACTAGACCTACTAACAGCTTCCATGTAGCCAATACATCCCGACCAGCAATCTTGACAGTAGAACTTTTTAAAGCAGCTGGTGTTTTTTTTGTAGTTGCATCAGTTTCTAATAAGTTTATATGATCGTGTTATTCATACCTTGAGCCTTTTTCTGGCTGATCACTTTCGCTAATACAATCACAGGAAGATTCAAGATACTACCGGGAAATGCCCATAGAGCAAGGATAATCAAGACAACAATACGCTTAATTAACAACCAAAGTAAGCGTCCTTTGTTACGATTACTTAATTTGGACACCTGGTGATCTCGAATGCCATGGTATTTCAGTAATTGGTTGTAAGCCATGACACGCTGTTGTAACTCAATGACTTTTGGATCATCCTTAAATAGGTTATAACCAATCAAAAATCGTCTATTTAAATCCACTACTTGAGACAGGTGTAATTTCCTATGAGCAGGCTTGTAAAGTCTTCTGGCTGCTTGAATGAGCTAGAAAGATAAATGAGCTTTTTGTCCTCCTTTTGTCGTTTCTTACTTTAAAGATGACTTACCATCAATGTTTCATAACTGCCTGCATTTAAAGTCACTGTCTTGAGGGCATTATAGATACTATCCAATAAACTGGAACAAGCTTCTCGCTTCTCTGCCCCACCAGCCTTGAATTTCTCTACTAATTCTGATGAAATACTGATAGGATTACCAAATTCGATTACTGCTCGAGATCTGAATCGATGGGCATGGAAATAATTTAAACCTATTTATAATATCAATTAAAATCTTCATCGCATCTGCTTTTCCCTTCCCTTACCACAAGGCACAATCTTGACGTCCAATCCTTTATACTTTGCCATAGCACCCAATGCCATCACAGTAACACCGGCTAAACGAAAAAAAGTGAGGAATAATCCTTTTGGATAAACAAAGAGCACGCTGATTTTACCTTTTAAAGGCAACATTTCTGCTCTATCATGACTACCACCTTCTGGAAAGATAGTAATACACCTTCCATTATTCAGTTCATCATGCACGCATTTGTAGACAGACTCTTGCTCTACATGAGGCATACACTTATAGGCAGTACCCTCCGATCGAGTCAATAATTCCAACGCTTTCAAATCCTTAAATTCCTTTTTGATGATCAATTCTGTATCTGAAATAATTTCAACCACCTCTGATAATCCACATCCTTTTGGTAAGACAATAGAGTCCCGCGGCTTTAGTTGATGCGTAAATTGTGTGTCAACTCCAATGATACGCAATGGGTCTGTCTTTCTGTTCAACAGTTGAATGCGACCTTGGCCTGATTTAGCTAGATCTTGAGGACGAATGACTGGAACTAAAGAAGGATTACTTGGACTCATCAGATTATAACACGTTGTTTTTCTTGCTTGTGAGTAAAGACTTACTAGCACTGATCATTCTAGCAAAAAAACCAATGCCTTTTTGATGCATGGATTTTTCTGCAATCAGAAATGAAACTCGTCTACCGCATTCTCTCATTAACACAATAGGATCAACAAACTACATTTGTATGCAAAGATTGTATGAGCTTAAATCTATCATTTTTGTTTCTTGATTGGCTTTGTTTCAGAATAGGTATTCATTACTTGATTTGCATGTGGAGCAACCACAAAGATGACTGGGCCTTTCTTGGGTATCTTGTGTGCACCTCTAGGTCGTACTTCTCGAAAGAAGATATCAATCATTAAGTTGAATATCCATAATGCTATATCATAAGCTATGATTTGAGCTAATGTATGCATTTTAAATAACAAAAAAGAAAAGAAAAAGAGAGAAAATTAAAGAAAAAAAAACGCCATTTGAATAACAACAAGGTAAGTTACACAGGTAACTTTTTCCCCCAAACCAAAAACTGCTTTTGGACATCATTATTTGTTTATTTCTCTTGTTTCGCTACCTCCATTTCTTGTAAGACACGCAACCAACCTGTGCCTGCTTCTTTTCGCATTGTTTCAATCTTCTTTCTAAATGCTTCAGATGCCTTCTTGAATTCCTCACTGTTGGCTGCCTGGGCTGCTGCCTTCTCTTCTGCAGCTGTTGCTTTCTTACTGCGTCTCGATCGAACAGAAGCAGCTTTCCGAGAATTTTTTGCCTCTTGTTGGACTGACTCTTCTAGATCTACTGCTCGATGTCGATGTTTCTTGCATTCTTCATCATCTGATAGACAGGCTTCAGGTACTGGTATAATTTCATTCTCTATAGTTCTGCCTAATCGGATCTGACGCTTATTTGATTTTGATTTAGCACGAGCGGGCTTTTTTGTCTTGACAGGTACTTGAGTTTCTATGACAGCGGCTGAAGGCCATTGTGTTGGACTCTTGGCGCTGTAATGATTAGCAGGTAAACTGATACGACGACGTTCTGCAAAATTGGGCTTTGTGCCATCCAATTCGATGTCAATATCATTCTTTCTGAATTGATTAAATATCTCGACACGATAATCAGGCTATGTTCAACGAACGAGAGAAAAAGTGTAAATAATGGACTTGCCCTTTCCCTTTCTTTTTCTTTCTATTTACCTGCGATTGAGTAAACGGGTTCCCTTCTATCCAGATATCACGTATATTCGGTAAAGCAGTCAATCGACCTATTTCAGCAGCATCACTGATTCGATTATCACGTACATCTAATCGCTCTAATGCCCATAATCGATCAAGACCAGCCAAGACAGTTAGACGATTGCCTCTTAAATCAAGTTCTTGAATGTTTCCCAAGACTGTGTTGATACTGGATGTCAATGAAATCATATTGTAGGACAGATTAAGGCTGGTTAAGTTATAAAGTGAAGCAAGAGCAGCAGGGATATCGATCAACAGATTGCTCGAGAGATTCAGATGAGTCAATGAGCGCAACTGTTGAGCAGATTCCATATCTAAAGTGATCAGGGCATTGTCTTGTAGCGAAAGCATCTTGAGTTCAGGCCAACCCATATCCTGGCCAAAAAGGGTAGCTGCATTCTCCAGATGACCTCCTCTGATCGTCATACTCGTCAGTGAAAATTTTAGTTGAGACCAATCAGCAATACAGTTGGGGCTGATCTGATTGAGTTCAAGGAAACGAAGTTTCTTGAAACAACTCAAGGGGAGAGCTACTGAGCCATCTTGAGGCAATGGTGATTCATAACCTCGAATGATGCGCTGCCCACTCTTGGTTACACCGTCTTGAGTATCCGTCAAAAGATTCATGTGTAATTTAAGGGCCGAAATGCTGGACAGATACTGATGAATGTACACAATATCTTCATGCAATGGACGGTTTGAGTCCTGTTTCGATGACCAAAATTGCCAGCCTGTTGAAAGAGAAAGAGTAGACATGACAGAACCTACTGAGGTGATAGAAGGTGCTTTTCCTTGTGTAGATGTAGTCTCTGTCTCCACAAGACCGTGTTCTGGTGGTACAGGCAAGTGAATTTCTTCCACTAAGCCTAGATGCTCAAACTGAACTAGTAAGAAATAGAGGTGATGAATATCGAGTGTCAGGCAAGAACGAGGTGGCATGTAGGATATATTAGATAGTGAATTCGTATCGGGCGAAGTGGCTGCCAAGAGGGATATATAAGGAATGGGTATACCATAGAGCGAACTTGGCCTTGACCCATCTTTTATTGCTCCTGCTTCTATGACTGCATTGGGTGGTGGTGGTTGTAGTGGTGGTGGTGTTTCTTTTACAAATGCACTTGTAGTTGTAGACCATAAAGAAGACATTGTTTTCATAAACCCTGTTGCCTGTTTAGGCGGTTCTTCTTTTACTTGTTTGAGTGGTGCTGGTTGTGTATCAATCAGACGAGACTGGTTGGCTTCTAAATAATGTCGTAATGTACGAATAAACTGTTCTCCTGTAACTGAACTTGTCATCTCCAATAAGTAAGTTGAAAAGAGGAAAGAGAGAGTGAAACAAAAAAGAAAGAAATAGCGCTTTTGATTTTATTTTTACACACACATATAAAAAAAGAGGAGAAATGTAACGCGCTTTGAGTTACAGCGATTTGTGTTTGAAAATTCAGAATTGTACGACTTCATCTTATGCCTGAAATTATCGCCCTCTTTCATTTTAGATTCCCTTAGGACTTTCTCTAAGCTAACTTCAATCCTTTTTTGAGGAATTCCACGGAGGAGGACTTTCTTCCTGTCCTGCTACTTTATCTACTTTTTGTTGAGCTAATATGAAATGTGTTTATCAATTCCTTTCCTTTTATGCAATTCAAACTCATTTTTTGCATCTTTTAATAATCAAGCAATCTGCTTACAAACTCATCATGACAAGTTGTTGCTTAGACCAGAGATTCTCTCTTGACTGAAATCAAACCTAAGTTTCTACGAAATGAAGTTCAAATCTTTGTAGGCGTCTAGATTGAACCAAGGGCAATAGTAACAAGTTTTACTCTTATGTATCTATTAACTCTTCTTGATAACAATACAGCTGTTGTTGACTTCATAATCACAAGGAAGGCATTTTGATATTGCAAAAATGATATCAATTTGGACATACAAAGGAAGAACTATCCAAACCACAGCAGTATTTCTTCGTCAGAATGATACACAAGTGTTTAACTCTCCTAGCTTGAAGTGCCCTGACACAATGGAGCTTGGCAATTTTATCATTATTTCGAAATTGACATCTTTCTAACAGGTCCAGAGTATAGCAATTTAAAGCTAGTGAGACAGTAACTCTACCTTTGACACTCTTTGGATAATCATCAACAACATCTCCTTTAAACCACAGCAGAGTTCTAGGATTATCAATAAGATGCTAGATTCTCTCTCTCTACAACTCTTCATTTTATTCGTTCATTTTGATGGTGACAAATGCAAACGATTCTTGAATGTGTCTAAAAGCATAGATGCTTTGAACTTTAAGCCAGATGGCTGCATGCCACCGAAATTAGGTGGCTATTAACAATATTGCTGGGCTTCTTTTCTTGGAAGATCAAAGCTTCATATTTGACTATCGAAGCAACACTATCATTGGAAGGAACAACTTTAGTTCCTTCAGTGAAAAGTCCTGCTTGAATATATCTGTCACAGTAATAAGCAACGAAAGCTACTAAACCACTCAAGACTGATGACAGTTCTCAATTGGCTTCAAGTTCTATTAAATCATGAAAGGTTTGTCACTTCTGACAGGCTTTAACCTTATTTCAAACTCCCTTGCGCTTTGATATTTGATCCTAATCGGGCAGCATACCTTCCCCTCTCCTTTATCTCTACGAAACCTTCCTCTTTTTTATGCGCTTTGAAACAAATAAAAATGCAACTGTACTTGAAAGACATAAGAAATAAGAGAAGTGTTATTTATTAGAAAAAAATTATTCTTCATCGTCAGCAGCAGCCTTCTTTTCATCACCAGTAGCACGGGTGTAGATGATTTGAGCGTGGTGGCGAGAGATAGGCTTGATCAAACCTTGAGCTTCGAGTTCACGGATAGCAATACGAGCCAAAGAACCGTTCAACTTGAGACGGTCAACCAAGACAGATTGAGAGATGAGCTTGTAGGTAGGAACTTCCTTGAACAAACGTTCGTAAGTGGGCTTGTCGAGGATGACCAAGTTGTTGGCCTTGTCCTTGACCTTCTTGGCAGACCACTTCTTCTTGGCCTTCTTACCACCAGAGGATGAGCTAGGCTTAGCAGCAACGTCTTTCTTAGCCTATTTTGATGGTGATCTGTTAGAAGTTGAAAACAATACAACAAGTGTTGGAAATAAACAAGAGTCCAATGCGTGAGGAATGCAGGATGGCATCATGGGGTCATTTCCAAAAGGGCGATTTGGTTGTTTCTTTTTGCTGCTCCATGTAAAAGTTTCATCCATTTATATAACATGAATCCATCCATCTAGTGTTGCAGTCGTTTGGTTGTTGCTCTGTGTTTCATCCAACTTCATTTTTGTCGTTCATCCTACATCCACACGCAATGGCATTCTTTCTCCCTATTTTTTCAAGGTGGCATTTGTCTACTTTACCATTTGGATTATTGAGGAAGATCCAAATAGGTCTTGAGGAATTTACGACTAATATAGTTGCGCGGAGAGGATAATTTGAAGTTGGCCGGCAACACACCTAAGGGACCAACAAAATTAGCAAGTCACATTTTTTATCAACAAAAAACTTACTTTAGTCGGTTATCACGCTTCGCGTACAGTCAACACATCGCTTCTTGTACAAAAGGATGCTGATTGTGATTGAAATCAGTGTCAGAACGACTAATGGCTTTTGAGAAAGCAAAGAGAGTTTGTTAGATGAGCAAAGGGGTCATCCTAGAAATGGCAATGGCCAAAACAAGCAATTTGTCTTGGCCACCTATGCTACGATTATTCTTGACAGACAGGCATTCAAGCTTCAAGCAGTGGGATGCGTCTTTTATGCTTCTATATGTTGTTTTGCCTTTCAATTGTGTGAGATGCTTTGGATGTTGAAGTTTGCGGAAGCAATGGCACAGGTTTGCGGTGTGTTGTTTTCGTTGGTAATGCTGACTGTTGTGTAGACGTTCCCGAGCGCAGATACGGCCTTTTGGCTTATCGATAACTTTTTCTTTCTGTCTTGCCACCTTTATTCATCTCGGAATTCTGATACAAGCATCTCAGCATATACTTGTTATCTTGCAGACGCTTGTACGCATTCCAAACATCTTCATTTCGACAGTAGTGAAATTTTGGCGTGACAATGCTGTTTCTGCTTCGTCGACTTGAGGATTATTATTTTTCATCAATGCTGACTCGCGTCTATGATGAAAGTTTCTACTTGCAAAATCAATATCTTCAGCCGAGACTGTCTTTACTTCAGGCAGTGCTTGAGATCCAGGTTCAATTTGCTCAGTCAAAGCAGCAAAACGGTTGTGGAGTTTCAAGTGGAATAAGCACTGATTCTGACATCTTCACAATACCGTTTCCGTACTAGAGAAATTGAAACTTTGAGAGATTTTTTGAGGATTTGGATTGCGTTTCGTATCTTCAGACCTGAATGCAGCAACTCATTTGTTGTAAGCCGGGCAGAATAGCGAGTATCAACTTGTTTCTTTTACATATTGCTTAAATGTCTGCCATAGCAGAAAAGGAACTGAAAGCAATTCGTTCTTGTCTGGATACTGCCAGGCCATACTAGAAAAATTCCTTTGTCTGTGCGTCTCTTCTTGATCGAGCCAGCTTTTGCTGAGTCGCCCAATGCTGAGGACAGCTACGATACTAAAGAAGCTGAAAGAATTAGCCATACCGAACACCTTGAAAGTGTTCAAAAATAGTACAGTTTGCTCGAAGTCATTTATCAATAGAAGCTGGACAAGAACAGTTTTAATGTGCCTTTGTACATCATAGGCAAAATAGAAAATGCATTGAAGAGATCAGTAGCAAATATTAGTAACATTTGCGAAAGTTCTGCTTCTTTTCCTCAAATTCAGCGAAGTCCATTTTTCTTTTAATCTCCTTATGTTCAAGCCTCTATTTTTCATAGAAACAAAGCTTTGAAGTCTATCAATCCTTGTTCCTTAAGACTTTTGACTTTTATTTTTCTAAATCTTTTTAGCATCAACTCTCTAATTTTCATGCAAGAAATCGGTATGACTGTTAAAATTCATTCAGGGCAATTCAGATGAGTATGAATCTCTCTTATAAGCCACAGAGGTACAACATACAAGCAGAGTGGCATTGAAGCTAGTTCGTTTCATTCTGTATCGTAAGTTAGAAAGATCGTGGCTTTGTTGTGACGAATGATTTGGAAATATTCGCTGGTTTTTGGTAAATACCAAGATAATAGATAAATCCATCCTATGCTATCATTGATTATTTCAATGATAGCATTTGTCAAAGTCTGTTGCTTCTTCTTTTTCATATAAATCCGCGTCTTGACACAGTTTAATATGAAGTGAGTCTTTGCTTCCATTTCGCTTGATAGCGTAACCGAAATGGCTTTATTGAGTCTCTGCTATACAAAGACAAAGTTTATCTGATAGGGAAGCATTGTACGTTTGTATCAAATCATTTGCTTGCACAAGAATGTTGAAGATAAATCTGCAACCCAATAGATATTGCGATTGTAAAATAAAGCGATGATAATGTGCTAGATTTGAAATGTATGTCTAGCTTGCTTGTGGCGATTGCCGGTATCAATACAAGATTATCCCGAGAAGCTTTTTTTTTCTTTTTAGCTTACGGTTAGATGAAAGCATTCAACAAGATGGCTTGTATTCTATTGCTCCTACTTCAACATGGTATCGTATCAAAGCTGTCTTAGGTATATCTTAAAGGGGCTTTGGGAGCAGCTGAAGGACCACTAATCATGTAATAGCCGCCGATGTTTGTTTCCTCCACTCATTACTCCCAAATTCATTTCTATTGCAAAAAAAAACATGGATTTGAAAAATAACACATCCTTATAACGAAAAAGAATCATGCACTAAATGCTTGCCTCTATTCGATAAGTCGCCAACATGGGCTTCATTTGCTCTCTTTTTTCTTCTCCCTTTCTTCCAACAGCATCGCATTTCCCATGGTTTTTGACAATAGAAGCGGAAGTATGAGGCTATCAGCAATTGTTTGCCCTGTCCAATGTATGCTATAAGGATGAGTAACAAACACTTTTGCTTCTGTATTAATAAGGGTATGAGACATAACTTTTCTTTAGAGTTATGTTGAAGAAAAAGGGAGAAGATCAAAAAACATGCTCCTCGGAAAGTGAAATACTCTGTCTTTGCGTGACATTTTACTGCTCTTATTAGATTTTTTTTTAATTTATACTTTTCTCTTTTATTTTCTTGAAAACGCATGAAAGATATTAGTGAAGAGGAGTACAAGCTAGCTAAAGAAGCGCATGTATCAAATTGCACAGGTGGGAGTATCTATGAGATAAATGCTCTTTGCGCCTCACTTGTGGTAAAGTGCCTTTTTTTTTGGAATTATTAGAAGAAGAAAAAAAATCATAACAAGTTACTTGATAGAGTTCGCATCTATTATGGACCAGTCTTGTGCAAACAAATAAGATAAATCATGATAGTTTCTTTCCTCAGTTTGCTATTTATGTATTACCATTACTGGCTAGTATGACAGTTGTTTCAGATTATGCAACTCTGGTAACTGCTGGAACAGCTACTCTAGCCATGATGATCTATATGTCTTGCAAAGTGGATACAGAAAAGAAGAAGAAGGATGCAGACCAGAATAGCAAACAGTTTCTATCTTATTTAACTATCTATCGTGCTGGTGCTATGATTTCTACTTGCATTGCTATTTTAGCAGTTGACTTTCAGTTCTTCCCTCGACGTTTTGCAAAAGTAGAGACATTTGGAACATCTTTGGTAATAACTTGCTAAGGAGAACATAAAGCGGCTGAGTGATAATTTTTCAGTGGATCCGTTTCTTTGTTTATAGATGGATGTTGGTGTTGGTTCATTTGTGTTTTCATCTGGTATTGTAGCTTCTCGAGCTTACACAAACACACAATCAAAGAAGACATTTCTCTCCAGCATGTTTCAATCAACCAGATCAGCTTTGCCTATTCTAGCTCTAGGCTTCACTCGCTTGTTCTTGACGAAAAGTGTAGATTATCAGGAACATAATTCTGAATATGGACTACATTGGAATTTCTTTTTTACTTTAGGCTTCTTACCGCCCTTTGTGACCGCCCTAGGAATCTTTCGTCCATTTGCT
Source organism: Choanephora cucurbitarum (assembly GCA_025331435.1). Lineage (NCBI taxonomy): Eukaryota > Fungi > Mucoromycota > Mucoromycetes > Mucorales > Choanephoraceae > Choanephora > Choanephora cucurbitarum. The sequence goes on from JAIWNI010000021.1 coordinate 316,190, forward strand.
GTGACAGGTTTGACGATCGCTAGTGCCTACCAATTCGCTCTTCACCAGGGATTACAAGAATGGATATTGAATGCACCTCGCATTGATTTGCTGAGTGCAAACAAAGAAGGTATCTGTAGTTTTCTTGGGTATCTGTCTATCTTTTTGTTGGGTCTACAGGTTGGCATGTGGGTGTTTTCATCTTCAGATCGATTGATGATCAAGTTGAGCGGGTTCAGTGGCTTTATGTGGAGTTTGTTTGGTATTTGGATCTCTTTGTTCCCTGATGATTATGTATCTCGTCGTATGGTAAGAGCAAAAGTGTATAAGCCCAAAGATCAAACGATTAAAGCAGTATTAAATAGGCCAATTTGCCTTATGTTTTATGGGTTGTTGCATTCAATGTGACCTTGATTACTTCACTTGTGTATGTCGAGTCAAAGATAGCTACCAAGGGACGAGGTCCATCTATGTTAGATGCCTTGAATATCAATGGTCTATTCACATTCTTATTGGTAAGCTTATAAAAGAAACAGTCAAAAGATTGGTCTTGTTAACTCATTCTTCATAGGCTAATCTTTTAACAGGCACTGTCAATCTAAGTATAAGAACACTTTATGTCAGTGACTTGACAGCTTCTGTTGTCAATATTGCCTATATGTTTATTGTTTGCTCTGTCCCATGGATCTTGTGGCATCGATATCAAGTAAAAATAAAGTTCTGAATTTCAAAATCAAGTTGAAATTTTTTCTGTTTATTCACCCCCTCTGTTTTTATTCTTTTTTTTTTCTCTTTGTATATTATTAAAGCACAAGCTTAAATAGTTTTTTGTTTTTTTTACAGCAAACAGAACAACAGGCTTTCTTGTGCTATTGTTGTCATTAAGCTTATTTCTGAGAAAGTATTTGCCTCTCTTGCTTCTTCGCCTTTCAATACTATAGAAAAGAGAGAGAGAGAGAAAAAAAGAGATAGAAAAGCCCCTCTTCCTTTTTTTCTTTTAAACCAAAAACTAGTAAGTTTTGTTTATGTTCCTTTTTTTGATACGCGTTAATGATTAACTCATACATAAAGTATGAGTATGCATAGAAGCAACACTATTTTTACAGACTCTGAGTCAGAAGAAGACTATTCTGATAACTATCACCTGAGTTTAAAGACTACCGATACCACAAAAGTCACTGCAACAACCGGCAGTTCTGCTTCATCAGATCACGATCAAGTGTCAGACCAAATAACCACAGACGATGAAAATGTGCTCTCTTTACAAAGCTCACCTTCACCTTATGCTTCTGAAGAAGAAGCAACCACGACAGTAGCACGTCAACAACAATACGAAGAGGACGAAGATGAAGATAACTACCTAGATCCTGATTTATACTGTCTAAGACGTTCAAATAGGCATAAGGACAAAGCAAATTCAGCAGTAAATGTCAAACTCTAACAAAGTGACATTGCATTTTTTTTTCTCTGACAATTTCATAGGCTGATGCAGAATCAGACGAGACAACATTTACTACAGACGAAGAAATACAAGATGACAGTTCGGATGATGATTATGGCAGTCCAAAAAAATCTCGATCCAAACGATTGACTCGACAGTCCGGAACAAGACAACGACGAGGTAATCAAGTTGTTTGCATATAAAGAAACTCATGATTAACAGAGCTCTAGTTTCTTATGAGACTGAAGAGGAAGGCGAAGAGGAAGGTGAAGAGGAGAGCAATTCAGACGACGATTGGGGATCTACTAAGCGCAAAAATAAGAAAAGAACAAGACGCCTTAAACAAAAGCCTACTCGTAAGTCAAATAGCTGATACCCCCCTTTTTTGTAGATAGATGTATTATGTAATCACACACATACATCATCCTTTTTTCTTTGAATAGGTGCTATTTCTCCAAGTGATTATGCACGCCATTCAACTCGTACTCGCAAAGTAACCAATTACAACGAAGACAATGCTGAACTCTGGGGCTTATCAGAAGAAGATGTTGTCGAGACCTATACCCCTGCTGTCGTCGAAGAAGATGAAGGAGATGTTATTGAACAAGTGCTGGATCACAGAAGAAAAGAAGGCGATGGTAATTCCTCTCCCCCTAAACATAACACTTCCTATGCCTGTTTAACATATTGATATTTGGCATTATTAGAGGAAGGGCCTGATATTCCTGAGAAAAACCTTGAATTCTTAATCAAATGGAAATCATGGTCTCATCTGCACGATACCTGGGATACATACGATTATCTCAAAACCTGCAAAAGTTTTCGAAAGCTCGAGAACTATATTCGTAGTTATGTGGATGAACAAAACTTCCGTGCCAATATCGAGACAACACGAGAAGAGATTGAACAACGCGACATCAAGCTTTCTCGTCGTCGAGATGAAATCCAAGATTGGCGTACAGTCGATCGTGTCTTGGCTTCCCGTGGACAGCCACCTAATATCGAATACTACGTCAAATGGAAACGACTTCATTACGATGAATGTACCTGGGAAAGTGCCGATCTGATAGCCAATGACCATCAAGCCGAAATTGACGATTTCATGATTCGAGAACAGAATACCAACATTCCTCATCGCTCATTAACCTACCATCGAAATCGACCTGATTTTAGCGCTTTTAAGACACAACCCAGTTTCATCACAGGTGGTGAATTACGTGATTATCAATTACACGGTGTCAACTGGATGTATTATTTATGGTGTCGAAATGAAAACGGCATTTTGGCAGATGAAATGGGTCTCGGTAAGACAGTACAGACCATCAGTTTCTTGAACACCTTGTTCCATCACAGCAAACTGTATGGTCCCTTTTTGATTGTCGTGCCTCTATCGACCTCTGACAACTGGATGCAAGAATTCAAACAATGGGCGCCTGATATGAATGTCATCTGTTATCTCGGTAACCGTGCTTCACGCGAAGCCATCCGTAACACAGAATTCTATCTCTCTGGTACAAAACGGCTTAAATTCAATGTGATCATCACAACTTATGAAATTGTCCTGAAAGACAAGGATGTCTTGGGCAACATTCGCTGGCAGTACCTTGCTGTAGATGAAGCTCATCGACTCAAGAATGCAGATTCACAACTCTATGAAGCACTCTCGAGCTTCCAAACAACCAATCGTCTTTTGATCACCGGTACTCCTCTTCAGAACAATGTGACTGAATTATTAGCCTTAGTACGCTTTTTGATGCCCAATATGGACTTGAGTGCCTACAATTTTGATCTCGATGTAGACGATATCAACCAAGAGGAAAAGATTAAGGCATTGCACAACAGCATCAAGCGACTTATGTTACGTCGATTGAAGAAGGATGTCGAGAAATCATTACCCAACAAATCAGAACGTATTCTGCGTGTCGAAATGAGTGAACTCCAAAAGACATACTATAAGCATATTTTAGCTAAAAACTTTGAACTCCTTTCCTCGGGTGCAGAGAGTAAGAAACAATGGCTGAATATTGCCATTGAACTCAAAAAGGCAAGCAACCATCCCTTCTTGTTTCCTGATGTTGAGACCCCTTCCACCAGCCGTATCACACAACTGAAAGGTCTGATTGAAAACAGTGGTAAAATGGTCTTGTTGGATAAGCTGTTGAGTCGTCTCAAGGAAAACGGACACCGCGTCTTGATCTTTTCTCAACTGGTGATGATGCTTGATATTCTTTCCGATTACATGACCTTACGTGGCCATCCCTTCCAACGTCTCGATGGTTCCATGAAACCAGAAGATCGTAACAAGGCTATCGAACACTATAACTCACCTGGTAGTCCTGATTTTGCTTTTCTGTTGTCAACGCGTGCAGGTGGTATGGGTATTAACTTGGTGACGGCTGATACAGTCATCATCTTTGATTCTGATTGGAATCCACAAAATGATCTACAGGCCATGTCGCGTGCCCATCGTATCGGTCAGACCAAGTCTGTCAATGTCTATCGATTTGTGACCAAGGGTACTATGGAGGAAGATATCATTGAACGAGCCAAGCGTAAGATGGTCTTGGAATACTGTATTATCAAACAGATGGATACCTCAGGCCATTCCTTTTTGGCAGCTGAGCAACAGCAGGCCTTGACAGCCAGCAAGAACCGCGATCTCCCCTTCAACCGAGCAGAGATGTCTGCTGTTCTCAAGTTTGGTGCCAAAAACATGTTTGAGTCCACAGAAAATACGCAATCAGTGAACGATATTGACTTGGATGAGATTTTAGAGCGTGCTGAAACGACCGAAACATTAGAAGGTCAGGACAGTGCATTGGGATCAGACGACTTTTTGGCACAGTTCAAGATTACAGATTATGGAGGTACAGCAGAAGATTTGAGCTGGGATGACATCATCCCTCAATCGGAACGTATCCAACTAGAAGAACAACAAAAGGAGCTTGAAGATCACCCTTATGACCGTGCAGCCAAAAGAGGACGCGTCAACTATACATTAGAGGATGAAGAAGATGAGGAAACAAAGAATGGTAAGAAACGAAAACGACTGAATGGCACCACATCAGGTATTCGAAAACGTCAGAACAATGGAAAGACCAATGAACTATCTGAGCGTGATCGACGTGCTATTGTTCGTGCTGTCCTTAAATATGGTGATCTCAAGGCACGTTACACAGAAGCTGCCAGTGATTTCGACTTGGAACAAAAGGATAAGGAGCTGATTTTGTCGTTGTATGAAGACTTGATTGCTGAGTGCAAGTCTCAAGTACGTGAGCAAGCAGAGGCTCATAACACAATTCAAAAAGGTCAAGAAGTCAGTGAAGACCAGCTGTTGGCTGAACTTCGACATACTAAGCAGAAGGCCATCTTGTTTACATGGCATGATATTGCCAGTGTTAATGCAGGTCAGGTATTTCAACGCCATCATGATATGAAAGTATTGGCACGTCGCCTGAATGCTATGAAGGATCGAACCAAGTTCCGTGTTAGTTTGGGCGCTAAGCGAGTTCAAGGTTGGTCTTGTAGTTGGGGACCTAAAGAAGATGCCATGTTACTTGTTGGCGTTCATCAACACGGTTTTGGTTCATGGCCCGCCATTCAAGCTGATACTCCTTTGGGGTTATCAGACAAGTTCTTTATTGGCAATCAAGAGGAAGAGGATGATAAAAAGACACCCAAGGCCATTCACCTTGTACGCCGCGCAGAACAGATGATGAAAATTTTGGCTGAAGAAGATAAACTTCGAAACGAACGAACTTCAACCAGCACCAAGAAGGGACCCAAATCGAAGCAGCAGCAAAAGAGAAAAATGCTAGAGATAGAAAAGAAGGAGCAATCCGTTAAAGATCACCGAAAGGAAGAGGAGCATCGTGTAGCTGACCTTTCAGGCAAGAAGCGCAAGGTGCGCTCTTCTGAGGCTACTGTAAAGCGTACTTCAGAGAAAGAGAATAAGATACCAGATCAGATGCAAGATGATAGTTACGATGAAGATGCTGCTTATACATTTATGCGATCAATTAAGCATACTTTGATGCGATTAAGGGACGATGCTGATAAGGCAGATGGTACCGAAAAAGCACAATTGATTAAAGAATGTATGCTCAAGATTGGTAAGCACATTAGTCGTCAGGCAGCTGAGAATACACGCGATGAACACTTAAAACGACATCTTTGGATGTATACGTGTCAATACTGGCCTGGCATGAAATTATCATGGAAGAATCTAGCTGATGTTTATGAAAAAATCTTGGCTGCTACACAACAACAGCAACAACAGAAGGAAGAAAGAAGTCATAATCATCATCGACATCGTTCCCCTTCCCCTACCAATAGCAATAGCAGTGGTCGACATCATCGTCATTCTTCTCGACGAGACAGCAGTAGCTCAGCTAAAAAGAGTCATCATCATTCCTATCATGATGATACAAGCACTCACAGTAAACATAGACGCTCTTCTTCAGCGCATCGTGAGGATCGTCATCATGGACGAAAGTCACATGACCGTTATGACAGAGAAAAAAGCAGTAGTTCCTCTAAAGATAGACGTCGATAGAAAGGTTCCATTTTTTTGATTTTTTTTTAAAATAACTGTATATTCCCCCCCCCCCCCCACCACTGTTTTTTTTTCCTTTATTAATAAACAATGCAAAAGCCCATTAAGAATGTTAGCTCAACAACAGCTGTTGATTTGAAAGCAGAATTAGCTCAACATGTGGATCAGTTTGAAAAGATGCGATCCAGTTCAGGCAAACAAGTAACTGCACGAAGACCAGACAAGAAGCCAACTGTCTGGTCTAGACAAAACAAAGGTGTTAATGATCGAAACCAGCGAGACATGCAAGTATTGCCTGCTGTCGAAAGTGATGTACTTGCCCGTAGTCGAGAGCAGTTAGAGAAGAAGGCTAGGTTTTACGAAGCCATGCAATCAGGCCAATTTGAATATGACCCTGAAGATGAAGATAACATATTAGTGGACTTTGATCGAAAATACCTAGAAGAAAAAGAGGCAGAAAAGAAGAGCAGAAAGAAGAGACGAGTTGAAGAAGAGGATCCTTGGGTAGAATATGAAGATGAGTTTGGTAGAACACGCGTTGTACGTAAAAGTCAACTACCTCAAAGGGAGGAAGAAGAGATTGAAGATGAAATAGAGGCTCCTGTTTATGACTTTTCTAAGTCAGATCGTACCAACATGAATCACTTTGAGGCAGATCGCGAAATTAGAACAAAAGGTGTTGGTTTCTATCAATTCTCAAAAGACGAAGATGAGCGTCAAGCACAGATGGACAAACTGAACAAGATCAGACAAGAGACAGAAAATGCACGAAAGTCAGTTGTCTCAGCTGCATCAAAACGCAAGCAGATGATGGCACAAAATGCAGAAAAGATTCGAGCCAGAAAAGCAGCACTTCAGGCCAAGAAACACCATCAACTGAAACCAGAACAATTACCTGATGTTAACCCTGTTGTCAATGAAGACAGTGTCACTAATTTCCTCAAGTCAATACGTGATAAAGTTTAACGATAGTAATAAATTTGTATGTACATTTTATTTTAGATAATGTGTATATGCTCTTAAAAGCGTACGTCGAACTGCTTTTGGTTTATGTTGATATTCATCTTCAAGCACATACAATGCATCTCTCACAGTAACCTTTCTTGTTCCCTGCTCACCCAATCGATGAGGTCGGCCAATGGTAGAAGGAGGCAAAAACAAACCACTCTCAGGTTGTGGTCGATGTCCTCCACTGGGGCCTATGGTATTAGTACTCGGCTTTGTCTTTTTGTTCATCAATTCAGGACCGCTGCCTGATTTTCTTCTTCTAGGCCTTCCTCTGCCTCTTGGTTGATCATCTGCAGGTGGATCGTGATGGATTGGTGTAGAAGGTGAAGTTGGCGTTGCTGGCGCTGTCTGCGATGAGGAGGGCTGGAGTGGTGGTGGAGGTGGCGACGATGCAGAAGAAGCAATAGCAGGATTAGTCGTGTTTTCTGTTGACTGAAATTGTCTGACTGGCTTCTCTTTGGGCGTTGATGTATTCATGCCTGTTAACATCCAGCTCTTCATCACACCACCAGCAATCATCAAAGCTGTTTCGTTGGTTGTCTTGTTGCGCACATCATCACTCATATACCTTGCAGTCACACCAGGTCCCATTTCCTTCTTTTTCTTTTTCTTCATAGGTCGATCATCATCTCCCTCTTGCCCATCTTCACCTAAAAGTGCTTTTCGTTCGTTTTCCAGTAACATCTCCTTTCGTTTACGTTCTTCTTCACGCTCGACACGCTCAATTGCCAACAACTGCTTTTTGATATCCTGAATATCCACAATCTTGAATGGGTGATGACCATCTGAATTGGCAGGTGGTTGAGTGAAGGTCTGTGAATTGACTCGATGTTTAGAGGCAGAGGTCATGTCGATCAATAGCTGATGAATTCGCTTTTCGGTGGCCAAAGCAATTAATGCTACTGTATCCGGACTCAACTTCAGTTGATGTGCAGAAGCTATTGTATATGGAGATCAGTATCAGTTAGGTCTTATCCAGTCTGATTCTTACTTACTGAACCGAGTCATAATCTCTGTCAACATATCAGAGTTCATAAAGTTTTGTGCTATTTGAGTTGTAGATGACTCTTCCACTATATTTCCAGGAGCGATTTGTGGTGGCTGTGGTAATGGTTGTTGTGGGGCTTGTTGTATAGGTTGAGGGGGTTGAGGGGATTGTGGAGGCTGTTGTGGAGGCTGTTGTTGTAAAGACTGCTGTGGTTGAGATGATACTAGCTGTGGAGACTGTTGCTGCTGCTGTTGTTGCTGTTGTTGCTGTTGTTGCTGCTGTTGCTGTTGTTGTTGTTGCTGCTGTTGCTGTTGTTGTTGCTGCTGTTGTTGTTGTTGTTGCTGTTGTTGTTGTTGTTGAGCTTTTTGTTGCATCAAATGCTGCTGCATCAAATGTTGCTTCATCTGTTGTTGTTGTTGTTCCATTAACTGTTGTTGCTGTTGTTGTTGCTGTTGTTGTTGCTGTTGTTGTTGCTGTTGTTGTTGCTGTTGTTGTGGTGCAGTATTCGATCTGTAAAGAGGCGGCAATGGTTGTGCTGATGGATGATTGGGTATATCTGATGTTCTTGACCGTTTAGCTTGAGGTGTTCTGATCAAACCAGACATGGCACGCTGTGCATCCTCAGCTCGAAGCTGAGAACTAGAAATAGTCTTATGTTGTGCTTGTGGTATATGAGGTGATTGAACAGGTGTTCGATTCGGACTAGCAACATTAGTATTAGCTGGCTTGTTCTTTAGGTTCTCTAATTGTTGATATTGTTGTTGATCTAATAGCATCTTGGCTTGGGCTAAGAATTGATTGGCAGTGACAGCATTGCTCTTTGTCTAAAATTAGCCTGTTGCTCTTGTCCCTTTCTCTTTCTCTCCCTACCTGCAGTTGTCTAAATAGTTCGATAAATCTCTCTTTACGATCAGGTGATAATTGTGCAGTCAGATTGTCAAGTAATGTCATAGACGATGTAGCTTTTGAAACAAACAGAATTAGCAACTACAGTGGTTAAAATAAATCCTATACTTTACTCCCTGAAGCGGCAGGCTGTATTTGTGCTGGTTGAGCTGATGGAGAAGCCCTAGGTTGAGGCGATGGCACGATAGGTGTTGCCACTCTATTGGTATTTGCTGTCTGTGGTGATGTAGCTATGGCTGAAGAAGGTGATGATGGTGTAGAAGTTGCAAGAGGTAAGATGGGAGATGAGTGGGTTGTGAGAGGAGAGATTTGTGGTTGAGGAGATCCCTGAGGAGAAGAGGTAGATTGAACGCGTGCTAAAGGCGACGATCTTCCTGGCCAACTGTTAGGCGAATAGGCGCTGTCATTGGTAGGCATGTCAAATAGATGCTGTATCTCGGCAGGGAGATTGTTGTAGGAGGTTGTCTGTGGTGCTGGATTACGAAAGCCAGGTGGTGTAAACGCGTTTTGGTTGGTTGTATTATTGTCAAACATGCCTTGCACTTTAAAATTAACTTGATTGTTGTCATCCTGTTTGGATGCATCGTCGTCTTTGTTATCTGACATTCTCTCTCTCTCTGTCTCTCTAAATCTTTAGCTTAATGTTCTCGAGAATGCAAAAATGGATAATCAAAAAAAAATAAAGAGGAAAAAAAATTAAGAGAACGCGAGATCCATTTGAAGTACCGAAGTTTAAATCTAAGCAACCAGATACTCTGATAGAGTTTTGTTATGAACAGTAATAGTTACAGTAGTCACTCGATTGAAAAGTGTTTTATTTAAGCGTATGCTCAACATAAAAGTGTATTTCTCAAGATTACGAATGCTCTTAGATAAAGCGACTATTGCAACAGCTTTAATTCGTTAAAGGAGGTAACATCTATCTATTACTATGCAATTAAGGAATAATTTAGTAGGCTATTGTAAACCTTCTCAGCTCGCTGACCATTTGGATTTATTCTAGTTTGGTCATCTTGAAGCAACCAAATGGTCTCAGCTAGCAGACATATGGCTAATTCCTTGTTCCTTAAGGCCTTTTTGGGGAACATTGCTTTAAAAAAGAGAAGAAATCATGCTTTTTGATCTAGTCATAAACTTGTATCTTGGAGTTTTACAATTTTAAAAACACAAAAGTTAGAAGTAGAATTTGCTTTGAGATAAACCGGATTTCGGCTCACAAACAATAAAACTAGTACCTGACAACAGACAAGCACACTGTGCTTTTTCTTCTTTTTTTTCTCTCTCTCTCTTAACAGAATTACTAAACTATAGCAGAATACCTTTTTCTATGCATTCTTAACAGATTCATGCTTGTATGGATGATTTGCCAAGAACATTCTGTTTTCTTTCTCTTTTCCTCGAATATCTCTTGTTTTGGTAAAGTAGCTTTCATAAGCTTCCTTGTTATTCAAATTATTTGTCAGAGAAAGAGAGGACATAATAAGGGTGTAATCGAGAAGTATGAAGAGGTAGATTTTTTATTGTTTATAAGCTTAAAGACACACTCAAACTACTGATACTGTAGAAAATGCGAAAGAAAGCTTAGAACATAATAAAATCATATGTAACGTGTCCAATTGAATTCCAGTTGGCAATTTCAGCCAATCATATATATAATCACTGCATGCTTTTTCTTTCTTTCTTTATTCTTCTCTCTAGATGGATTTACAGCCAAAAAAGCTTTCGATTCAAGGTGATTGGGTTGAAACTCCCAAGTTGAGACAGAGAATTAATATCCCACAGCCAGCAAAAAGAGCAGCTTCTGTACCTATCTCACCTGTATCCAACAACAATCACTTTGAAATACTTTCACCACCACCCTCGCCTTCTCTTGGTAATAAAAAGAAAAAGAAGAGAAAAAGAACAACTCAGGTTCAGATGGGCAAATCGCCATTGTCAAACGAATTGAGACCGGAATGGGATAAGGCACAAGTAGTGCCTGATGCACTTGAAGGTTTATGGATCTCGCCTATAACAGACCATCGTGAGAGACAACAGATCTCATTTTTGGACTACCTAAAAGATGAATTGACAGTAGCCGACTTTGACAGTACACAAGAATTAAAGCGGGAAAGAATTACCAACTTTTTGGCTGTACCTGCAGCAATTGAGAAACTGATGGGATTTGGCTTCTTTGTGTGCTTAGATTCGTTTCTCTATACCTTCACTATCCTTCCACTTCGCTTCTGTTTAGCTTTGTATGGCTATGTTATCTATTGTTTACACTCTATTCAAGTTTTGTTAGGTCAAAAAGAAGGGTAAGGACTTGACTATTGTATCTGTGCATACAAATACATATATCAATACTCATATTTATCATTTACAAATAGATCTATTCGATTGAGATCATCTCAAAAGTGTGATCTCTTAAAGGGACTCTTGATCATTATTACCTGCACAGTCATGTATTCGTTGGATCCTTCTCGTATCTACCATTCAATTCGTGGACAGGCAGTATTAAAGTTATATGTTGTTTTTAATGTACTTGAAATTTGTGATAAGCTTTGTTGTTCTGTGGGTGTTGACATCTTAGATGCCTTATTCTCTAAAGCAACATTAGGACGTCCAGATCAGACAACAGGTATTGCTAAAAGACAGCTGAAGCCATTGACACTGTTTATTATGGCAGCAGGCTATATGGGTAAGTGAACTGATTGAATACATACAATGCGTGTATTGAAAATGCTTTAATAGTGGTTCATAGTATTGTCTTGTTCTTTCAAATGATTACTTTAAATGTGGCTATCAATTTCTATTCAAATGCTCTACTTTCGTTACTTATCTCCAATCAATTTGTTGAAATCAAAGCCTCTGTCTTTAAGCGATTTGAAAAGGAAAACTTATTTCAGTTAACATGTGCAGGTATATACATATACAGAGAGAGAGAGAGAAATATATATACAAGAACTTAAGTTGTGCTTAGATGTAGTTGAACGATTTCAGCAGTGCGCATTCTTGTTTATCATCACTTTACGTAACGTGATTGAACTATCAGAGTCTGGTCCTTCTTCTATTTTGCCTTCCACCTTTGTTCCTTTATTCAAGCTGCCTGCTTCTACCTCGCTAAATACGCTGATGACACCTGTCTTGATGGTGATTGCCTCTGAGCTGATGGTAGACTGGCTCAAGCATGCATTCATCACCAAGTTTAATCAAATTCGACCTAGTATCTACGGAAAATATATCGATGTACTCTGTAAAGATCTCGTGGTTGGCAGCCCAGGCAGAACAAGTGGTAGACACCATGCCTTTGTCGATCAATCCCCAGTTGTATCTCGCCGAATTGGTTTCCCAGTGCTCCCCTTAGCTTGTCTGGTAAGTAAGCTAATAGTTCACAAAACGCAAGTAATTAAAAAGAGAAATGAATTTAGCATATTCGTATGATGCAACAGATCCTACCTATGATATTCATGTCACAAAGTACCCAGACAGTCAGTACAAGCGCATTGGCTTCAACTATTGTTAGTGTCACTTTGAACTATTTTGTCAGTCATCAAGAGATGCTGAATCAAATATTGCCTGCTCGTGTCTATATGCTACTGCTGTCTATGGTAGAGGGAGGCTGGCTTGAGAAGGTTCTTGATCAACTCTTTCGATTCGCCATTTGGACTGTATTTGTAGTCTTGTTGGGTATCATGTAAGTTACTTTTTGTTATCTTGTCTCTTTCTTTCTTGACCTAAAAGAAAAAAAAATCATGTAGGCTATTGGCATTGAAAGTTGTTGTAGGTGTCAACCTACTTGGATTTGCCTATAAACGTTATTCAAGTATGGAGCAGAGAGAACAGATAGAAAAAGAGAGAGAAAAGGAAATGAAGGCTATGAGTAAAGATGAAGTAGAACATAATGCTTCTATTCGTGAATACCTCAGTAAGCCAGAAGATCATGTTTTGGGAGGAAAGACAACCAAATATACTCTAGATAATGTAGATCGATTCTCTATGGTGAAGAGCAGAATTCCATAAACATTCAAATACATATACCCTCATTGCTTAATAAAACTCTTCTTTTTTTTTTCTTTTACTCGCATCTAATTGGATAGCTGTTGCCTATTTATTTTTTCTTTTAAAATGCCCTGAAAGCCCGCACCCGAAGCTTTGACTCAAAAAAAAAAAAAAAAAATAAGCAAAGCCGGCTTCATTTTAACCGAACAAAATAAACTCTCCCAGATGCTTCACTCTATTCCTTTTCTCTTTCTTATTCAACAAAAAAAAATTTTTTTTCTTGATTTTTTCTTTTTGTTTGTCTTAAAATGTACGGTGTGAAAGGAACATCGGCTATCATTCACTCTGTCACCAGACAGGGTGTTTTAACAAAACAACTCGTAGCACCCAAGTCAACAGCATTTTTGACTAACTTACCTACTCGTTCAGCCGGTAAGCTGAGCTACACTACTCGAAGCCAACCCCAGAAACAGGAACAAGTAGACACAAATAATGCAGCAGCTGCTACGACTTCAGCAGCTACTTTGGCTCGATTCTCTCAGCAACAACACCCTTGGACAACCGTAACTGGTCTCAAAAAGTCAAATGCCAGACTGAGTCGATCGATCGAAGCAGTCTCCATCGATCCAGCTCATGTGGACGGCCATATTCTTCAAGCTGCCAAACAAAAGAACCCGGAAGCAGTTGTCAATGCCTTTGTTCAAGGCCGATCAGCTGCCGGCGAAAAGCCTCCTCACTTGTCCACTCAGACTTATGAGGCAGTCATTGAAGCTTACAGTCGATTGCGAAAACACAACCAGCCATTGACACCCATGATGAATGCTTATCAGGATATGATTGCTTCAGGAGCAAAACCTACATCTCAGACATATGCACTCTTGATTCGTACACTCTGCAGCAGACACGGCGAAGTACAAAAGACAGTCAACATGTTGAGAAGACAGATGGCTCGCTCAGGAGGTCATGTCTCTAACTTGGCAGAGTTGGAAAATGAACATAACATTGAAAAGGCATTGGATTTGTTCAACAAGGCTGTTAGCGAGAAATGCACTCAAGATTTCGATACTGAGCTCTACAATACATTGATTCGTAGCTTATCATTTAAGGGTAACAAGCAGGAGGGTATCTATATCTACGAACACCTCGAAAGCTCACACAACGCTAGTCCAAACAGCAACACTTTTGCCACACTTGTGTTTCTCTTTGGTAATGCCGGTGATTTGAAGGCTGCTAAGGAGTGTTTTAACGAGTACAAGTTGCTTAAGCATCGACTTCCTGCTCATGATCCCTCTAACGTCTACAATGCCTTTGTACATGCTCATTGTAACGTTGGCGATCTCAAGAGTGCTTTGGAGGTGATTGAAAAGGAGATGGTACAAGATCGTGTTAGAATCACTATTGTCCCTTACAATAAGGTGTTACGTAGAGCTTGTCTTGAGGGCAAGATGGAGACAGTCGACAGTGTGCTTGCTCGCTTGGAAAAAGATCAGAAGCTCCCTCGACCTGATGCCGACACATATGGTATTGTGCTCTCAGCTTATGCTCGTCTCAAGGACTTTGATAAGGCTACTGAGGCTTACAAAAACTTGTTGAATTATGACATCTCTAAACAATATGGTTATTTGGCTGATTATGTCTATGCCTGTGTTGCTAGCAATAGACCTGACGAAGCCTTTGATGCTGTAAAAAACATGACCTCTCGTGGTTTGGACTTAAATGCCAACATGTGTACTCGTATTGTTTCAGCTTATGTCGACAACAACCGTATTCAAGATGCAACTGATGTCCTCAAACCCTTGATTGAGATCCACAGTAAGTCCAACTTTTTAGATGCTTATTCTCCTGTGTCACGATTGGCTCTTGACTTGGCTACCAAATGCAACGATCTCAAGACATCTGTCTCTATTCTCGGCTTGTTGAGTCATTACAACGTGCATCCTACAGCTGCCAATTCTGCCATGGTGGTGGACTTGTATCACAAGGCTAAACAGTCTGACCAATGGGACCAAATCACCGAAGACTTACCTGAACGCTTCTATCCTGTCATGTACGATGCTATTTTCCGTAAGGATAATACCAATGAAGAATTCTGTAACCTTGCCTTCGAACTTTTGCATGATATGCGTTCATTGAACTTGACTTTACCTGTCAGCCTCTATGTCCGTGTGTTGGCTCGTATGAAGAAATACGCTTCCAAGGAATTGGAAATGCGTTGGAAGAAGGAATTTTCGCTTCAAGGCCAAGAAGAAATCTCTTCTGCCTCTGTCAAAGGAGCCAAGAAAGAGGACTTGTCTGCTGAGACTTTTATGACAACACAATCCGATATTCTCTCTGCTGAAGCTTTAAACGCTGTCTTGAATGGCCAACTTGATTCTGCTGTGGATATCTTGACCAACAAGATTATCAAGCCTGGCCAAGTTCCTACTCCTGAAGCTGTGCGTGATATGATTCAACACTTTACAAAGCAAAATCGCTTGGATGCTGCTCAAGAGGTTTACAACGTTGTAGCTGACTCTTTTAGCGTATTGGATACTCATCGTCAACAAAAGGCACACTATATTGTATACAACTCAATGTTGATTGCTCATGCTCGTAATGGCAACCTTCAAGCTGCCAAGGTTTATTATGACAAGTTGCGTCAAAATGAACTCTATCCCGATGCTGATGCCTACGCCTCACTTTTGGCCTGTACTGCTAACTCGACTACAGATGAATCGACAGATGCCCTTGCCATTTATGAAGAAGCCAAAAAGCATCATGTTCGCCCTACTGTTTACTTTTACAATGTTATCATTTCCAAGTTGGCCAAATGTCGCAAGTTAGATCCTGCATTGCACCTCTTTGATGAAATGAAGCAATTGGGTGTAGCTCCCAATTCAATCACCTATGCCTCTGTCATCTCTGCCTGTATTCGCTGTAGCTCCGAGAGTCGTGCCACTCGCTACTTTCAAGAAATGATCTCTTTACCCAAGTATCAACCTCGTATTGGTGCTTACAATAGCATGATTCAATTCTATGTACAACAAAAGCCCGATCGTGAAAAGGCACTTGAATATTACAATCTCTCTAAGCGATACAATCTCAAGCCCTCTGAACATACCTACAAATTACTGATGGAAGCTTATGCCAATATTCCTGCTTATGATATGCTGACTGCTCACAAATTATTGACTGAAATGACTAAACGACATGGACTTCGCCCTAACACCACACACTACGCTACCTTGATTAATTCCTATGGCTGTCTCCATCGGGATGTTTCATCTGCTCTAGCTGTCTACAAGGAAATGCAAAAGGCTGGTGTCAAGGCGGATGAGACTGTCTATCAAGCTCTCTTGAATACACATATCGAGAACAACGATATGAAGAGTGCTGAGGATCTCTATCAAACCATGCTGAAGAATGGTGCTAAGTCTTCCTCTTATATCGAAAACTTGTTCATCACTGGTTATGGTCGTCAAGGTCGTTTAGATAAAGCTCAGGAAACTTTTGACAAGATGAGTGATTATGATCAATTAAGTAGAGAACCAAGCACCTATGAAGCATTAGCCAAAGCTTACGTTGAGAATGGTCAAAAGGAAAATGCACTCAAGGTGATTGAACAGATGCAGAATCGTGAATTTCCACCAAAAGTAGTAGATAGTGTTATCCAAATCATTCAAACAGAAACACATTAGACTTTACCCTCTCCCCCCTCCTCTCTCTCTTGTATATTTAGTTTATTATTTCAAAAAAAAAAAGAAACTCGCTTATTTAATACAATAAAAAAGGATTTACTGATAATGAAGCTTGTGTTGTTCAACTCAATAATACCAACTGACATGGACTAAAGAGAAAAAGTGCTTGCCTACAAGATACATGAATCAGCAAATTCCTTTTTTGTCTTGAAAGAGAAAAGAGAGATTACAAATATTGCACATGATTTCTGCTCAAGTTCCTAAAGAAACAAATTTAACAACAAAAGACCCTGTTTGATGTTGTTTGTCTTGCTTTTTGATTGATAATCTCCCTCCTTCTCAAAGTAGTGAAACTCTTTTAGGACAAAGCAACAACTATCTTTCTTTTTCCTTCTATGTAAATGATCGACTTGTTCTTTGTTGTTTGAGAACTCTTGATGATATTTGTTGTTTTTTATAAAATAGTTTATTTATTTCTCTTTTGTTAGACAGAGTGTATTTTTCCTTTTCCCCCTCTCTGTCTTTCGGTATGTCGCCTTCGAAAGTGTCCGAAACATCCGTAAATTGAAAATGATATCATGAAGGTTTTTCGAGGCTAATAGTATATCAATGCGTATAAGTGATTCTACTATTATAAGTGAAAGCGATGACATCTTAACTGACAAAATACTACATAATTGTTTATCTGATATACGCTTGACTATAAATGGCTTGCATTTCCTTGTCCTTCTATTATTAGTTTGTATGTCATGTTATATTTGACTTCAAGTCTGTGTATAATGATAATTCATAAAACTTAATAAACATCTTTAAAAACTCATATGCATCTCTTTTTAGAAAACACAAAACGGAGTGGTTTATCGGACCGATATTCTGATGTTTTGTACTACTGTGTAAACCTTTTTCTTACGGAAGATTGTTTGATGATAACACCTTGATGATTGGTAAGCCAAGGATCATGAGAGAGAGAGAAATAGAGAAGGGGAGAATAGAAAAGGTAGCTTTTTCCGGTTCAAATTTTATACGTTGAACTGTCGGTGATAATCTCTAAAGAGGATGAAACAAACAATGTCACAAGAAAACCCTATTCTAGATCAACTCTAGATATTTCTTTTATGACTAAACAGATTTAAGCTTTTCAATATTACAGGTGTCGTTGTTGTTTGTTGTTCAGTATGGTACACTATTCCCTTAATGACTGAAGAAATCTATTTATTGTTTAGACTTAAAGTGCATAAACCACTCTCTTTTTTCCTTTCTTTTGTTTTTTTTCTCTTATTATCCATCTCATTCTTTTTTTTTGTTCTTTTTTTAAGCTTTGTTCTTTACCTACTTTCCTTCAAACACAGTTACTTAGTCAATCCTTCCTTAGTGTAAGCTATTATGTTGTATCAAAGGGATAATGAAAACTCATGCATTAATCTTTTAAATTCTTTTTTTCTAAAAAAAAAAAGAGTCATGACTTTATCAGCTTTCGTTCCATACCAAAGAGTTTCTACTCATTCAACCATGATGTACTCATTGCCGTCTCCTCCCCTTTCAAATCAACAAAAGCCAACTTTGATTATGGACCGAGTCCGCAGCTTTGACACACGTTCCACAGACCGCGAAGCTGCAGAATTAAGGCCTTTTCTCTATAACCACAACAAATCAGAATCATGCCTGCTTCCACCAATTCAAGCAATGATGATGAATGCTCCTTACCCTAGCCCTTCACCACCAACCATTGCCGATAATTACTTTAGCTGTCACCTTTCTTCTCCCTCCTCATCTGAAGATGAAGAAGAAGACTCACAACAGCACTATCGTCAACAACAAATGGATGTACGACGAAAGGGATCCATTGCTTCATTGCTCAACTCAGATCCGGAACTGAAGCGATTGGATTCCGATCGATTTGGCTTTCTTGACACACTCCCTTCGCTCAAAAGGGGCAGACCCAAACATGACGATATGATTGACCATCAACAAAAAAAGCAATGCATTGTACAACAAGAAGATTCCGATTGTATACAGGCCTGTCATTCGGGACTCACGTTAAAGAATGCCATCTCTCCACGCGCAACAAAGGGTTTGCGCCATTTCAGCAAGCAAGTATGTGATAAGGTTGCTGAAAAGGGTGTTACTTCTTACAACGAGGTGATTATTGAAGCACAAAAGTATAGCTTACATTGACTTGTACTCATGCTATTTTCAACATTAGGTAGCAGATGAATTAGCATTTGACATTCAAAATTCTACTGAAAGAAATCAGGTTAGAGAGCAAAAAAAAAAAAAAAAGGGAAGGCCTGACTATAAATTAATCACTTATGGGCCTATATTTATTAGAATGCAAGCTATGACCAAAAGAACATTCGTCGCCGTGTCTATGATGCATTGAATGTACTAATGGCAATGGATATCATTACCAAAGACAAGAAGATCATTAAATGGCTCGGCATTCCCGAATGCTACCAACAAAATGTCAATACAGATAAAGAACAAATAGAAAAATCACTTCTAGAACAAATCGAACAAGAACAAGTAAAGCACTGGATTTGTTTACATTTAACCATAAAGCTAAACCACATCTTATAGATTCGTCAAGCTGAGTTAGCCGAGTCTCTACGAAGACTTCGTGAATCAGTAAATAGCAAAATACAAAAGGTATAGTACACACGCTTTAAAATTAGATTTAGATATACCCGCACACACTAATGCACATCATTTTTGTAGCGTTTAAACATCCGTAATCTTATTTTGAGAAACCAAAATGAACAAAAGAACCATACCCTAACCACCAGAAAAGACTCAGAAAAGATTGTACTACCTTTCTTTCTGATTTCATGTGCCTCTAAGGACAACAATGTGTCCATCAATCTAAGCATAGATAAGTAAGTTGACATCAAGTATGTCTCTCTTTCTTTTCATCTCACCTAACTTCTCTCTTCCTCTAAAAAAACTACAGACGTTCAGCTTCTCTATCTTTTCAGCAGGACACATTCCAGCTCAACAAAGGCAGTAAAGTGTATGAAGATACTGATATTCTCAATTACCTGAGATCAAGTAACTCTGCACTATGCTCGTCTTAAGTTTCTTTTTTTCTTTTGATTCTTTAAGTATTTCGGAATACAAAAAGGACACAAAAAAAAACAAACATATACCAAACTTAAAAAAAAAGATTACAGGAACCAACATACATGCAAAGAATCCTGTAATACCTTCTGATATACCACCTCTTGTTTAATATTACCCCTCACACTCTTTCTTTTTTTTTTTACGATGTTCATAACATTGTACATAAGTCACATCCTTCTAGACCCAGCACCTTCCTTCTTAACTCACCCACATACTCCCCTTCCTTTTTTTTCATATGCACGACTTAAAATTGAAATAAATAACAGAGCTATTTATACATATATCTATATACACGCCAGTTTATTCTTGATAAGGTCTTTTTCTATTTGGAAAGTAATCGCCACTGGTAAGATAAATGCGATTACTGTTGTCCTGTATTCCTTGATCAGTCAATGGCCTAGATGTGTTATACAAGAGGTCATGCACCACATCA
Source organism: Choanephora cucurbitarum (assembly GCA_025331435.1). NCBI lineage: Eukaryota > Fungi > Mucoromycota > Mucoromycetes > Mucorales > Choanephoraceae > Choanephora > Choanephora cucurbitarum. Next base: position 336,275 of record JAIWNI010000021.1, read on the forward strand.
GACATAAGAAGACTGTCCATGTCGACCACAGGTGAAGCTTGATGGGTAGGAAACGAAAACTCTATATTATTGGTATCATTATCTCGTAAGAGAGACTGTTGTTCGTCTGAATTATAACTTGAGATCGAAGTGTTGCCAGAGTCTATAGTGTGCTGTGGTATGCAAGAGAAAGGCACTCTATCATTCAAAAGATTGATACTGCTACCCAGGCTTTCGGAAGAAACGGGCTCTTCATTCTTTCTACTGTTCATACGATGGATACTGAAGTTGACAAGACTGCTGTTGGGATCAGTTAAAAGAATGCTTCCGGAGTTGTTAACTGTATGCTCTTTTTCTTGTTTGCTTTTCCGATTTCCACGTTTAGACTTATTTGACATTTTGGGTTGTGGTAGAGACTGCGTTTCTGTACTACAATACAAGGCCTGCTCAGTAGATAAGTGCACGGGAACAGGGTGATTGCTTGAATTGTGTTTCGAACCTGTTTGATGTTGATAAGAATCAAACTGAGACATACGGTCGTTTTGAGAAAAAGACATCTTTGACTCCAAATTGTGTGACTTGAAGAAATCGTCAATACTCTCAACAATCTTGATCACTTTCTCTTTATAGATGAGAGGAGAACTGCGCAAAATATAAGCCGTCAGCAGTAAATGGCGTTGCGCATTACTGACCATTTCTTCTTCTCCTTCTGCTCGCATTGCTGCATTTAAGCGATGAATAGAAACACTCGCTAGAATACCATCCAATGTATAAAACAAATGGCACCAATGGCACTGTGCTGCATATATTTCCAGCATGGCTGTAATTAATGTTGCTGATTTGGTACATATGTCAAGAGACAAAAGTGCAACAGGAGAAGCAGGCTGGTCAACTTTCGGTACAAAAAATCTATGAAGCATAATCCAGGTAGCTTGATAAGCAATGTTAAGGATGAGTTGAGCTTCATCACGAAACGATCCCGTCTTCACAAACAGATTGTCATTGTTTGGGTCATATTTAAATTCATGTGGCAATTGGTGCAACCAGTTTGTCAATGCTGCTTCTAAGCGAGATATAGCCGATAGCAAGGATTGGCCTGACTGTTCTGAAGGCAGATGCTTTGCAATATCTTTGCGTATCCTCATCAACTTGATAAACTCTACGCTAAACTGAATACGGTAGCCAGTTTCTTGGTCTTCCGAGTCTAATTTAGAAGGATAATCTATGTCTATGTCTTTATCGTCAACCATAGTGGGCCTATTTGACCCTAAAGCTGCATCGAGGTCAAGCCAGTAGGCAGACCACCAGAGGCGCTTGTTTCGCTCCTTTTCTTTGGGATCGCTAGGCATATAGTCTTTTTTGTGAAGCTTCAAATCCTGAGCCATACGAATAGCTAGTCCTATATAGAGGTAAGCCAAATTGGACCGCTCGCTACTGAGTTGATACATATAGAGGTTTAAGAGAGCTTGGATTGTGGTGAAATTACTCTGATCAAAACGCTTTTTTAAAAGTTTACGAGCCTTCAAAAAGTAGCTTTCACCTATCGTAGCTGGATTTTGATACGTATGAGGTGTGTTATGATAGATGCAACCATGCTTCGACACCCAAGCATGGATAGAATTCATAAGGATTGGCTCTAATCCTCCAGGAGTATTGTATTTCTCCATAAATTCATCTTGATCAAGTATCTGATAAGGAAGAAAGCAGCTATGATAACATGTTTGCACAAGATGCTTGAGCGTCTCTTTGGAAAAAAGCATGGTAGCATTGCTTGTTGTTATGGTTGCTGGCTGCACATTTCCTGTCAAAATTTTTTGAGCTTCAGAGTCATTCACTTCCCACAAACGGTCTTTGGTAAGCGAATTTTTCTCCCAACTTGGCTTCGATAAAGAATTATTTTCATTTCTGTGTTTATCACTGATAACATTTGATAAACCTGCAGAATTATCATGATTTACATTCAATTGGCGAATACCATTTAAAAGAATTCGATACAAATCAGCGATATTAGCTATATTAGTATCAATTCTCAAGCCGGAGGAAACAAATGATATCTTCCATTTGACTTGCTGATTTTCAGGTTGAATAGTGTGATTGGAGTGATTGGGTTTTCCGAGGAACATGGGATGCATATTGTCTCGCATCATGATTAGCTCTCGGTACGTTCTTTGCATTCTTTCCTTTAGATCTTCAACATTTCCGCCAAGCTTATCAAAAGCGAGACCATCAACTCGACGAGGAGGTGTAGCATAATCGCATACCAGATCAGCATTAGCACAGCGGCTGCAAGTTGGCTGGATGAAGTCGCATTTGACCTTCTTCTTCCTACACCGAATACACTATATTATCGTGAGTAAAACAAATTTGTGTGTAACGAAGAAAAATGCTTACAGCTAAACTCGATCTAGGTCTCTTCAATGGTGGCAGTTCATTTTGATGTGTTAGAGAAGATACCATCACTTATTCGACAAAAGAGATGCAAAGAGAAGAAGAAGAGAGAGAGGAGTAGGAGGGGAAGGTAAGAGATACGAAGAAGAAAAAAGAAAGAAAAGAACAAAATAAGCGAGAGAGGAGAGAAAAAAAAAAGAGACTTTATTGCACAAAAAAAGAGGACAAAAATTGAACCGGTTGCTCAATTTCTCACACTGTCAGTCATATTTCCTTTTTGTACAGAGCCATTGTTACTTTGAGGCCAAAGCTGTGGACTAATTGGTAAAATCGGTGTACTTGAATCACCTGCTATCTCGCCACTTGCTCCTTTCAGAGTTCCGTTGATTTCTTGTTTGGAAGTTTTTTTCTTGATAGATGGTTTAGGTCTATGTGTATCCACAGCCTCAATGTCGACTAACAAATGTTTTAGAGATAAAGTTTCTTAAGTGTCTCTCCTTTCTTTTTTACCTTTATACTTCTTTTCCTCACATCCATAAGCTTTAGGCGTTAGTTCAATCACAGTATGTAAGGGAATTTTGACGTATGGAAGATCCTCCTGGCTATAATTCATGAAATAAGCATATATACATCTAAGAATAGCTTGGTGTCCAATTATAAGAATGTTTCCTTGTCTTTCAAGATCCATGATTACTGGCTCTAATCTTAGCACAACATCTCTATAAGACTAAACAACAAGTTAAGTATACAATGATAAATATGCTTGCGATATACTTTACTTCACCACCTTTGTATCGATAATTGAATTTGTCTTCGTCGCGGTTTGCATAGTCTTCTGGGTACTTTTCCTATCATTAAGATGTAAGATATTAGTCATTTATGACTTGTAGATTAAACTCTAATATCAATTACCTCTATTTCTTCATATGTCATACCGTCGCACATACCTGCGTCCAATTCATCTAACGCTTTTCGACTCATCTTTGGATAGTCCAACATAGAGCTTGTTTGTATTGTTCTTTGTAAGGTAGACGTCCATACAATTAACTTCTTATCTCCCAAGTTTTGTCTTATCAATTCAGGTAGCTTCTCTGCATACAGCATCCCTCTTGGGGATAAAGGTGAGTCCCCGCCAATTTTGCCTTCCAAGTTAAACATAGATTCACCATGACGACTCATGTATATCTTACGAGGCGCTGTATGTAGGTTCATCAAGTAGTACACGATACGGGATTCAAGATAGCCTCTTATCATATTAATGATCACCTGGCTACCAACATTAATCAACTTGATATATGTGTACTCGTTCTCAGTAATCGTTTCATACTGGTCCTTGTAGTGGTTGATTCTGGCCTTAAAGTCATTTGCCGCTAGTTCGGAATCCATGTTTGCATAATCAGGAGAGCTGAGTTTGACTTCCTTTATATTGTCTAGCACTATATCTTCATCTTCGCAGATGGATTCAATGAAAAACACTTGTACATTCGCTTTACTGAGCTTCTCATAAACCCATCTTCTTCTTTCTTTTGTATAATTGGTGGCGTCGTAAATGCCTACAATGCCATTATCCTCTTCAAACCAGCGAACCATGTCATCAAGTGCTGCAGATGCAGCTCCTTTTCTCTGCGTCAGACCCATTTCATTTTTTGGGTCGAAGAACGTGTGGTCTTGTCTTGCGCCATAGAACTCTCGACGATAGTTGCTAACGTTGAATACTTTGGTTGTTATTCCAAGCCAAGTGAGGTACCTACACACTGTTCATGGATCCATATTTAGTTCAAAGAACAAGCTCCTGACTATCTCAATACTTGCCTTTTTGCGATGTGAATGTTTTTCCTCTTGCTGGCAAACCAACCATCTTTATATCCAATAACACATACATTAATATGCATAGCTTCCTAATTTTGAGTTAGTACTTACCACGCATGCTAATCGAATGTCTACATGCAAAATTAAAGTCAATAAAAACCCAACTGTCTAAAACATTAACCATCATTTACTTGAGTTGGACATATTTCTTAAAGTTAGAGTAGAATAGGATGAGATGAGAGAAAAGAGAGAAAAAAGGAGACTATGTATGCTTGTTTAAAAATAATGAGCTGACTTGTAATTTGATGTGAAAAGCAAAACGAGTTCTCATCAAACTAATAAAAGGCCTTTTCTCTTCCTTCTTTCGCTGTTGCACTTTTGTTTTCTTCTTGTAAAAAAGATGCATTTCTTCTGCGTCGCGTTCACCTTATTCTGATCGCTATACTTGGTAAATAGAGTGCTCTGTGGTGATATGTGGGGTAATGTAACACAAAGAAAATTCGGGTAGAGTCGTAATATTGCATAGGATAAAACGGATCATTTTACCACACTTCTACTATACAGCTACATGTGAAATTAACTGTTTTTCGGGAACTATAGCTTCTTTCGCAGTCTAGATGTTCATGCTAAAAAAAATCGTTTTTTCTTTTATGAGATATTGAACAAAATGAATCGGTTTATTGAAGCAAAAAAAATGTATAAAGAGGTATAAAAAAGACCGAAACTTTTCTGTACAAAAAAAAAAGAGAGAGAACAAAGCGAAGTAATATCTATAGGAATATATATGCTGCTTTTAGCATTTAGTGAGCAAAACGGATCAAGTCTTCCTTAGTTTCAATGATAGCTGGAGTAGTAATAGTCTTGCCAGAGACATACTCAACAAGACCTTCACCAGCATAGGAAACCCAAGAGGATAATTCAAATTCAAGCTTTTCAAAATCACCCTCGTGTTCGCCAACTACCTTACCACCAGCAGCTTCAATAAAGCGCACGTGTTGTGCAACAATATCTCTTCTGGATGTTTCAGGACAGTCAGCGCCTGAGCCAGGAGCATTCTTAAGAGGAGAGAAGTCATCCTTACGATCAACTTCAAGAACTGAGAAATTTTGAGCGAAAGGGAAAACATCGAATACAAAGCATTCAAGCTTCATACCGCTGTTAGACTTGGGGGCAATAACTTCACCAGTTTCGAGGTCAATGTACTTGATCTTCTTCTTAGCAATATGATATTCAAGTTGAGAGGCGAATGAAGGAACGCGTTCCAAGAATTCGGTAGAGAAGAAGTGGTTGGCAATGTTGGCAGCACAAAATGCAAGAGAACCATCGTCTTGACGCTTTTCAGAGAGCTCTTGAGAAATTTCAGAGTATTCAACAACGCCATATTTGCCGTCGCGAACGCAAACAACACCGACAGGCTCTTCAGGGGCAGTCTTGCTAACAACCTTGACACCACAATCGGTTCCCTTTGAGATAGAATAACCAAGGAAGACAGGATCAGCAACGCGAGCAAGACAGTTGTCGACACAGTAACAGTGAGAATAAAGAATACCGCGTTCTTTCAAAGAAGCAATAACACCCTTGTTTTGAACAGCAGCATAGATACCACCATTACCATCAGGAGCTACAGCAACCTATTGCGATACAATATGTTTAGATACATACGTATATAAATATAGTCTCCTTTCTCTTCCTATTTTGGGTTATTTACCTTATCCTTGCCTTCCAAAATAATCTTACCATCCATGGTCAAACAGGGAAGAACGCCTATCGTAAGTAAGAAAACAAACAAATAAGCAACATAGTTCATTTTCCATGCTTGTATGCAATAAATTGATTCAAACACGTACCTTGTTCAAAGAAGATGACATTTTCCTTCTTGAGACCAAAGAAGTTGTTCTTTTCAAAGAAGTTATAAGTAGGAGCATGGGTAGGACCAGAAGTCATGATGTACCAAGGAATGATACAATCCTTGCCTGGCTTTGTGTATTGACGAGCAATATCTTGGAGACGCAAGATACGTTCAGCTTGAAGTTGGAACAAAGATTTCTTGGAAGGCAAGTTGATATCGTAGCAACCCTTGGGGTCTGAAGAGCCCAAACGAGTACCTTGGCCACCAGCCATAAGGATAACAGCTACTTGACCTTTAGCAATATGAGAAAGACCAATAGTCTCCCATTCGCGAATCTTTTCAGCAGAAGCCTTGGGAACAGATTCAAAAACAGAAGCAGGCAAAGGTTCGAATTGAGTCTCTTTGTCTGTAGCGGCAGCTTCAGCAGCTTCAATAGCCTTTTGGTAGATTTGGTTTAAACGCTCAACATCAATTTCTAACAGTTGGTTAATAAGTTGAGCTTTTTGTTCGGCTTCAAGGTTATCGAAAAAGTGGAAGACGTGTCCTTGACCATTAGATTCGAAACGAGTTTTCAAAGCTTGAAGTTCAGATTCGTTGATAGGAAGAGTAGTAGGTTGAGTTGTCATGTTAGAGATGAGATGAGGAACGAAAGGAACAATAAATATGAATTATCTGTCTATTTATAATTAATACTTGCCTCTGACTTTAAAGAATAAGTTTTGTTCTTTTTATTCAAGAACAAAAATAGATCACTTCGTGCCACGTTTTTTAATTCCCGTGGGCTAAAAAGAGCAGAAACCAGCTCCTTTTTTACCACATTTTATTGTTGTTGATGTTACTATTATTAAATCTTTATTGCTACAATATAAGGTTTACTGGTCATTACTCATGCTAAGAATCAATTTAGGAGAAAGCCATTCCTCCCAATCATTCTTCTGTTCTGGATTCCCGAAAACTCGTAACGCGCGTATCTTGATACGGTATTGCCCTGACTTCACTATCTTAGCCTTCTTTTGCTTCGCACTTGTCAACGTGCTATCTCTAGGTACGTATTCTCCTGACCAATACCAACTATAGTAGACGCTACTTGATTCAGTAATGCTGATCGTATTACGCGACATCCACTTTCTTGGAGTGCTATCGGAAGACACAGGTATATCTCCTATTATTTTGTTTGTCTTTGCGTTCAGTACTTGGAATTGGAGTACGGGAGTTCCTGTAAGCAAGCGAGCTAAAATAAAGACGCCACCACTTCCAAATGATTTGTCTTTTTTGAATTCAATTTTGACGTGAGCTGTTTGGTTTCCAGTTAAGGTGGTCTTGCCATCAGATAAGCCAATACTAGGGAAAGGGAAAGGCGCATATGAAGTAGCCTTTGCTTGTCTATCCAAGATGGGAAGATCAGACATGTTGCCAATCATACCAATATATGGTACATTGGCTTTGAGGTTGTCAGTAGTTACAGAAATAAATCCACCATAGATAGCATGAAGGGAAGGCTTAAAGGTGTCTGTAGGAGGTTTGACTTGAAGCTTTACGTCAATTGACTTTCCAGCAGGTACAGTGACAGCAGTCTTAGAGAAAGAGATAGTGGCAACAGAGTTGTTATGGTTGTAAAGCCCAATAGGCTCTGAAGGAGCTGAAGAATTGTGCTCGGTCGAAAACCCTAAAACTGTCAATGAAGGATCATGGTTTATGTGAAATGTCAATGCCTTGTGGCTATGATGGTTATGGATAGTAATTGTATGCTTTTGGGAATTGAAATGTGCTGAATCATTGAAGCTGAGCTTGGCAGGTGTTACATGAAACTGTTGATAGCCGGCTATAGCCTGTGCAACATCAACCACCCCAGCACCTTGCCGAATAGGGGAATCGCCATACTGGCTATCGGAGATAGGTGTTTTTACTAGAATATCCATTCAGGTATTAATTTAATTTTGCTCGTGTATTTCATTGTGAATGCTTACCTGGCTGGGCAAAATTCATCAAGGTTTGTTTGGCCATTTCTGGACTCAAATCTTTTCTTGTATTAGCCAATAAGAGACCTAGAGACCCAGCAACATAAGGAGTCGAATATGATGTACCTGATCCGAATCCATAGCTCTTGAGATAGCGAGGAAGTGTGGAGAAGACAGTATCTCCTATAGCCGTAATTTCAGGCTTGAGCTGAAGCTCGTAGGTAGGACCAAGCGATGAGAAAGAAGAAACAGTACCTGCCTGGCTAGGTGAAGCCTTGAGGGCAACTAATTTGTTCGTAAAACTTGCTTTGGCATTACGCTCCTTAGATATTGTTTTGAAAAGCTTATGTCCATCATCGTTATTGACATAAGCAACAGGCAGCATTGCGTGCTGTAGTACTTCGAAGCTAGTTGCTGTTTTCTTTATGTCTGTATAAAATACAACTGCTGATGCACCAGCTTCGTAAGCATGTGTTATCTTAATCAAAGAATTACAATCACCCTGATGGATGAGGACTATACTGTCTTTGTATTTCTTTTTGTTTTTCAGTTCACTGCAAGCATCATTTTTCTGGTTAAACTTCTTTCCTGAAGCCACAATAGGCAATGAACTATTCAATGTAAATGGTAAATTGACGTAGGTACGATAGGCTACACAAAGAAACAAGTTAAATAATGCATTGTCAGAAATGAAATATACTTTACGAATAGAATATTTAGATTTTGTTAGTTCAAGAAGATATCCAGGAACATGAGCGTTTTGTGTAGATCCAACTGTAAGCACCTTCTCACCGCTTCCAGGAGAAGCTGTCAAAAAGACTCCACTTGTGCCACTGTTACCACTTGCAGCAACAACTATTAATTTTCTTTGTGAGCTAAACGGTCGTTCAAAGATCAATAATTAATATTACCATGAACGCCTTTTGAGACTATTCTGTCGGCCATGACTGATAGAACATTTTCGTCCCAAGCACCACCTACACCTAAAGATATGGTAATTATATCCATTCCGGCCTAAACAACAAACGTTAGTGATTCTGCATTATATGATACCCAGCAAGCGCATTACATTGTATGCCATTTCCATTGCTTTCAGAATGATATCGTTGGGCGCACTGTTGGAGTAGCAACCGTAAACTCTATTGTTAAGTTCTAACGTCAGCCTTAACTCGTTTTCATGGAGCCTTATAGTAATCTACCTCCAAGCACCAAGAGTAACACCTGGAGCAATACCATGCCAATTCTATAAGTTTGGTCAGATTCAATGAGCTCATATGCAGAATGACTTAACAAGATACTTACGTAAGCTTTGTCATCAGCAGCAATAATTCCAGCAATGAATGTACCATGTCCTGTGGCTGAGGCTGTAAACGAATTAGAACAAAATGTAAATCAGCCCAGATCAGTTATGAATTATTGAAAGACGTACTTGAGTTCTGAGGACAGTTGTCGATAGGATCTTCGCTTTCTTTGATGGTACTTGGAAGACCGTTAAATTCATTGCCAACCAAATCGTATCCATATGCAACTTTACAGCCTTTTCCGAAACAGCCTCCCAAAGCAGGATGCTTATAATCAATGCCTAAGGTAATCATCAGATCGTGCTTTTATTTACAGATGAAGTATGAATTTACCAGAATCAATAATACCAATCTTAATACCACTTCCATTTGATTTTAGATTTCTGTACTTATTATTGGCTTCGGTCAAAACTTTGATTGTGTTCTATAAGAATATAAGTATCTTTTGCTGTAGTCTATTCACCACACATACTTTGCTCTCAGGCACGAATCTGGTTGGAATTTCTGTTGTATTGTCTAATTCTTTTGGCGATGTTGGACTATTGTGATAGCGAATAGGCCATGCTACTACATTGCTGAGACTACTTAGAACGTCGTTGGCAACATCTAAGCTACTGAATTCGACGGCGGCTCCGTTAAATAGATCTGAGCGGTATGTATTTCTGACACGAGCAATATTATTCGACTTGAGATGTTTGTCAATGAAATCATTTGTATGTTGTGCTGAAGGAAATTCAAGGATGTAGTCTACTTGGGTGTGAGTAGTTGATTTTGCATTGACGTATATTGTACTACAAATGTTGAGTAATAAAAATAGACACAGTAGCGGTCTTTGAGATATTATTGAAAGATGATTTGAGATCATCTTTTATTTTTAAGAAGTAAAGTAAAAGGAAATTCTATCAATCAACACAAAGAAAAAAGAAAAAGAAAAGAAGATAACCTTATAGATTCTGTAATTTTATAAGCCGAAAGAGGAGTGATGGAAAGAGGGGATTTTAATTTTAATTCTATATTTAAATTTGTTGTAATGATCATCTCAAGAATAATAAAAAGATATTCACTAAGCTTAATAGAGTTAACAGGAGTGTTGTTTCAGTCATAAGCCAATTAGATTACTAACTCTTTTTCGCTGCTTCAAAGCTGCCAAGTCAATGAAGGTACATAATGACAGGCTTTCAAGTTGTATATCTCATTGTGTGGTTTTCTTAGTTATCCTTGATCATCTATCGTTTCATTTGTTTTGTATTTGTCGAAAGGCGGCATGCGTCATTTTGTTTGTTCTTTTTTTTCGATACAACACAATGAACTAATATATTAATATGCAGAAATTTTATCAGCAGATCCGACTCTGTAATAGATCTATCTTACCAACGCCAACTCTAGAATGATATTAAAACACAAGCTTATATCTTTAGTTTGGCTGTTGGCGAAGGATTCTGTTTTCAGGTCAAACGGAAATACTAGGTCTTTAAACAAAACCATTTTGAGGTCTACAGGATTATGATAACATAAATAGTTGTGAAACCCAAAACGTGACAATATTTATCCTGTCTTTGTCAGAAAAACGCACACACACACATAAATTGATTTTTGTCATCTAATTTCGGCGATGTTACAGAGTCTAAGCGATTTAGGGACTTTTGTTAACCACTTTTCTAGAATCTAACGACATGCTAGGTTGTTCTCATAACCAAGTAAAGTTGCTCCTTTCATATTGCATTGTATATGCCTGGCGTGAATCTTTGTTTGTTGTAGCAAATACTCTCTTTTGTAACAGAAGGACGCCTTTGCAACAAAGAAAAACTAGATATATAAAATCAAACTAACAAAGCTTGGCTACAAATGGAAAGCAATATGCTCGAGCTTTAAACCCTTTAATGTCAAAAAGAGATCTTAGCTATAAATATGTAACGTGCTTATGGTGTTTAAGCAAAGCGTACCAATATGCAACTGTTTGATTCTTCAACAGCTCTTAACATATCTGATCTAATTCAGTCGTATTTATTTTGTATTGTCTCCCTTTTGTGTAGTTCAATGAATAGAAGAACTAAAGCAACTTTCTACTTATTCCCAAGCAAATAGCCTGAAATCAAACCTTACGTTTCTCAAGCGGATTTAAAATATGCACACCATCATGAATGATAGACTTTTTTAAAATTAAAGTTTGACATCACAAACAAACATATAATTTTACCTATGTTTCTCAATAATTCATACAGTCGTGCACCTATCCGTTCTAAAACCAGGCTCAATATTGTGTCTGACAAAACATAAAACATGTTGGGTACTGTTTATTGTATTTCAAAAAAGAAGGTCATCTTTCAGGTGTTTTGACCAAGGAGTCAAAACTTCTCAGACAGTAGACCAGTGCTATTATAACTGTAACTGAATTTAAAGATAAGATAAATTACCACTAGTTATCTGGTGCTACCTTATTTCTGAGCCTTTCCTAAGAACAGACTTGTTCAGTAAGAAATCTCGTGATAGATTTGCAACAAGTACAAAAGGTTTAATGACAATTTCTTGCTAAGGCTTAATGCGAAGTCGATACTTTTGTAAAATCTAAATTATTAGATCGATGGGATTGCGTTTATGCTAATTAAAAAAGTCGCAAACATGTTGCTTGTCTTATGTGACATATCCTTTTATTTTTATTTTTATCACGTCCTACTCCTTGTATACTTTATAACGCTTTTGACAACATGTTGTTGTTAGATATAGCCATAGAAGTACAAGCATTATTAGCGAGATTAAAGAGGCAATGCATCTGCATATATATTAATGCTTTTGCTAACATAGCTCAAAACAAAATCGTAAAGTTGTATTTTTTCTAGATGCTTTATTACCATAAAATCTTCTTGTCTCCTAACTGATTTTCTTCATTCAAGATTATAGCTGCGATATCATTCTGAACAGTTTGCAAATTACAAGCGCTGTTATACATATGATTTTTGCTATAACACAGCTGTTTTCCGACACTTATTTTCTTCTTTGAACTCAAACCTGTATTTTCTATTTGGTATCTTGATCCATTCGACAGACCCTTCTGATCTTTTAATATAAAGGAATCATTTAACTATCCTTCTCTGGCTCTTTATGTCATATACATAATGACACATTAGGCTAAATGCTTAAAGTATAAGTTGCAAGTACAACATAACCTCTTTTAGGCTAGTTGATGTCTTTGTTTCTTTTTTAATAACAATAACAGCTTTACTATCCCTCCTATTTCTTATAGGTCGTTCTACTTACACATAAAAGCATATCACCCTATTATATTGTCTAGAGGTACCCTAACATTATATTTATCATTGTAATTCTCTTTCTACAAAACATACCATTCTTCTTTATTCTGCTTTACACTGTTCTATCTATTGTTACGCACAGGAATTTTTCTATTTTCTGACTTCTATTTGCTTCTCTGAATCCAACTCTGTATTTCCTAATTGGTATTCAACTCATTTGACAGCTCTTCTTGATCTTTTATTATACAACAAACTATTGGAATCCTTCTCTGACTTTTCATTCACAATGATTAGAACTTTTGAACATGTATTAATAATCCATTACATGATGGCTCATTAACTTGACTGTTTAAATTATTAGTTTACAAGTCCAACATGACTTCTTTTAGAATAGTAAATAAACTCTTTAAATCTTTCTTATTCAAAAAACTTAACTTATATCTCTTTTATTTACTTTACACTTGGTTGTACTTTGACATATATTTACTACCTAAATCCACTTATTTGATCAGTTCCCTTGATACTTATTACAGATCATTGTACTCTTATATCACATATCTTTGTATTTGTTTACATTACTTTACTCTAAGGTTCGTTACCTAAACAACGTGGTGCTCATTACATATAACCTTGCTGCCTGATTGCTCTGTTATATCTCTTTGATTCTCTTTTACAAGTTACTGCAAAAACTATCCTTTGTCCTGTAACACTATCCTTAGTCCTGAAACAACCTACACAGAAACGTCTGACTAAAATATAAAAAATAAAAAAAATGAGGCTACCAGGGGTCGAACCTGGAATCTCCTGATTCGTAGTCAGACGCCTTATCCATTGGGCCATAGCCCCTCAACTTATTGTCGTCTTGTTATTCTTTTGTGGATGTTGCCAGTAGGTCACGTGACTATAGAACAAATTAGAGCCAATAAGGTTGCAGGAATAAGCTTCTAGAAGTAAGTGACGTAGACTGTGTATTATAATGTAAGTCTTTGATTTTATTTAATTTTTCCTTTTCTTTACTTTACCTGTGTATTATAATGTAAGTCTTTGATAAAGAGCTTATCATTACGAATATCACAGGTATTTATACTTTTCTAGACTACACTAAATATCTATTCTAAATCTAATAAAGAAGGAAGCAATTAATATCTACACGTCTGATTGATTATGTCTTGCTGATCCTAGAAGAGTCTTGGCTCCAGTTACGGGCACTTGCCTAAACCGTAATAGATTCAATCTCATCTTCTTCTTTCTTTTATTCAGAATCTGAGGCTTGAATCGTCGTTTGTTTGGATTGTACTGTTGAGGTAGATTGTACTCAACTTCGATAGGCTGTTTATGCTGTAAGTCGCTATTTTCTACGACATTACCCCCCTCCTGGATTGAAGTCCGTCTCTGGACAACAGAAGAAGTAGGCGAAGAAATAGGAAGGGTGACGCGAGTCGAGGTAGTAACAGAATCGGTGTGAGCAGGAAGCTGAATTTGTGTGGTCTTGTCGGGTGAAGGTTCAGAATCACTAAAGTCTTCAACATCAATATCAAAGTTGAACTCTGAGTCAGGCAAATCCCAAGCAGAAGGAGGGACGTCCTCATGTGCATCAACAAACAGTTCATCTTCATCAATCAAAGAAGGATTGTTATCAATGGGTACAGACTCAATAACAGGAACAGACAAAGAAGGTGGAGAAGGACTGGTAGAAGTAGACAAGTCAACATTCGGACCCAAACGTGAATCAGTAAGTATAGGATCAACAACTATGCCAACTTCAACTGGATCTATCGGATCAACATCATCGATGGGATCATCAACTGTCACAGTAGGTAGAGGAACAGCAGACGCGAGAGGAACAGCAGATGCAACCGGATCGACAGAATCCACTGAATCAAGGTTGATATGGTCAGGCAGAGATAAGTCAGTTTCTTGAACATCAAACTGTGCAGGTGAAACTGGGACATCGACGGTTGATTCGTTATTGGCATCAACAGGCAGACTGACAGGGATGATTGCAGCACGGCCAATGTTGGTCATGACCTTACGCCAGTCTTGGCGGGCTACTACAGGATCATACCAAGGTTCATTGGAAGTATGGCCATTCGCAATACGTAGTCGATCCACATGTACCAATGACTTGACAGGCTCACCAGCAAGCGTTTGTAGCTTATAGGTACCATAGTCGGGGAAAGACTGTACAATTATGTAAGGACCTTTATATTGTGGCTCCAAACCATAGCGACCTTCATGGGTAAGCATGACTTTATCACCGATCTCAAAAGAGGTTTTCTTGATCTCAGAGTCCCATTTTTCTTTGTCTTTCTGTGCCATCGCTTTCATACGGAATTCGGCTGCAGCTCGATGTTGATCTAGTTCGCCTAATTCACGTGAAGTTATATCGGCTACCGTGCGAGGATCATCAAAGGTTTGCTTATCGATATAGGGTGTGAGTGAGTCGCCTGGAAGTCGAGGTTCTCGTCCATAAGTAAGGAAGAATGGACTGTACCCAGTAGTAGTATGTACCCTTATGCGAGAAGCCCAAAGTGCAGCATTAACGAAATCATCCCAACGATGTAGGGCACCATTTACATATTTACGAAGCATGCCCTTAATCACTGCATTGAAACGTTCGACCTTTGAATTCGTGCGAGGATGGTATGCCGATGTCAGCTTGTGATGGGTCCCAACACGTTTGAGATACGCATTGACCAACTCACTGTTGAAGTTTGATCCACGATCTGTCAAAATTTCGGAAGGACAACCGAAACGCATCATTATCTCTTCGTAGATAAAATCGGCAATTGTTTCCTTTGTAGCAGCAGGTACAGCACGGGCAATAGGCCAATTAGTGGCGTAATCTACAGCCACAAGTAGCCAGCGATTTCCTTTTACCGTTAGTGGTAATTCTCCAATGAAGTCCAAGTGCCACCTATCAAAAGCAGCAGGTACCTTCAATGGATGCATAACGTCATGGTGAGTATGGCCTGGGCGTCGATTGATTTGGCATGATGGACAGGTTTTGAGCCATTCCTTTAAATCACGTTTCATACTAGGCCACCAAAAACGAGGCATAAAGATCTTTACCAAAGTTTCAAAACCAGCATGTCCGTTTGATTCATGGTAACGAGCCACCAAATCAGCACGGGAAGCAAAAGGGACAAAGGGAACAGGTTTCATGTTTTGCTTATCATCAACTGGCACTTTGCAATAAACTCGTCTATCTTGTACAACAAACCTGTCTTTTCGGTCATCCAAGTATTTGCGCAAAGCAGTTGATTTGACTCTTTCGACGTCCAAGTACAACATCGGCCAATCATTCTGTATAGATTCGGGAGCATCCTTCATGGTCCAGGTTGCATACAGAAATTCGGGTTCAAGGGAAGTAACAGCTGTTTCTGATTCTGGTCCACCAATCCTTGACAACACATCCGCTGCATTGTTCTCCTTACCAGGTTTGTACTCAATGGTAGGTGAGTAAAGTTCTAGTTCGTTCATCCAGCGGACTAATCTTGGACTCATTTTGTCTTGCGTTCTTAGGTAGCAGTTTGGCAGGTGATCGGTCAGAATTTTGTAACCGCCACTGCAACCATCCAAGAAACAGCGCCATGTTCGCAGAGCATGCAGAATTCCCATAAGCTCTCTCTCTTGTGCAGGGTAATTACGCTCTGCAGAGGAGAACTTTTTAGAGTCATATGCTACCGGATGCCAAGAAGGTGGATCATTGTCATCGGGTTGCAAAAGTACAGCTCCACAACCAAAATCAGATGCGTCAGTTTCAACACGGAACGGCTTACTCATATTAGGAGGCTGGAGTACAGGCGCAGAGACCATCAGTTCTTTAATCTTCTCGAAACTATTCTGACACTCCTTTGTCCAAACCACAGGACGTCGCTTGGGACCAGTACCCTTGGTTAGGTCGGTCAAAGGGGAGGCAATGGATGCAAATCCGGGGATGAACCGACGATAATGTTGTGCGAGGCCAATAAACGAACGAACTTCTTGTACATTGGTGAGCACGGGCCAGGACTTTAAAGTCTCCACTTTGGAACGACTAGGTAGAATACCTTTATCAGTAATATCAAAACCAACGAAGGTTAATTCCCGCTTGCCAAACTCGCATTTCTTTCCATTGGCAATCAACTCAGCATCTTTCAATTTTTCCAGTACCATGCGGACATGTTGCTTGTGCTCTTCTAGAGACTTACTGAAGATCAATATATCATCTAAATACACTAAAGCAAACTTGTCGAGGTAATCGCCTAACACCTTGTTCATCAAACCCTGAAACGTGGGAGGAGCGTTTGTAAGGCCGAAAGGTAGAACTAGGAATTCAAATTGTCCATATCTAGTGTTGAATGCGGTTTTGGGTACATCGTCTGGATCAATCCTTACTTGATGATAGCCAGATTTTAAATCTAAGCTTGTGAAGTAGGTTGCACCTTGAAGGCGGTCCAAACATTCATCGATTCGTGGTAGAGGATGGTTGTTACGGATGGTCACACTATTCAATGCACGGTAGTCAATACACATCCGCATCTCTCCAGATTTCTTCTTCACAAATAGTACGGGTGCTCCCCAAGGTGATGCACTGGGTCGGATCAAGCCCAATTGCAATAGTTCCTTAATCTGTTTCTGCAATTCATCTAGTTCCGCGGGACTCATCTTAAAAGGAGGGCGATTGACAGGCTTGGCATCACCCGTATTGATGACATGTGTAACACCACGATCAGGTGGTAAACCAGGTAATTCACTTTTAAAAACCGTAGAAAATTCTTCTACCAGTTGATTCCAGTACTGATCGTTTTGAACAGAAGGGTGTTTTTCCTTAACTTCTGCGGCATTCAGATACAATAGGAAACTTTCAGCACCTCTACGAATACTCTTTTCTGCTTGTTTCTTAGAAATTAAGTAGTTCAACTGAGGGCGATCAGAGCGAGAACGGTTGAGAGGAGTCAGCTTGACCTTCTGTTTCTTATCTTTGCTTTGAATGTACCAAGTATCAGTAGACCATTCAGGTCGAGGGTCAACCTCTTTCAGCCATGTTCGTCCAAGGATAACGTCAAACTTGGTAGGGAACACATAAGCAACTACCTTTGTCTTGAAACCTTTCAAGTCTAACATGACTTCGACCTTTTCTTTTATCTCTGTCACTTCTCCACCAGCGGTTTCAACTTGACGGTCATACACAGGAACAGAAGAGAGAGCATATTTTGCGACAATAGGCGAGACATAGTTCTCACTTGCTCCACTATCGATCAGCACGTCCAAAGAGGTATTACCCACAGAGCCCTGATACAGAGGTAGTTTGGTAGCTACCACATTGAGTTCAGACAGATACTGAAATTCCTCTTTTAGATCTTCATTAGGGTGGATAATAGGTACTAGTTCAGTAATCACACCAGTTGTCTGTTCTTCTTGTTCCATTTCAGTATCGACTTCTTGGAGTACATCTTCGTCAGTCTCATTACTTTTATCATCACCACGTTCATCATTAGAATAGGGAGTACAATTATCAGTTTTATTCGTATAAGAACATGTACAGCGAGCTATCTGGGGAGTGTTCTGCGTAGGAAGATTTTCATTGTCTTTACCTAGTTGAGCTTCCTGGTCTTCAACTAGGTTTAGTGAAAATCCTGACGAGAGTCCTTGTTCAATTCTTGGTAACGTTTTTGCTCCATTTGTCGAATGTCTTCAGTTCTGGTCTTACAAAAACGACGGACATGTCCCATCTTGCCACAATAATGACAACGCACATTAGATCGAGATCTAGATGTCATCGCACTCAGATCCATGGGTTCGCCGGCGTAAGGTCCCCTAGGGGTTGTAGGACGATGATCATTATAAGCGCCAGTGTTTCTTCTGTAGAAAGATGGATTCTCATGGATTGCGCTGTCATGAGCAATAGCAACACGAATGGCTTCCCTAAGGGTGATTGCTTGTGCTTGTCGTACTTGCGAACGGGTATCCTTGTTTGACAATCCACGCATAAATTTATCGCAGGTTTCATCTTCAGTGATTCCAGGTATGGCAGCGATAATATCCATGAATCCATTGACATAGTCGTTCAATGAACCCATTTGGCGGTAGGCAGCGAGTCTATCCCGAGCAAGACGTACAGCGTCATCAGGTCTGAAGAATTCAACGAGTTCTCTCTTCAAAGATACCCAATCCTGGGGTTCATCATCGGCAGTTTCCAATGTTCGATACCATGTATCTGCACGACCACGAAACAAAGTAACAGCATATCGTTTCTTCTCGACGGACGACCATCCTTGGAAATCAGTGTACCTTTCAAAAGTACGAATCCATGAATCGATTATCATGGCATCACGAGTACCATCATACGTAGGAGGTTCGGTTGTGCGGGGAACTCGAGCACCATTATTGTTAGCATTCAATGCTTTTGTAAATTCTTGTATCAACGAGATAATAGCGCTATTTTCACCAGACATAACGATTACTTTCAGTTAACAGTAAAAACCAAATAGACAGCACACAGGCAAACAGTATTTCAGCACACAGGCAGTTAAAATTCAATACACAGATAAATAAAAATCAGCACGAAGGCAATTAGATCAGCACACAGGCAAAGTTTATACAGCACGGAGGCACAGGTAAGCTCCAGTAGGATTTTTCCTAGGATACGACAGGAGATGCTACCAATTGTCGTCTTGTTATTCTTTTGTGGATGTTGCCAGTAGGTCACGTGACTATAGAACAAATTAGAGCCAATAAGGTTGCAGGAATAAGCTTCTAGAAGTAAGTGACGTAGACTGTGTATTATAATGTAAGTCTTTGATTTTATTTAATTTTTCCTTTTCTTTACTTTACCTGTGTATTATAATGTAAGTCTTTGATAAAGAGCTTATCATTACGAATATCACAGGTATTTATACTTTTCTAAACTACACTAAATATTTATTCTAAATCTAATAAAGAAGGAAGCAATTAATATCTACACGTCTGATTAATTATGTCTTGCTGATCCTAGAAGAGTCTTGGCTCCAGTTACGGGCACTTGCCTAAACCGTAATAGATTCAATCTCATCTTTTTCATTCTTTTATTCAGAATCTGAGGCTTGAATCGTCGTTTGTTTGGATTGTACTATTGAGGTAGATTGTACTCAACTTCGATAGGCTGTTTATGCTGTAAGTCGCTATTTTCTACGACAATTATGTCAATCACATATCAGTACTCGTGCTTGTAAATTCAACTCTCTGTCACTACAATCAATAGAATTTCTCCTACGACTCATCCACATTTTTAAAGATGCTCTTTATTTATATGAATAAATATGAATTATGTTACCTGTAATATAGAGATATTAAAAGATAAAGATCTTTCAATATCTATATTACAGCCTTTTTATATTATTCTAAAACGAGTCCGGACCGGACCGACGCTGTCGCTTTGCCGGGCTGTTTACTGCAAGGCTTGGGCTTGAACTTACGTTTCTTGTTCGCATTCCAGTTGCGTAGAAACGCAGGGATCTCTTCAGTATTGGCGAAGTCCAAATTTACTTGGTTGCTAAGGCCACCTTCATTTGTCGCCATGACATTATCCCCCCTCTTGACCGCTTGTTCGTCTCTGAACAACTTCATGTTCTGCAAAAGGTTTTGAGATGGTGCTGGGGTGGCGGTGGACTAACATCGCTTGGTAAGATGGTTGATGGGGCAGTCAACAACAAGGGGCTGGTATGTGTGATGGTAGGCAGTGTTGCAGATGAGGCAGCCGGTGATGAAGTGACATCGATCACTTCAACTTGAACATCTGAAGTCGGCAAACTAGCAGGCAGAGGTGATGGATGAGAATCAATGTCCTCATGGGATGATGATGGCTCGTTCAATGACACAGATGTCGTAGAGGTCATGTTGACTTCCACTGATTGTTGGTAGACATCAAGTTACAGCTTGATCATGGCCTTGACGAGGGACAACTTGATTGTTAGAGCCTACATGTTGATGATGGGCTGGCTATAGAGACAAGAAGATCTGTTTGCTTGTTCATCGGACATGTCTTGTACATCTTGATCTGAATCGCTTGTTGATGAGACTTCTTGAATTTCAGTATCACGTACAAAGTCAGAAATATCGATGCGTTCATCCACCGTATCCGATGGGTCTTGATTATTTACCTCAGATGCTGAAGACAACACATAGGTGAGGCAGTGTCTGATTTTTCAGAGGCTGATGATGATGAGCTCGGTGGTAGTACACTTTCATCGCTTTGTATCCGATCTGCTGTCACTTGACACACCAATCACTTCCATGGATGGAAGTCGATGTACTTCAAGACTTATAGACGCAGGTATTTGGGGTGTAAGACTGGAAGCAGAGACTTCAGATATACGCGCAGAGCTAATGGTGAGATTACTAGCTACTGTCTGAAGGCTATCATCGTCTTTAGCTTCATCTTCTTGATTTGTGATGTCTGGTTTGATTTCTTCATTCCCATCTGAGTTATCGTTCATGTTGATATCTTGATCATTTGCTCGGCTATCCTCGTTTACGATACTATGACACAAGGAGATAATGTCTTCATCGGTTAGCGAGAGGATGTCATTGTTACTGCCATTGTCTGATCGCCTGTCATCAACTTGAGGGAGTGTTGGTATCTTGATTGTCTCAGGACCTATCAATGGTGGTGGTATATGCATAGGTGGTTGTATGTCAATAGGTGGTGGTGACAGACTTGCTTGGCGTGGCATGGGCATGAAAGCGGAGGAAACCATCACCCGAAACAGAGGAACTAACAGGGGCAATGGGGTCAACATAGTCTTTGTTGAAGACTTGTATCCTTTAGTGTCTCCCTTACGATCCTGCGAGAAGCAGTGGGGGTCATACCAGGGTGTAATAGGCTTTTCGCCTTCAGCTGCCTTCAAGCCTATCGACATGTACCAATTATTTAGAGGCCTCACCAGACATTGTCTCCAGTCTGTAGGTACCGTATGCAAGGGTACGCAGCAACAACCATGTAAGGTCCCGTTAACCTAGGTTCAAGACCGTACCGTCCTTCATGTGATAACATCACCAGGTCACCGGGTTCAAACGAGACTTTCTTAATGTGAGCATCCCACCTTTTCTTATCCTTGTTCGCTATTGCCCTTTAACCTGAACTCTGCGCCGCTCTGTGGTTGGCCTAATTCCTCAAGCTCACGCGAGGGTGATATTCGGCAATGGTGCGGGGATCTGCTTTGGCTGCACGATCAGATACGCTGTATCTCATCTCCAGGTAGGCGTGGTTCACGACCGTAGACTAAATAGAATGGTGAGTACCCTGTGGGTACTATGCTTGCGAACTCGTGTGGCCCACAAAGCAGCTTGAACGAAGTCATCCCATCTATGAATGGCACCATTCGCATACTTTCTTAGCATTGTTGATTATTCCGTATAACGTTCGACCTTGCTATTCGTGCGAGGGGTGAAAGGGCTGATGTCAACTTATGATTGAACACTACGCGCCTCAGATAGGCTTCTACCATACCACTGGTGAAGTTTGCTCCCGGTCAGTAACTATTTCGGCAGGACAACCAAACTCCTCATCACAATACTCCTTCATAGATTGAAGTCCGGCTACGACCTCCTGCGACAGCTACAGGTACAGCTTTGGCAATTAGGCCATTTAGTGGAGCGAGTCTACAGCGGTAAAGTAACCACTTTAATTGTCCATTGATGGTAGTGGGCAGTTCCCCCACCAAAGTCAAGATGCCAACGTCAAAAGCCTTAGGGACAGGGAGTGGATGCATCATCGTG
>JAIWNI010000210.1:0-23952 GCA_025331435.1 Choanephora cucurbitarum
GATTGAAGTGAGTGTGAAGTTTCCTTTTTAAAAAGAGAGAGGTATAGAAAAAGAAAAAATTTTCTTCGTCGGTGGAGAATTGTTTTTATTCAAAATAGATGTTGCTGTCTGGAGATCGAATACTCCGCCAATTTGAAAAGAAATTGCATCTGTTGTAACGATTTAGATAGAATATCAGCAGGATCAGTTGTTAATGTGAATAGTAATAGTTAAATGATGTTGTTGTTCAGCGCTCTTGAGTCTATTCTAGGCTTCTTTGTACACTTTCAACATCGGAGTAGGATCACGAAACTTGACCCTGTTTTATTTCAAGAAAAGGAATTCGAGTCCGAAAATTAAACAATATATTTCAAAGGTCATATAACATACAATTGAAGCCCATAAGATATACAGTATGGAAAATAAGCTTTACTGATGAATGCTCATCATATCACACCAGATGTTACAGAGGCAAGACATCAAAACTAAACGTTTTAATGATAAAAGGTACTTGTAAGCATATTCAGTTCAACTCCGTATAAATTCGAAATCAGACAATAAACCCTTAGTGTTTCCAATTAAAGAACTTGGTAGAAGAACAATAACTGTCATGAAATCGAAACAACTGTTGTCTCCTGAAGCGATTACTAACAGTATATCTCTGAAGTTGAAATAAAAGATGAACCAATTTCAAATCCGTTCATATAAATACTATTTCCATAATTTGAGAAGCCATTTCTTTTCTTGTTATTCTCTATTTCTAAAAACATGTCCAATTCTTTTACTTCTCATACTTCTTTTGAACTGTCTGCTAACTACAAATTAATCAAGTGCGTTTGTACCGAATGTCAAGAAAGCATTCCTCTTGGCTACAACTACTTGACTAAGCGTACACATCGTATGCATCAAGATCGTGAAAATGCAAAGAAGCCTCGTATTGAATGTAATTATTTTCAAGTTCATGCATTATGCTTCTTTTGATAATTAACTATTCTCTAATTCGTTAGCCACATCATCTTCTCAAGCTCTTACTTCCGGTGTCACATTTGCATTTAATGAACTCTTAGTTGAAGAAGGTAGGAAATGCCTACCAGTTTCTATATCACCTGTTATTGACATTTGATTAATAGATGAAGGATTCTCTTTTGGCGAAACTCCTCTTGAAGTCGCATCAGTTGCTACCATGCAAGCTGAAAGCGTTGAACAAGATGGTATGTCTCCTTTTTCCATTTTTTTAAATGATTAATAAACTCATGTCTTATCGCCTGATTATTAGAATCTCAATTTCAAAGTTCTCGCAATTCGCACTTGCCTACTTCACCTATCGCTTCTCTTTTGTTCGCTTTACTTCTTTGTTTGCGTAAAAATCAGTTAACAGATACAGCATGTGAAACAGTGATGCTCTTTTGCAATATGGTCCTCTGTTTGACTGAAGAAAGCTTTCGTTTTCCTATGTCGATGACTACCTTCGATAGATGGTGCAGCTCCAGTCAATATGGCAACAGCGGTATCAAGGAATACGCCAGTTGCACTTCATGTCATGCATTCACTTATACGAAACTGACGACGACAAAAGAAAAGTCCAAGGCCAAGTTTATTGCAATAACGCTGGTATTTTGCACAGGCTCTTCAGTGTGTCAAAATAAACTCGTAGACTCAACCAGTATGGAACAATCACCCCTGCAGATCCTTTTTCTACAACTCGTTGATTGACACTTTAAAGACTTTTTTCATGCGCAGGAATTTGTCGAATCCTATACTCAGTGGAAGAACAGACAAGACTGAGCAAGATGTACTTCCGACATTTTCGATGGCCAAGTCTGGAAGACATTCAAAGTCAAGGAATCTGATAGCAGCAACCATTCGTCTTATGAGGATGACTTCAATCTGCTTTTCACTCTCAACTGCGATTGGTTCCAAGCGTATAAAGACTCTTACAGCATTGGAGCCATCTATCTCACCATCCAAAATTTGCCTCGTGAAATCAGAAATCTGCGCACGAAATACCATCTTGGTGTGTTTGATTAACGGACCCAAGGAGCCAAAAACGTATGAGATGAATCATTATCTCCGTCCTTTGGTCAAGGAGCTACTTATTTTGATGAATGGTGTGCAAATGCTATAAGGAATAATGGTGTCAAAGTTGTCAAGGTGCCCTCTCGCTGTGTATGATGGACTTGCCTGCTCAGCGCAAAGTGGCCGGGTTTACTTCGTACAACTCTATAAATGCATGTCATAAATGCAAAAAGCAATTTGACTCAATCATAGCTGGTGACAAGACCCGGACTTTACCGAATTTCATATATGATAACTGGGTGAAAAGAAGTTGTGTAGAACATAGACAGTATGCCGCCGAATGGTTGAATACAAAAACTGACAGCGAGCGTACTCAAAAGAGCGTGAAAACGGTACCCGTTGGAGTGTGCTTCTAGACCTACCATATTTCGATCCAATTCGTCACGTCGGTGTAGATATCATGCACAATCTTCTTTTGGGTATTACCAAAAAAATGGCTTTGATTTGGACCGGCGTTGCCCCCACCAGGAATAGCTCGCTTCCCATAATGCTCTCCCTTGGCGACCTCAAAGAAATGCAAGCTAATCTTGGAAACCTAAACTGGTATTGCCTTCCGGTCATGCTGTGTCGTCAATTGCTCGTAAGCTACCAATTGGAAAGGGATTCTCCAACTTCAAGGCAGAAGAATGGGTCACTTGGCTGCTGGTCTTGTCTCCTTACTTGCTTGCTCAGCGTTTGACTACAGAGGCATACGATCATTGGATGCTTCTTGTCAAAGCTTTCTCGAATTTTTTTGGCCCCACTTTGACTTTGTCAGAACTAGATGAAGCTCAAGAGCTTATGAAAGCATTTCTTGTTGGTTTTGAGGCGGTATACGATGACAAGTTTCTGATTACACCTAACTTTCATAATGCCCTGCATTTGAAAGAGACCATCCTGGACTACTCAGCTTCGCCATCCCACTGGTTGTTCAACTTCGAGCGCTACAATCAAGACATCAAGGGAATAAGAACGAATCGAAAAGGTTGCGTAGAACGTACATATATGGAGCGTTTTTTATTGCAAGTACATTCGGAGGATAACGCAAAGTCTCTTCTAAATGCTGTCCCTGCTGAACCCAAAGAAACCGGACAAGATCAATTTAGTAGTCAAAAGACTGGGTGTAACGAATTTCTGCTCGAAGAGTATACTCTTTCATGTAACGATTTTTCTCTGTCCAATTTCAACCAGTTCATCACAAGTACAGAATATGCTTACAGATTCGAGCAACTACCTCCCAAGGCTTATTTATCAATGAGTCTCAAGCTTGACAAGTTGTCCACCAATTTTTTCACTTGTCTGGTCGAATATTATAATTCCGTTTATTACACGACGTACGTCGATGCGCAGATCTCCTTCGCAAATCAAGGTTCTCTTTCAGTAGATTGGCATGCGAGCAAATTCAAGACCATTTATATATTTCAAAACAAGTATACTTCAATTTAGGCATCTAGACTGAAAAACCGTGGCTCTTATGCATTGGCATATCATCGAAGTGAAGACGGTGCTACTCTTGGAAATTGCAAGATTCATTGTATGTTCCGTCATACTGTTACTGTTGAAGAAGAAAATGGCTTTGTGGTATTTGCAGGCTCAGATAAATTCAATGAGAGGGAACTCGAAACTTTTATTAAAAAGAAAGAGAGGGAACTAATTCTACTGCCCGTTCATGTTGTGTTAATATACTATTTCTATCTCGGTTTCAATCAATCACTCCATTACAATTTTATCTGTATGAGCGGTTTTCCTGCTGGGATGACTGGTCACCTTTATAAAAAGATGTCTGTAGCCAGATTTCATCCTCCGCCTTGAATAAGGTGGAGATATATTTTCAACTAGGTTTATATCTTGATGAGAAGCTATTTATGCTTTATCAAGATATGTGGTTTGTCTTGGAAAGTATCTGAATATATTAGGCTTAACTGTTTCATACTTGTTCACTTGTTTCGTTGGATGTTAGATCAGTTTAAATAGTGTGATAATGATAGACAAGCCCTTTGTGTGTATGTCTCAGAACTATCTTTATCCAAGTAACGATTTAGTTTTTTCTGATAATGAAATCTCTAGAATCATTGCTTGTATTGTTAGATGCTGCTACCTTGATTTTATAAGGCCTGTGCAATCATCCTGTTATAATAATGTACCACGTCATATAGCTATTTTCAGTATTGGAGAAAGAGGAGGATCCAGGAATATAAGTCTGATCATGCTTTCAATGTGTTAGCTACGCACATTGAATGCCTTATATATCATTCCATCGCTTTTTAGCCAACACTTGCTATATGCTTAATTTCCGTCTTCCCTTTGGTAACATTTAGTGTAATTTTAGGTTTCCAACTTTATAAACATTGTTTGGTTTATTGTTACTTTGACATTATCTGTCAAAATAACATTTATCTTTTCTTGAGATGATTAATTGAATTTCCAAATTTTATATTTTCTTGTTTGAATGCTTGCCCAAATACGACAGGCTTTGGAGCATCCTAGGTGCATACGCTCGTGTGTGTTAAATGGTTCACAAAATCTGACATGCAATTCATTTACTATAACAATGCTGACTTTCAAAAGTATGGTATGGGAATTATCTAACCTCTTTTTGAAGCTAATTCTCAACCGTCAATAATTCCAATAAGCTAGTTATACTGCCAGGTCGCAATTGCTTTAAAACACATAGATGACTCCCACGTTGTCCATCCTTTGCTAAGAAAGTCATTCTTGTAGATTTGATTATAACAACAACTTCGATGACCATCTTTATGCCCTTATGCTTTTCTCTTATGCTCTTCTCTTATGCTCTTCTCTTATGCTCTTCTCTTATGCTCCATTCTTATGCCTTATTCTTATGCTCTACTCTTATGCTCCACTCTTATGCTCCACTCTTATGCTCTACTCTCATGATCTTCTCTTATGCTTTTCTCTTATGCTCTACTCCTATCCTTTTTTTGTTTACTGTATGCTTTCTCGGATTTTTAATAAAATTTTTTTTAGCTTGTATTTTTAACTTCTCGTCTCTTTCTTTCTTTTCTTTTCCTTTTTTTTCTTATACATTTTTATTTTCTTCTAGCTTCAACAATGTGCAACTGACGGTAAATCTCCATAATCTGAACACATATGCTTCCTCTTTACCCAAAGTTAAGTAGTCTCATTCGCAAGACATATTTTTTCTTTTGTTTTAATCTTTTATATATTTAAAAAGAAACAAGAAAAGGAAGAAGGTCTAAGATCTAATAGCTCATGCAGGAACAACTTTATCAGACTTTGTAAGTGGCATCTCTTGCTCAACTACCGTAAACTTTCTTTCGACGCGACGAGACGAGAAGGCTCTCATACGACCGTTATCCAGATTGTGGAAGAAGTTGTTCATTTATCGTTTTATTAGGGTTACCATCTCTCAAAGGCGCGAATCAATATTATACTTACTTTTTCAGATCGCTAGGAAGGAACCGACACGCGTAAGTACTCACTTGAGTAGGTGGACTCCAAGTCAACCGATCTTTCTTCATCTAACATATACTGCACCTGGAACAAAGCTTCGCATTCTTCTTGTGTTCCGTATTCTGTGGATAGGTGCTCAGGCGCAGCATTGAACCATCTTCGGCGCGTGGCACACTTCTATAGAAAAAAACCCTAAGTGATTCTAATCGGGACGAGCATGTTACAAACCAAACCTTCGTTGCGGTGATAAAATCTTGACCTTCGCTGCGCTATGGTAAATTTTATCGACCTTCACTATGGTTCTGTATGTTGTGCTTTGTAAGATGCTCGTGTCGCCGCAGGCCTGTTTGTCCGAATGGAAGGACAATGTGGGGGCCCCACCCATTTTTTTTGGACCTTCGCGTTGGTATAAAATAGCCCCTACGCTGCGCTTCGTGTATTTTAAACCTTTGCTACGGCAAAAAAACCACGTGTCCCGGGGCAGCTTTTCAAATTATAGCTAATAAGAGTTCTTCTGGATGAGGCTAAATCGGACGATTTTGTTAGAAATTGAGGTCATAATTTTAAAAGAGCAAAATTTATTGTCAATTCAATAGAACATTTTAGTTTAAAGTTGCATATCAGCGTCAGAATTATAGTCTTTGATGACTTCAGTATAGATAACATTGCGAGTATATGTATCATTTGATGACTGAATAGATTGTGGAAGCGTTAAATTACAATTATTGTTTACCATTATCTTAATTGATTCAGGAGTCTTGACTCTAGATAAGGCTACATACAGTTGGCCGTGATCAAAAACATGGTTTGGAAGATACAAACCAAAATTATCCAGAGTTTGTCCCTGAGCTTTGTTAATTGTTATACCAAATGCAAGTCGTACAGGAAATTGACATCTTTCAAAAAGGAATAAGACAGAAGGATTATTGTCGGTGTGGATTTTAATTTTTGAAATGTAGACCACAGTTCTTGCATGAGCCTCAGTAGTAATGCAAGTTTCAATTACATTTGAAAGCAGGCATTTGACGATTAAACGTGTACCATTACGAAGCCCTTGGCTGGGACTGAGATTGCGCAAACACATGATGGGGGCGCCTATCTTCAGAGTTAGGGCATGTGGGGGCAAAGAACCCGTTTCAATCGAGTTAAGTAACTCAGGTGGTGCAAGTTGTCGATCATCTAAATTTTATGCTTTCTCCGCACTATAGTACGTTTGACTATCACCTGGAAAAACATCAAGCAACAGATTGTTGATGATAGCTACATCTTTGTTTTTAGTTGTCAAGACAGCTGACGACATCAAAGAGTTATTTTCAATTGTTGGTGGTGTGTTATATAAGCCAGGGTAAAGACTTTTTAAGAGATTGATCAGGTTATTACCAGGAACGATCATAGCTTCTGGAAGCTTAATCAGATCAGTTTTAGTTGGACCCAGATAAGTATTGATTGAAAGAGTTTCAACTTTGAAATTCCCAATATTAAGAAGATAGTCTGCAAAAGTTTGTAATTGCTGAGCAAGACTGGGATTATCAACGCTAAGAGCTTGTTTGACTCGCATATTAATTCGAAGCTTCAATACCGTAATATATTGCCAGAGGGAAGAAATATTAAAACATGCTTTTACGATATCATTCTTAATGCCTTTTGGAATTACATGCAAAAATTGTCTGAAGTCACCACCGAACACAAAAAGACAACCACCAAAAGGAATGTTGGCAAAAGTAGGATTATCAACCTTGAAAACATCACGAAATGTTCTGTCTACGGCTTCATAAACCTCTCTACTGATCATTGAAGCTTCGTCTCAAATGATGGGCTTAGTCATTCTCAAGAGTAGAGCTGTATCGCTATCTAGCTTGATACTACACATTGAGGTTCAATCGACTTTCAAGGGGAACTTAAGCGTTAAATGAGCTGTTCTTCCTCCTTTCATCAAAAGAGATGCAGTGCCAGTGGAAGCAACAGCAAGAGCAATACCACCATATCTTCTAACCTTGTTAAACAAAGCATTAAACAGGAAAGTTTTACCTGTTCCGCCAGGACCATCAACAAAGAACATCCTGCCACTGGGAGTACACAGTTCAGTTTTCTGATATGTGCTTATGATAGCCTGGTATGCCAAAAGCTGATCAAGATTGAACTGAGATTCGTCAACATCGCCTGGCTTTGATTGAGCAATAGCAATCAAACGTTGTTGCTCTCTTATCATAATCGGTACTGTAGCATCATACACAACATCCGACCTTGTGTCTTCAACAGGTATTTGAAATCCGTAATATGTACGAAGATCAATGCCAAATTGGCCTCGAAGGATTTCATCCAACTCAAGAAGACAGTGGTCATGAGCTCTTTTATCAACGTCTATCATTGCGGGATCTACTGAATCGTCGTTCTGTAGCTTATGCAAGTAGTCATCCGACAAATCATCCTTGAAGTTAGTAAACAGCTCGAATGGATTTGCAGGAAAGCAAAAGACAAGGATTGTACAAAAGAGATGTCTAAGTGAATTTGCAGATTGAAAAACAGCTGCTTCAGCCATACAATGCTTCCATTGGTTGTCTGATTCAAGTAACTCAAGCGCTTCTGCTGCCAATTGGTAAGTAGGATAAATAACTCCATCAACAGTTCTCATATCAGCAAAGCATTGGGCACCAGGAATATGATAGAGAAGCATACGAAGGTAGTACTTTTCAGCTTGCTTGGGTGATACTGTGTAGATACGACCAATTGTATTGCCATTTTTTCTTGAAGTCCAGTGTCAGTTACCACTGCTATGCCAGACATAATGTTCCGGAAAGTTATGATACAGAATGGTTCTGGTAGCAGGATCGGTTCTGTTCGTCTTCATCCAGGCGGTGAGCGTTGTGTTTTATGAGGCTGCCCTTTGCACTACAGTGTTTATGTTCTCTTCTTCATCATAATACACAGTTTGTTCATTCTCCAAGTCTACCTGTAAGCGTTGATGTGCTGGGTATTCTTTATGAAGATAATAATGAAATAATCTCCAGCATGCCTCAGGGGCCGAAACGTATCTTGCGTCGAGGTACAGCTTGATTTCGTTTCTTTCCTCAAAAGTAACAGCTGCTCTATCATGACCCTTATAGACGTATTTGAATACGTACTTAATAGCATCTATTGAGGCACATGACTTAACGTTAATGTGAGCATTGAACTTGCTACAAGGATATAAGTTGTGCAGGACAATCCATCTGTTATCAATGCTTAACGTTTGGTTTCCTCTAATCATTTTCAAGATCGAAGTACCGTTGTTACGTCTTATGTATTCAGGATAACCTCCAAAAGCATTGGCTTTTGTCTCAGGCGAGAATCCCTTGGGAAACTGCTTTGTACATTCTCTATCTTTCATACAGGGCATGTTAGGGTTGAGTACGCCACATGGGCCATGAACCATATTTTTGGTAACAGTTTCATGAGCAAGAGGATGAATGTTTTGGTCAGGGATTTCGGCTGAGATCATGGCATCATAGTCTTCGACAGTAGTTGGCTTGTCATCAAGATGAAGAATAAAAAGCATATGAGCATGTGGCAAGCCACGCTTTTAAAACTCAAAGGTGTAGACATATTCAACAACTCTACCAAATATATGACCCTTTGTGATTTCCTCAAGAATTCGATTGAGCTTCATATTGAAGACTCGAGCACAAAGATCTTGACGATCTGAGGCTTTTTGTCGATTTTGAAGTTCTCGTTGAATTTCTGTCCAAGTTGGATTTTTTTTTATGGATGAAAGTTGTAATTTTATTAATTAAAACTCATCAAAATATTATCAACAAGTGTGCATTAGTAGTGACTTGTTGAGGAGAAGGAGTCTATTTAAGTTCCAAGAAAGCCTTGGAGCGTAAAATCTTTTTGTGAGCTGCATTAAGAACACTTCCTTCCACGAAAGCGACACTATTGAAGACTTCGTTCCAGTGAGCGCGCCAGATAGACTGTAGGATGGAACCCAAAATGTCATAAATAGACACTCGATCAGGCGATCGAAAGTTAAATAGATTTAGCTGAAGGGTTGAGAGTTGAACATATATTTGACCTTCCATAAAAGGGTTGTTGAAATAGCGCTGGAAGGAGGAGGACCACACGGACAATTTGCTAGAACAGGTAAAGAGCATGTGCTCGTCAGATTCGATATCGTGGCAGACTCGACAGCGATCAACCTCAACATCCCTCAACAAAGGACAGAGGCGAGCCCTACTTGATAATTGACGGTGAATCAGGCGATACCACACATTGCGCACGTTGGACTGCATAGGAGCGTCG
Organism: Choanephora cucurbitarum; assembly: GCA_025331435.1. Lineage (NCBI taxonomy): Eukaryota > Fungi > Mucoromycota > Mucoromycetes > Mucorales > Choanephoraceae > Choanephora > Choanephora cucurbitarum. The sequence continues at coordinate 9,748 of JAIWNI010000210.1, forward strand.
ACAAATGCCTGCCACTGGCTAGCAGAAATGTGAGGAATAGGGCTTGAACTTGTTTCTGGCAGCAGATTACTGAGGATCATACGCCGAAATTGCTTCCTTTTGAGATTCATCAAGGGTATGTCATTATACTGCAGGCTATCAATGACAGGTTGAAGGTCTACTGGAGCCTCACAATTGCTGGAGTGCTGCATGTGATGGACTATGCTTGGATGTAGAGATACCTCACCTGTTGCCACTGCCCATCTAATCATGTTGAGGATCGAAGGAAATGGACAATCTTGGTTTGAGCGATAGACAATTTTCATATTGGTACTGTCAACTGCAAAAAAAGAATTTATCGTAGCTTGCTTCCAATATGTCGAGAAACGAAAGGAAGAAGACGCTGGAGTCAAGGCTGCTTTAATCGGCAGAGCAAAGCATGTTGCTACTGTCAATTGGTGTTCAGGTGAAAAGGAACGAGAGCAGTTGTTCATTGCTTGAAAGAGTGGCACAAATGCATGCAGAGCTTGGTTGGTCTTTGTAGGTTGGGCTTCCGGAAAGAGTAATGGTAACTGGAAGTACGGGACCTTGCAAGCTGTTGACAACAAAAATGTTTAAAGAGAAAAGAGCCAATGTGCAATTTGGGGGAACTCATTTTCTGATAGCAGCGATTCTATATATCGCATTTGCAAAGTTTGCTGCTGTGCCCTTATATTGAGCAAAGCCACTCCTCCTCTTGATTTGGGTAAATATAGTACACGTTTTGCAATCTTTGGAAAGAAGCCATGAGTGATGAACTGGTAAGACATAGATTCTATTTGGTCCAAGATCCTAGATGGAAGTGTAGTAGTACGCAAAACATGCCACAGTTTGGAGAGAACCAAAACGTTAGCGATGTGTGCGCGGCCATAAATAGATATCTGTCTCTGCCTATGGATATCAAAGCTAGCCTTTATTTTTGCCAAAAGTTCTTGACAAAAGATTTGCCTTTGATCCGTAGAGACCCAAAAAGGATAGCCCAAGTAACGTAAGTAGTTGGGAGAGTGAGAGTCAAACCAACGAAGTCCTGCCTCGTTTGTAACAAGGTGACGAATTGCAGAGGTCGAAGGAAGACTGCCTTGTAGTGGAAAGGCTACAGATTTGTTGTAGTTGACCAATGAGTTTGAAGCCGCATTGTAGCCGGCTAGCAAAGCCTGAACTCCAGTAAACTCGTCAACAGAGTTGATGAAAATAATAACATCATCCGCATACGCCAATAGCTTAACCGGTGGAGGAGGTACAGCTGGAATGGAGTAAGAGGTGCTATTGGATTGACATACATATCCGGTTATCGCTTCGTTATGTAATATAGATAACAAAAAAGGCTCCAAGGCCAAATTGAAGAGGATGGGAGAGATGGCATCTCCTTGACGAAGACCTCGTTTTTGGACGATTGATCGAGAAAGAAAACCATTGACATTGACTACTATTTGTGTTTGCAAAGAAAAGTTGGCTAATAGTGTCAATGAAGGCATCGGGAAAACCAAATCTCTTAAGAATCTTAGACAAGTATTCAGGATGAATTCGATCATAGGCTTTATGTTGATCGAGCATAATGCCCAATCCAGGAGAGTTGGAGAGTTTGGCGTCATTCATGATCAAGCGTAGAGTTTGACCATGGTCACCAATATAGCGGCCGTGCATGAAACCTGCTTGAAAAGGGGATATTAGATCATCAGCAATCACCATTACCCGTTGGTTGAGCAATCGGGTGAAGATCTTGCAATCCGCATTGATAAGAGAAATGGGCCTCCAGTTCGCAAGGTTGGACAGATCACCCGACTTAGGCAACAAAACGATACAAGTTTCCAGCCAAGAAGTGGGAAATCGTTGATGTAGAATAGCGTCGTTGAAGACGGTAACAACCAAATCTTTACACGCGGGGTGATCAATAATAAGACGAAGGATTTCATATGGAAGTCCATCCCGACCAGGACTGCTTTGCTTAGGCGACCGCCTTGCACCTTGAGCAATATCATCAAAAGCGAAAGGTTCTACCAAAGACTCTGCCTGTTGCGCATCCATCATCTTGTCAATGTGGGTAAGTAGGTCATCGATACACCTATTGTCAATGGGCTCGGTAGAAAAGAGATTTTGACAGAAATCAGCAGCAGCATTTAATTTACTTTGAGGATCAGTACAAATTACACCGGTATCTGGATGAACTAGGTGCAAAATGTGTCGACGGCGTTGTCGTGCTGTAGCTGTACGTTTGAGATATCCAGCCGATTTTTCATTGTTGGCTAACCAACGTTTACCAGATTTCAATAGAGCAATCTCCGACAATTCCTTCTGTAATAGAGCTAATTCTTTCTCGATTGGTTCAACAAAGAGATCCAAGAGCTCAGAACCAGCGTAATTGCGATAGCAGCTATTACGTTCACTTTGAAGAACTCGAATGCGGTCGTCCCGCCAGTGGGAGCGAAAACGACAAAAGTTCCTTGTCAACTTGGCTACCAACTTTTTTAGGCGGTCCCAATGTTGCTGAGGCGAAAAAGTTGTGGCTGCCAAATGGCGAGTAGCATACGATTCAATACCCGAGTTGATTTTGTGGATATAAGAAGGAATACGAACCAAATTGGGATTTGCTCGCCATAGTCCTTTACCCAATAAAGACAAGCCGACGGAATATTGAATGGATAGCAGGGCATGATCTGTCCATCGACGGTTGAGGTACAACACATCGCCATCAATTGTGTTATGTCGAATCAAAGGACTGGCAAACATGTAATCAATACAGGTATGCACAGCTTGTGTACTCTTAAAAGTCGGGTAGTAAGGATCTGAAGAAGCTGGATCATTCAGGCAGTCAACAAGCCTGGATCCGAACAGCTGTAGTAAATCGTGGGGTTGAGCTCCTCTGCGTGTATGGTGGTTACTATTTTGATCAAAGCAATAATTGAAATCGCCGCCAACAAACAAGTAATCCAAGAGATCAGGAAATTCAGATTCTAAGGCATATAGTGTACTGATCATATTTTGGAAAAATTCATTCATTATTGCATCAGTGCTAACTGGGGCGTACAAGTTGAGAATATAAATGGGATGGAAGGAGGGCATATCGGGCATGGTAACAGATGCGAGTATAAACCGACCATCAGCTGCTTGTTTCAAGACTTTCATGTCCAAAGCGGGGCGTAGATTGACTATACCGCAATGAGCAGTCCAGATGGCTTGATGAACTTGTAACTGTAGATTGAGATTGTGTGTAGTAGAATCAAAGGAGTGTGATGGAATAGCTGTTTCTTGAAAGAGTAACAGGCTACATTTGAGAGAACGAAGATATCTTAAAAATTCAGAAGTAGAAGAGCGATCAGAGATTTTATAAATAGTTCGACAATTGAGAGAACCAATCTTTAAATGACAAGTTCTCTCCTCTGAATAATTGTCACTATTCATAATTAGAGATTATAGCGCTCAGGACGCTTAGTAAGACGTCCGGAGCGAGTGCGATGAGTTGCCTCACCTGAAGAAGGAGAACCTGTATCTAATGAAGATTGAACAGGCGAATTATCAGTATCAGTCATGTTCGTATCTTCATCAGAAGAAGATAAAGCGACCAATTCAGTATCCATCTGATTACTGTTATCCGCAATAGGCTCCTCTACAGCACTGATTGGGTGTTGTTGTACAGACTCTTCAGTTTCCATCATAATCTCAGGAGACTCAGAAGGGGGAGACCGTTGATCAGAAGAGGATGAAACCTCGTCAATGGCTTTGGTAGAGCAGGTAGGTGATGCATTAGAAGAAGGGAGAAAGGCATCCAAAGTGATGCGAGAAGGGCCAGTGGAATCGTCCTGACGAGAACGCTTCTTATTCGTATTCCAAGATGCTTGAGGACACTTGGCACGCAGGTGTTCGTAGCTCCGACAAATAAAACAGGCCTTACGACGGAGATTCAATTTAGGACAATTGGCTTTCAAATGGTCGTCTGCATGACAATAAGCACACACAGGCTTCATATTTTTCCAGCTCAAACGGAGCGAATGATCCTTCTCCCAGGAAGGGATTTGGGAGGATAAAGGCAAAAATTGCTTAGTCTTATCCCGATTGAGGGTGACAAAGCCTCGTCCATTGAACCAATGACCATCCTCAATATATCGTAGTCCAATTTCAAGAATATCCCCATATTGGGACAGAAGATCAATAAGCTTAGGCTTCAAAATTGCCTCCTGCTCATGAGGGATTTCAGCAATACCAATGCGAACAACGTTAGCGTTAGAGTCCAAAGTTCGACTAACTTGCAATGGTTGATCTTGAATCACGAAAGGTTTTAAGAGAGCCTGATCTCGCTCATCTGCAGTTGGAAAGTTGATCTCAACAAATCGTTGACGACCCACTCTACGCTCTCTGAGGCCAATACCACTCGGGAATTGGTCTCGCAGGATACAATTAAGGCTTTTGTTCTGAAAATCAAGGCCAGTCAAAGGAGCCAAATCGATAGCAATCGAAAAGCGATCCTTGGATTCAACAAAAACAGTGTTACTGTGAGCTGTATCAACTTCAAAAGGAGAACGTTGAAACGATCGCAGTCGCTGAGCCCAAGTAGCGACTTGGAAGGATTCATGGTTGGGGTTGTGGATGGAAGATTGCGTACCATTCCCTTGGGATATGGCAGCATCTTCACCAGAAAATTTTTGGTTCTGAATTTTATTGGAAAGAGCCATGTCTGTCCAAGTTGGATTGCAGGTTACAGTAATGAAAAGATCTGGTTTACCGAAGCGACGAACAATGCTCATAGCATCTTGGTAGTTCTGATGCATGGGTCTTGGACCGCCAACAAAAGAAGAATGCAAAATGATTCGTTGACCCAGTTACTCCAAAGAAGTTGCACCGTCATTACTATTTAATGCTCCTATAAACCTTGATACAATTCAGATCGTAATTGGTTTTGATGGTGTCGAATGAAACACAATCGACCTTACTCCAATTTTGCATACATGTCAACAATATACTGATGGAACAGTTTACCAAAAAGGTGATGAAGGTTTCCCGTATTGGGTCTAACCATTAATCGAGAGCTATAGTATGACATAGCCGATATTTTGTTCTATGGCTCAACAATACTTCTCGTCTCAATGTTCCATGCAGCAGTTCCTTCTGGATGCAGCAAGACGTAATGCAAAGAGTCATAGAACTGATTAGTTTCACTTATTTTTGAAAGAGATCCATCACCTTTCAAATGAACAACTACATCTCGGTTTGTAGTAGCCTCGTTATTGGAAGATCCTTCACTACCAACAATAATGACCCCGATCTCAGAATCCCCAGTAGGCCTGTTGTATCTTCTTCTATCAGGCAAACCTTCAGCACAAAAGATCATCTTGACTCCATTCAATCCATTTATGACATTGTTATTGTTGTGTTGTTCTTCAGCAATTTGGAGCATATTTTTATACAACTCAACAAATGAGTTCATAGTATGCATCAAGTCTTGAAACTGTCTTAAAGTATCCAAATTCATATCAGAAAAATTGGACGCTCTGTTCTGAAGCTCATTGGCCAAATCGTGAATATAAATTTGAGCAAACTTGGGTGCTACTCCATTCTCAGGGAGAGCAGATCCAATCAAATGGTAGGGACTGCCTTGAATGCGAAAGGTTTAGTTACCAGATCTCATGTTTGTAAGACTCAAATCAAGTTTTACACCCAATGAAGCAAAACTGTGAAAACTGTTGTATGATCTGATGTTCTCCTTGAACTCAATTAACTGTTGGTCTCTTCCAGTCAACAAAGAAGCTAAAACTTGTGGTGTTGCACTTAATGGTTCAAGAATAGCTGATCCGCTACAACAACATAATTGAAATTGTGGGCGAATCTTACTTGAATGTGAAGTTCGCTCCTCAATCCACATAAGAGCATTGCATTTAGAGCAAACTATATTCATCTGACCTAAATCGTCTCTCTCATTCGGAACCCTAGTTGGGTCTCGAGCTGTCATATGTCTGGTGTGATTATAAAAAGGACATCTACGACTTGTTTTGCGGCGATGAGTTGAGCTGCTACAGGAGTTACAAACGAATTGGTGGGAGACGCTTGTAGGGACTTCTTCAGCCTCGTCTTCTACGTGTTGAACAGACGTAACAATGTTAGGATTGTTGGGACAAGAATAGTGGGGGTTGAAGTGATGACCCTCTTGTCCACAGCTGACGCAAGTGTGTGGGACATTAGCATCACAGTCGCGATGAGTGCGGCGTACATGACTAGGCTTGTTACGATGAGGACAAATTCTTTCAGTCATTTCGTTTTTTTTTGTATTCTATGCCAAGGGGGCAAAAGCTAGATAAATAGCTACACGGAATGACTATCCTCAAACCTATTTGTTTGTGCTTGAAATATTAAAACGTTAGGTGGAGCCAAAAATCAGGTCCAAAAAGATATATATTAATTATTGTGACTGCGAACAGTAACTTTTTAGAGGGCACCATTGTTTTAAATATATAGAGATTATGTGGTTTTATAATTACAGCTGAACGCATTTTTTGAAGCTTGCGAACGGTCTTCTTAGCATAAAGTTCGTCCATTGGCAACATGTTTAGCTTGTGAGCCTTCACCAGAATATCGAACACATTTCGAATACGCTCATCGATAGCTACGACTACACTGTGATCTAGGCGTTGATCAAGAGCTATTCTTGCGCTGTCTTTGAACCTGTTGGCGGCCAGTTCAAAAACCTTTTCATGTACATGAAAGTTGTACTTGGTTTGGTCACCATCTGCTATGATGACTGGTTTGAAAAGCAAAGAATGGGTGAGGTCGAATACATACCCAGCAGCCTCTGCTTCGTCAATGGTATCGCGGATGTATCCTCATCAACAGACACAATCAGATTAATCATAATGGATACCGCCAAATCAAAAAAAAACTCACTTACACTAATTGTCGCACTTCTATGATTCACTCTTCTGCGAGCACGAGATACAGGAGCAGCAGGAAGAAAGGTTTCAACTGCACTCAAACAAGACTCAAGGTTGAGCATGCGTGCTTCGTAGACACGATTGGTAGGGCTCGGCAGAACGAATGACACGAGGGCGAGAGGAGGAAGCAGAACCTTGAGGAATTTGGCGATCCATTATAGAGAAATAAGTGTTGATGAGTTGGGTTTGCCTCTCAAAGTCTTGTATTTATATTTTTCAGGTACATTTTCCGTACTTTATACTGAGTTGAATTGAATGTCTTCCGCTCTCTTTTTAGTTAAGGAAACGAATTTCCATTGGTTAAGATATTTTTTCGGCGATTAGAAATAAGCCGATTCAACTTGAAACATTTCTTGATCCTTTTTTTCCCTTTTCCTTTCTTCCTTCGTATTTGTAAATGACATATAAACATTACCTATTTGGGTAATATTTGAAAAAAGTTTTTTTATGATATCCAAGGTAATTATTATTAGTATACTATTGTTCTTATACTCATTGCTTTCTTGTTATAAGCTTAATAGAATGCGCACCACTACTACTGGGATGTTGTATCTGGCATAGTAATGGCTTCAGGTAAGCGTAATGTAATCCAATATACATCAAAATTTCTAATCAACCCATATAGCTTCTTGTCTCATAAGTACTGCTGCCTGGTTTTTGTTTAAACGGAATTTTTTTTATGTGTAAGTGTTTAAATGCTATCTATACAATTCGTCATGATTAATCTGACATTTCTCCTTAAGCCTAATAGCTTGCTTGTGATGTCTGGCTTCCCTGGACAAGAGTCTTAGACTTCTTATTGACGTAAGTGAAGAATGGCTTTCATTATTCTGCTTCAGATTGACTAAATTCTTTTTATTTTCTCGTTTTAACAGTGTCTAACTTTGCCAACGCTTTTGCTATCTTTCTGTGTGTCAAACAAACGTTCTGTCATAGTTCTACCCTACTACAACTACAGTTACACTCCTAGCACTATTGTCTCGTTAAATGATGATTAATTTTGACTGTATATTAGGCCTAGTATTTCCTGCTATTTAGCACGCATGCCCTGCCATTTTGTCTGCCTGCCCTGCTAATTCTGTCCAGTGTTTTCTGCTAACTTGCCCTAGGATTTGCTGTTATTTTGCTTTCATTTCGTGCTGATTTCGCCTGGATTTTTGATAATTTAAGCCTGATTTTTCCTGTATCATTAGCCCGAATCCCTAGTATAGTACGCCTGATTTCCCCTAGTTTTCCAAGCGATGCCCCCCGCATTTCCACTCAAAATAAGCCCCGTTTTTATAGCTAGAATACATTTTTATAAATAAAAGCCACTATTATAAGCCTTTAAACATATACAAATGACCCAAAGAAACATCCATAATTTAATGACGAATACAAAATGTAACCCAATAATAAAGAGAAACAATTGCGAAATCAGCAGAAGCTAGTCCAATAGTGAAGAGGTATAGAGAGGTAAAAAAGTTAGAATACGCAAAACGTATGGATGTTTATTTGAAAGTAAACCCAATTATGTAGCTAGAAGCTCTACGGGAGACCTCAAGTGAACCGTAACATCTCCCGTTTTACGGGAGGGGCGACATGACCCGTTTACGGGAGATTTTCGAGAGACATAACCCTCCCATACCACTCCCGTAAAATTTGGGCTATGGGAGATGTCCTCTGAGTTGTAGTGAGTCTACTACAAAAAAATCGGGTCGGGAGGCTTGTGATTACCGGTCCAAACGTTCAATCAAAAGGGTAATCACAGAAGGTATTTTGGTAATGATTTTCAACTTTGTCAAAAATGCTTCAAATGTTTTCAAACCTTACAGGAAGCAACCTCTTAATATCTATAACGTATTCATGTAAAAGATATTCGTACGTTTACGCTGATAATTAACAGTTTTAAGGCCTTTTAATTGTACACCTTAAAGTTACACCTTAGACAAAAAATATAAAACTTCTTTAAGTACTTGTAAATACCGGTAGGAATTATTTCAACTTCTTTTTGAGCAAAAATCAGAAAAAGAGAAAAATTGAGACATGCCTTCACTTGAAGTTATATGTCAACGTCATCAAAAAGCCTTCCTTACATCAAATAGTATGTCAATATATGGAAATCACATATAAAAATAATAAGATAATAGAGAAACGTTGAAAGTAGAAAGTAAAATAATTTAACAAATAACATAACTTATAGTGTCTCTTTTAGTATCCACTATATCAAGAAAAGCAAAAGAATCAAGTATTTTTGTACTTAATAACACCATTTTAAAAGTTTACAGTTTACCAGAAGAAGCTTTATTTTTTTTTTGTGTAGAATTATTAGTTTATTAATAATTGAATGGAAAGTCACACGTCAAAAGAGAGGTGTGTTTGAAGCAATAATTAAAATAAAAAGAAAATTATCAACTAAGTTTAAGGATCTTGGCGATAATCATAGCTTCAGTGAACGGAATATTCTGGCGAATAAAAGCCCAATCAGCACACCAAACGGCACGGGCGGTAGCAGCGCAAAGGCTGAGGAATTGGTTAGCGGGAACATAGGGCGGGTTAGCCATTGACCAAAGGGCCGAGACAATGTGAGACGGCCGGAAACACATATAAGGGAATCGAGACCGTGGTACGAGAGACCATAGTTCCCACTTCACAGGACATGCAACCAACAGATGTTGGCGATCCTCCACAGCGGTGTTGCAAAAAGAGTAGGAAGAGGAAACCTCGGCCAAAAACTGGGCAATGGAAGCATGACAATGGATCTTATTGTAGATAATGCGATACCACATTGAGCAACATTCAGGCATCAATGACAGCGACCAAAAGAAGCGCCATGTACGAGAGGGAAGTACGGAGGCAACCGGTTGAAGGAGGGTATCCCCCAGAGAGATGCTTTATTGATAAAAAAGAAGCAATAAATGTATCAGTATACGAGAAAGATTGTAGCGAAATGGTTTTAGAGAAATGCGAAAAGTTAACTTATCATCATGTCCATTTCTCTGAAAAGCCTAAACAATCGTTTACCAGATGACTTTTTTAAACTATAAACATAAAATAACATTTCATCTCGACGACTACAGAGTTAGAAGTTAGTACAGAGTACAGGTTACAATGCTTTGGATCTTAAACCTGAAAAATTGCGAAATCTTTTCAAATCTTTGGTCCCTGATTTTATTCGTTCAAAGTGAATTGAACCCACAACCTTCCTAAAAAATGAGTATAGACCCTTTCAAATAGGTAATCTGTTGGTCAGTTTGGTAGACCCGAAACTAATTTTGACATCCGTTGAAGTTGTTTCGATACAAAATTTTATTGTTCATTTTCAAGTGAGATTTCGGCAGAAGAAAGAGTGAATTTTCTGTGGGATAAGTATCCTTTGTAAAAAACTCCTTGACTTGACCCACCACTTCACGGCCATCATCACATTAACTATATGCTTCAATAAAGTCCATACATTTTTGAAACTACATTCTGATATGAGCTATGTTTAAAGTTTTATCAAGGTAAACATCAAGGTTGCTTTCAAGCGATTTGAATGTATAATCACAATGCAAACGTGCTTCACTACAGCGCAGATTAAATTTCAGTTGTGTGGTGGCTGTTCACCAGCACACTGAAAAACTAAGAATTGAGTTGAAGTCGTTTTTTGTGAGAAGAGATGCGTTTTTTATTGGGTGGCCATAGTTTAATGAATAAAGAGAAGGTCTACACAAAGTTTGAAGACGATCGGTGATGGTGAAATTGACAAGGTTTTTTTGGTGATAGTTTTCGTAGGCTGTAAAAGGTTTGAAAGAAATTCAATTTTAAGAAAAAAATATTCTGGTCAAAAGTGGGCATAAAAAGAAATGATATTGCTATAGGCTCCTCGTGGGGCTAACCGTGGGCTAAAATGGGGGTTGATGTAAGGTTATTATTAGAAAAAACAGGCCATATTATTGTAATCTGGGGGAGCTAAAAATGAGTATCAATTTTGGTGAAACCTTTTGATTTTGCATGTAAAGGAAAAAAATCTAAATCATCTTAAAGGAAACAATCAAATTTATTTTATAAGTGTGGTAAAAAGATTGAATCGACTAAAGTGACACGAAAGCTAAATAAAAGTAAAAAGGAGGAATTTTAACAGAGGCAGATGAAAGGGGATCAGATAATTTGTTGATAAGCATCATGCCGTTTGATGGTGTAACCTAGAAAAGGTCAATAAGCCCAAGGACAACCCTAAAGAAACAAGTTGGCGATTCAAAGGCAACAGAAGTAAGCAAAAGAAGATCTAGTTGGAAAAATAAGATAGAGGTGGTGCAATAACCAAGTGATTCACAAGGTCATTCAAGTCAACATGAGTAAGATCACTAGGCTAACACACTATATGACAACTAAAGCCACTATACTCTTCTTCTTCTGAAAGAAAACAGTGTCAAATAAGCTGAATGTGTTGGTATGTCTATTATTTTGAATAACTATCATCAGTTATAAGCACTAGTCCTTCAACTGATCATTTGAAAAGAAAAACATTTTCCTAACAACGGTCTACTCGTTTCGAATAAACTGCATGACTATTCACAGGCAATGCTGTAAGCGTCTGTTAGACCACTGAGAAAGGCATGTAATAAAATGGACTGCTTTAGAGTTGTCAAGGCAACTGATCAGTTTAATTCATCTTCGCATGAAGGTTTGGAAGAGTGATCATTCGAGCCGACTAGAGTGGTCACTAACTATACAAGTGATGATTAAGGTGTTTGGATCGCATGAGAAAGCTTTGTAGTTACAACTGTTGGGTTTGCATACACGTTGGGTATTAATTGAAATAAATGTAAAAGCAATGCAAGTGGTTAACACGCGGTCGTGTATGAACAAGTTGTCGAGTCAAGATAGGTTAAGTTGTCTCTGACATCATCTTCACTAGATTAAAGAGTTCTATTTGCTAATAGGTAAAAAGAGCGATTAGGTAAAAGGGAATAAACGAAAGAGAGAGAGAGAAAAAGAGGAACAATTGGAATCTCAATGAAAGAAAGAAAAAAGATATAATTCTAACCTGTTTTAGGCAAACACTCCAACTCATTAACACAAACCACACATAAGGCATATTCGGATTAGTTAGCAGAATCATGAACGGGATAGACAAAGCATTACACCTAGAGGTTTTGCGAGAGAAGTCATTGAATCAGACTTCATATAAAGCAGACCAAAGAAAAGAATTGGAACTAATAGTGGCTTGTACAATGAAACATCTAATATCGAACAAGATCATTGTACTGTGAAACTATACCAACTGCTTCCATTGAAATACTAACCTATTGGTATTCTGCTTGTGCAAATATAAAATGATCTCACTTGAACATCAAACAGCACAAAGGAAGAAACTAGATTGACTTCGATTGCAGTTTAATTTCCTTTTAACAAACACACCACCTTTTATTTCATATGCATTATTAATTATGTCAAGCTGATAAACCTCATTTATACTTTCGAGTAATATGATAAACCATTCCATACACACTCACCTCAAACACTAAGCAGACAGTGAATTCATTTTTGTGATCCGTGAATCGGATTGACATTAAGATACATCAATCGAGACTTGAATTATAAACCAAACTTACCCTTTCGATTGATCCAAGCACATGTAATTGTAGCATGTAATATCAGTACAGGTATAAGAAAGGGAGACTTGTTGCAATAAAGCTGTTGTGACCAAATGCTTTGCAAAGTGATGAACAAACTGCATTGATGCGTATTCTATGACAAGTAGAGATGCTACTGTTTAACCAATCGAGTCGTTTAATCTGCAAGGTAATTCTTCATGTTGCTTCCAAATTAATCAGGCGACACTAACTAATACATATGATGTTTTATACAATGAAAAGATACAGGTCAACACTTGCACTCTAAGATTCAACGGTCCAAAGTTATATGATCGCATGCATATATAAATAGCTGTATCGGATTAAGACTTCAAACATATCAAGAGAAGAAGTATTCAATTCAAGGTATCCTTTGACGTTAGTTATAACGTAACAAGTCGATGTCCAGGATACAGCAGACAATCGTATCAAAGAGAACCAAAGCTGATACAACCCTTTTGTCGTAGACATGAAAGAGATGCTTGATAAGGCAACCTATGGTCTATTGGAGTTGATAAACATAGACCGAAAGCAATTATGCTAGACTACATACTCATCATACATATAGAATCAGTTTAATAATGCCTTCTGCTTTCAATAAAACTTACATTGCGACCGTTCATAATTCGGCTCAAACGAAATAGTTGTGATACAAAAGTGATTGTGCTTCTAAGAAACAAATAACTCATTGCTGATTTAAATCACTTTTCAAATCGTTCATCACTGGGAAAAGAGGTGTCGAGATTCAACAAAAACCAGTTATTGCTATCGGATTATTGGATTGAGAAAGCATAAATAGGTGATATGCTGATAGACAAGTTGATTAGGAAATAAATAAAGCGAACTAGAAGAAAAAGAGTAGACGTGAAGTGCAAAAAATTCAGGCCTTTTTTCTCTGGAAAAGCGAAATGGAAAGTGCCAGAAAAAAAAGCCATATCACTCCTCTCATCTTATTTCCATAAACAGATGAGTTGGATGAGATCATCCACCCAAATAGAAAGCCACGTCATTGTATGCAACACATATTTGGTAACCGAATTCCTATAATTCGGATCCAATTCCTAAAATGGAACAGGTTTCCCTTAAATACCCTAAATAGGCAAAGTAGTACTTTTAATGACCAGGTGGGGAATAGCTCATCTGTATGAATCAAATCAGTTAAACATGCAATTGAATGACATGTAAGATGATAAGCAAATAAGCTATAGATCATACACTATGAATCTTTTAATCACTTCACTGAAAGATGCTCCGTTTAATCAGATTCTAGAAAATAAAGTAAAATTGATTTAAAAGCATCAGTACATCACGTAAGCCATTCTCACAATTACCAGTACAGAGCCTTTCACATTGGCTTTATACGAAAATAATTAAACATCGAATCAACTCAAAATGTAATCTAAGAAGGGAAACGGTTAGCCAACAATTCTTCTAGCATTTCCAACAAAAAATCATGATAGCATCAACAATCATATCCGATATTATAACATAATGACAAAAGCCTATTGTCACTTTCACCTCATCTATAGAATGCACTGATCCAAATGACATATTAACAAGTTGATAGCGATATCCATAAATCACCAGATAGACATATGCATGGGCTGCTTACCATCCTCACAATGTGATCATATATTTCCACACTTGATATACACCCAAATAAAGATTGTAGG
>JAIWNI010000211.1:0-23846 GCA_025331435.1 Choanephora cucurbitarum
AAGAGGAGAGAGAAGATAGGAGGAGGGAATTGAAATCATTTGTATATGTAGATCAGCTGATGAACAGGCTTAAAGAGTGACATGAATCACAAGGGTAGAATTCTATAACATTCAGTCTCATCTTTGTTATTTTATCTCTTTTTTTGGCCCGCATTAAGTAACAAACACAGTTGAGATTGTTACAACAATCTAGTGTCATACCAACTACTCTACTTAAATTACTAAAAAAAAGACCCTATTGACTATATCTTTCTCTTTTTAGGACACACCTACGTGTCATAAGAGAATGGTGTCTCATTTGGTAATAAGAAATCATCTTGATTTCAAGTTCAAATGGCCAGATATATCTATGTATCAGGACCTTGGGTCACAAAAATTATTTTGTCACAGAAATTTAGCACTGTGTAACGAATTTTTTGTCACAATTTTTTTGGGTATTTCATCGGTATCAGACTTTTTTACTAGTAAAAAAAGTATTGTGGCATAGGTATCTTACCTTTTGTCACAATACCTATCTTATTATGTAAGTAAAGTTGTTTCGGACCGGAATCTTATTGCCTTCTCAAAATCATAATTCATGCGTTGAAGACATGTCAATGTAAACCAGCATTTTTAAAAAGATAGTATTGCCTTTGTACCTGAACAATGGTACTATTTTGACTATAAAGAGATTTATTGATTTAAAGTGTCAAAAAGACATATTGAATAAAGAAAAAAAAAGAAGATGAAAAAGAGAAGATAAAAAATGTAGAAAAAAGAAAGGAATTATTTTAAAGCATCATGGAGCTTATTGAGAGAAAGCTTTTCTGATACTCGTTTTGCCTCTAGTTGCTTTACTGCATCTTCTTCTGTCATACCCTCACTAACTAGCTGTCTAATCTTGTTGATAATTGTGATGCGTCTTGAATACATCTTGCGTTCTAAAGATTAAATCATGTTAGAATTTGCAGAAATAAAGTTCAATCAAAATATTTTTTACCCTTTTCATCTCTTCTCCAACTGGCCTTATAAAGTCTATTGAGTTCATCAATAGAAGGAGTTCCTTCTAGCCCCACAGTGAACTCCAGCCAAAGATCGGGTACTGTTTTGACCCAACGCTTCATTGAGTACTTGACTAGCTCTGCATTGGCAGTGCTGGCCACAGGAGTTGAACTATGTTCACCGGTAAAGCCATTGTTGAGGTCAGTTACCAGCTGTTCTTCTTCATCTTCTGCTTCCGGTTCACCATCGACCCTGGGAGAGCCGTTCACAAAATATGCACATGCAGACTTCAACTGGTTGAAATTTGTTGCAATGTTTCGCATCGAAGCGTTGATTGCTGCTAAATTGTTGTCGTTGGAAGTACTGCTGTTATTGATTATCGACCTGGTTGCTTGAGAATTCATGTGGTTAACAATTGTTGACACTGAGTCCAACTTCATGTTCATGTTGTTCAGCACAACTTCAATCTCAGGAACTATCTCCTTCAACTTCATCTCTTGAGGGGAATCTTGTTCGCGGCAGGTAGTGAGCAGCAAAGCTTCAAATTCCAGGAAGAGAGGATCGCTGAATAGAGGGTTTTGAAACAAAGGATGCGTTGGGTAGTCAATCTTCAGAAAAACCGAATCTTGTAAAAAGATCACTCTTAGTTTTTTCAGAAGCAAGAGAAAGCCTTGACCGCAGATGGTTTTGGGGTATGCTGAAGAAGAGAGCTCTTCGGAACCTTCTGTAAATCCAGATTCAACTCTTGACAAGATCTGATCTACAAGTGGAAAGACCTTCGTTTGCAAATCTTCGGAAGGAGTGACTGACGCTCTTGGCAACCAGAATTGTCCACCAGCAGCAGGAAAACCATTGATGACTCGAATGGACTGTCTAGGCAGGCTTGTCAAATAGTTGTTTTCCATACTCTGGGCATTCCATCTTCCATGTCTTCTCAACTGGTCTTCGCTTGCACCAGCAATTTCCGCATGTCGGGCACCACAACCTCGTCCAGCATGTGTCTTCTTCTGACTGTTGATACCACAGGCGTCGAAGGCCTTGCAAACTGACTTGTATTGAGTTGAATAATCAATCTCATTTGTGCTGCCTTTGTTCCCTTTAAGCACCTTGATGTCAAACCAGAGTTCGTTTCTTGACAGGTCAGGAAAGTCTTCGTTCATTATTTGCCAACGGTAAAAGAAATAAAAGGCTAGAGCACCGAAAGCACAAATCTTGTAATCCTTATGGCGGATAGTTGCAGCATATTCTGATCTACCGGTATGATTTGTTTTACCTTCTCTCATAAGAAGAACAAGAGCTGGACATTCAGAATAGCCTTCGTCTTTCAGATCGAGAGTAAACAAATCAGTCAAATCCATTCTTCTGGTACTTTCTCCACGCAAAAGCATCATGTGTTGCATCAAGAATACCAATCGATCTCTCATCATGCTTTCAGAAGCACTGGTGAAATAGTACATGGAGACACGGATCAATTCATCTGGGGTATATCCATCTTGAAGAGTACCAGCACCACGATCTTCATATGAATTTCTCATTCGATCTGCTTCTTGTTGTCTTAATGCACGCAAGTAGGTCTTGAGAAGAGAGCCACGAGGATTCTCAAAGTTGATGAGACCCATTGAAGTTGACTTTTGAACAGCATAAAGATCAACAACTGCCTTGACATATTGATCAATGGATGACATGCTGAGTGGATATGGTTTGCCATTAGCCTGAAGTTCACCTCTTTGAGTACGTCTGGTGTTTCCATCTTTCACAACAACTTCTTTTCAAAAAGTCAATGATCTTTTCTTCTGTAACATAGATGCCACTAGCATACTGCTTTCTATTACAAAATTGCTAAATGTAGAATGTCAGTTTGAGCAGGTTCATGCAACTATACAGATCTGGAAATTAAATTCTTACAATAAATTTCGACTGTCTTTGGTCATAAGCTTTCTTGGTATTGCTGCATCTAGTTTCGGCTTGTAGTTGAAGAACGGAAGCTACTGTCTCATTACGACGCAAGGCTTCGTTGGCTTGTGTCTGATATACAGAATGGGGAGATGATGAGTTTTGGTTTTGGAAGTTGTTAGACATGTTATTTTTCAATGAGATATTTTCAACTGAGAGAAATACAAATATATTGAAGAAAAGTGCGTTTTATTGGACGAATCTCTTTATATAGCGAGAGGCAAAGCTGATCTCAGAGAGTATACAATCATTGCTCTTCATGAGTAATAATTATGCATTAAGGGCTGTCAGAATACTTTACCGAACAGCTGAGTTTATTTCAAAAAATGTACCGGAAATTGGTATGTTGCCTGAGTCACATTTACAGTGGTGACACATGTCGTGACTCACAGTGAAGAGGAGAAGATACCTACTATGTACCAACGACATTAGCAAGTCACATTTCTCGACAATCCTACTTTGTAGCTTCAAAAAGAGGGGCAACCATTTTATGATGAGTGAAGTGATGATGTGTTGGAAGAACAAAGCTGTTTATAACCAAGGACAGACAGTTTTGTCTCTTGAACTAGCATGATAGCGTTTTCAAACAGGTTGACATTGTAACAATGAACAGACCTTTGGTTTCACGTATAGATTACATATGAGTAAGCTTGTTGAAACAATACAGAGATATCTGTAAGTCATAGCTTTCATTGGCGATGCAGACAGTGGCCTATCTTGAGTGTCAAGCAAACCACACTATCTTAGATTACCTCCTATTCTTGAGTCTACAGCATATTCGCGGTCACCCAATCATTATCACGTCTTTTCTTTATAATTACCTCCTTTAAGATTTGATCCTCCAGATAGACCACATACTACAAGACGATTAGAAGCATACAAAAAAGTTGCACTATAGCCAGTCTTCAAGATTAAAATGAATGGGAGAGTAATTCATGCAATCTTATTTTCTTTCATTGTCCTTATTTAAACTCATCTCAAAAACCTACAACTGTTAAGATGGCCATTGAACTAACAATAGTGTATACAGAAGTTTCTATCACAAAATAGACCATTGTATCTCAATACACTGATTTCAGTATGAACAAAAAAGAGAAGCTCAATTCTGAAGGTAGATAAAAGAGAATCAACTCGACCAACAGTAATACTTTTTCATGATAAAGTACCTCTTTAGTCTATATCTTGAAAAGACATAAAAAAGACTAAAGCGTATCAAAAAGACGCTTATGATTTTCACCTTGTGACAGTTCTAATTCGTTGGTCATTCAGATTTATTCTCAAATAACTCAGGCGGTGTTTTGAATCTGTAACAAGAGGAGCGAAACGCACACACACACACACACATATATACAACAGTTTTTCGTCTCTTTACCTCTTATTCTTCTTTCTTTTTTTTATTTTCTCGTATACCAACTTATTATTTGTAGGTAGTTTTGATACGAAAACGAACCTTTATGTTCTTTATCTTTTTTATAAAAAAAAAAAAGGCTGACTTATCTTGTCTAGTTTAACATGTCCAACACAGCCAGACCCCTTAATGACGATGAAGTCTTTAACGAAATGAAAAAGATGGTAAAGCCCATCGTTTCTCTTTCTTTTCCTTTTTGTTTTTTTACCAGTTGAAAGCCTGTCTATGTTGCACTGTCTGTTTATATTAATCTTTTGTTTCTCATATATTGTTATACGCGTTTCATAGGTTGCTTTTATCAAGCAAGAAGCTGTCGAAAAGGCCAGAGAGATTAAAGTCAAGGTAAAGAAGTTTAGAATACCAAGATGGACACATGCTTATCGCTTCTTTATCTCTATAGGCAGATGAAGAATTCAATATTGAAAAGGTAATACTCTATCCTATAGCCCATGACGTTGCCTTTTTAATGGTTCATATATGATAGGCCAAAATTGTCCGTCAAGAGTCTTTGAATATTGAATCCGTCTTTGAACGTAAAATCAAACAAGCCGAAGTTCAAAAGAAAATGTAAGTGATATAGTGAACATGAAACTTTATCCCCCTTAAAAATTTCATCTTTCTTAAAAAAAATATATAATTTTGGCAGTGCTCAATCCAACCATATCAACAAGACTCGTCTTCGTATCCTTCAAGAACGTCAAAAGGTGCTCGATGATCTCTTTGAAGAAGCAGAGAAACGTATAGCTGATGTCTCATCAGATGAAGAACAGTACGGTACTTTGCTTGAAGGACTCATTCTTCAAGGTATTTATTCCCTTATGGAAAATGAAGTGGTCATTCGTTGTCGCGAACAAGATGTTGATCAAGTCAATGGTGCTATTGAACGTGCTACTGAAAAGTATGAAGAAACCATGAAGGCCAGACCTTCTTTCACTGTCAGTGAAGATTACCTTCCTTCTTCAAGGTAAGTGATATATTAAGAAGAGCTATAGGTAACATAGTTAACATGATATAAAAAAAAAAAGTGCTGGTGGTGTCATTTTGTCTGGTCTCTATGGTAAGATCACTATTGACAACACACTCAATGCTCGTTTGGATATTGCCAAGGAAGAAATGTTGCCTCAGATTCGTGTTGCCTTGTTTGGTCATTCACCCAGCAGAACTTTCTTTAACTAAATTGACTTTGTATATCTTTCTCTTTTGAAATTCAATAAACAAAAATTTAATGCGTTTCTATTAAAAAAAATTTTTTTTTTTCTTTATCTTTTCAACATGACACGATCTTTACCCAACATCTTAGTGACCGGTACACCTGGTACAGGCAAGACAACCACAAGTGAGATGATTGCTGAAGCCACTGGATTACAACATGTCAATGTGGGTGAGATTGTCAAGGCAAAGCAATTCTATGAAGGCTATCTTGAAGAATTCGATACACATGTGTTGGATGAAGACAAGGTAAACAATCCCATCTTATGAACAAGCTCGATACTGAAAGAACATACCTTAAGCTTTTAGATGAATTAGAAGAGATCTTGAAAGAAGGTGGCAAAGTGGTTGATTTTCATACCTGTGATATCTTTCCTGAGAGATGGTTTGATCTTGTACTTGTATTGCGTGCAGAAACATCAAGTCTATATGACCGTATGGTAAAGAGGTAATGGATGAATTATTTTTTATTATTATAAACTCATTTTATGTCTTTGTTAGAGGATACAATAAGCGTAAGATGGATGAGAATATGGAATGTGAAATTATGCAGGTTGTCTTGGAAACAGCCCGTGAATCTTATGTGCCCGAGATTGTGGTGGAATTGCCTAGTGACACAATTGATGATATGGAAAGTAATGTGGATCGTGTCAAGCAATGGTTAGAAGCATGGAAAGTCAACAATCCTTAATTTAAAATCATGTTTATATAAAAGCAACAATAAAAGGGGGGGAATCTATACAATATTTTTTCTTTAATTCTTGCCAGAGTTTTCAGGTCTAAGTTGACGCACAGTCTTGCCAGTTCTCCAGATTTCAGATTCACGAATCTCTCTTAATTCTTCTTCAAGCTTTTCACGGTAATCAGGTTGAGAGTTACGATCGAGCGAACGAGCAGTTTCAGAACCATCTCTGACAGATTGATAGAGCTTTTCAAAGACAGGCTTAGAGGCATGATGGAAGGGTTTCCACCAGTCAAGAGCACCACGCATGGCAGTAGTAGAACAGTTAGAGTACATCCAATCCATACCACGCTCACCAATCAAGGGATAAAGAGATTGAGTGGCTTCTTCAACAGTTTCATTAAAGGCTTCAGAAGGAGAGTGACCATTGGCTCTCAAGACTTCATATTGAGCTTGGAATAAACCTTGAATGGCACCCATCAAGACACCACGTTCACCAAACAAGTCAGAGTACACTTCCTTTTCAAATGTGGTTTCATACATATAACCTGAACCAATACCGATACCCAAGGCAACTGTACGTTCCTTAGCCTTACCACTGGCATCTTGGTAGACAGCAAAGGAAGAGTTGATACCACGACCTTCTTGGAACAAACGACGGACAGTGAAACCAGAACCCTTGGGGGCAACAAGGACAACATCCACACCTTCGGGGGCTTCAATATGGGTCTGATCTTTGTAGACAATAGAGAAACCATGAGAGAAATAGAGCGTCTTACCGGGAGTGATCAAGGGTTTCATCTGAGGCCAGATCTCCTTTTGGTAGGCATCAGACAAGAGGTTCATGACAACAGTACCTTTATCGACAGCATCCAAGACAGGAAACAAGTTCTTGCCAGGAACCCAACCTTCTTCAATGGCCTGTTGATAGGTCTTACCTTCACGTTGACCAATGATGACATTGACACCATTGTCACGCAAATTCAAGGCTTGACCACGACCTTGAGGACCGTAACCCAAGACAGCGATAGTATCGTCCTTAAAGTCTCCAGTAACTTTTCTTTGGGGACATCAGCACGTTCATAGACAGTTTCCTTTGTACCACCGAAATCAAGTGTCTTCATGCCACGTACTTGAGTAGCCTGAAAGAACAGTCAGCATTGATTGGTGTCTATTTAAACTAGAATTACTTACAGTAGCAGCTTTGATGGTTGTTTGTTGAAAGGCAGGTCTGATCATCATGGTCATAGAAGGACGAGCCATGGTGGTGGCTCTACGAAGAGCAGAGGCAAAAACGCGAGAAGACATGATGTTGTGTGTTAAAAAAAAGAGAGAAAAAGAATGAAAAGAAAGTGATGATAAGCGTTTATTTAGTACTTTATAAATAGATATAAGCTCCATTTTTACTACAAGAAAAATATTCATTGGCAGGTGTGTATAAAGTGATACATCTCAAATAGAGAGATATGATTGGCTCAATGCATGACTCTATCTGATCTTTAAAATTGAGAGATGATAAGCGTGATTTTAATGCATCAACTGCATATATAGAATGTGAAGGCTTGTTTTAAATTCAGACAATGTTAAAGAATATGACACATCAGGATAATTAAAGTAGATTCGTCAGTGACCTTATTTCATGAAAAAAAAAACCTCTTTGCTTTGCATTAAAGATGTGATCTCCTCTAGACCAAATTTGTATAAGGTCAATGGTACAACAAACAAAGAAGTCTAAAGTTGAGTTTTCTCCCTCTTGTAGGGTTATTTTGTATAAATTTTTTTTTAAAAACTACTTTCTTATAAATAAAAAGGTGGATTAGGATAGCTTATTTTGATGGTGTTTCATTTGTATGATTGGTATTGTTCTGCTTGAAGAGACAACCCTAAAGCAGTGTACTGATTGAAACACCGCTCCCATTCCCCACATTTGGTTCGATACAACCTAAATCAGAATCATTTTGACGGCTGTCCAATCAAATGAACCGATGAGTGTTATCTTTTGATACTATGCACTTTTAAAATTCAGGGCATTTGATTGGTCTGACTCACTTTGTATCTCAACCTACATGTCTAGGACAACTTGTAGTGTTCTATTATCCAATGGAATGTTTTTTTTTATATATAGACTTAAGGGAAAAAAGGACAATCAAAGAGAAAGAGATAGACTATGTACATACAGTGTATATGCATATATAGATACAACTGTATCTAAAAGTGATTAGCCTATGAATTGAAACACCCAAGATTCTTGATTGACTCATTGAGATTCAATCGCCGTCGTAAGCGATGATTTGTTACATTAAAAAAAACTCAACTTTCTTAAAGCAATCCTTCTCTTTCTCTTTCTTTTTATTTTATTTTAAAAAAGGGCTCTTTTTTATACACAGACCATAAGAAGAATAACTTAATCTCTTTTGGCCTATTATTTCCTTTACATTTAATTATCATTATGCTTGCATCATCTGTAAAGAAGAACTCTACCTTCTTATGAACACTAGAACCAGTCTTGGTCTCTATCGTCACAGAGCTGCCTTTGCCTGTGCAGGTATTCATACCACACATAAATCAAAGAGTGCTGTTGCCTCTCCGTAAGTAAAATGTACCTTCATAATGAAACAGTTGAATTAACTCCATTTATAAGTACTGTATCTCATTCAGATCGTTCTGCTGTCTCTACAGAAAAGAAACTCAAGTCAGTTCAACCACTTACTAAAAAGGCAACACCAGTAGAGACAGACGATTCATTTGTTGGCATGTCTGGTGGTGAAATCTTTCATGAGATGATGTTGAGACATGATGTGAAGCATGTCTTTGGTTACCCTGGTGGTGCCATTCTTCCTGTATTTGATGCTATCTATGAATCCAAGTATTTTGATTTTGTCTTACCTAGACATGAACAAGGTGCTGGACATATGGCTGAAGGTTATGCAAAAGCAACGTAAGTCACACACGAATTTTTTTAATCTTTTATGCTTATATCTTTTTCTATCTTAGTGGTAAACCTGGTGTTGTACTTGTCACTTCTGGTCCTGGTGCTACCAATGTGGTTACAGCCATGGCAGATGCACTTGCTGATGGTATTCCTCTTGTTGTCTTTACAGGTCAAGTCCCTACCACTGCCATTGGTACCGATGCTTTTCAAGAAGGTAAACTTATTGGAATGCAACATCTGAACTAAAGCTAATCTTGTCTCATTGTAGCTGATGTGGTTGGTATTTCACGTGGATGTACCAAATGGAATGTCATGGTCAAGGATATCTCTGAATTACCTCGTCGTATCAATGAAGCCTTTACCATCGCCACCAGTGGTCGTCCCGGTCCTGTCCTGGTCGATCTTCCTAAAGACGTCACAGCCAGTACCCTAAAGCGCCCTATCCCCACCACAGCCGTCATTCCTCAACGACCGACAGCTATCCCCAACACAGCCGTCGGTGCCTTCACAGAAGAAGCACGCGCCAGACCTCACCCTGTCCTGTCCCGGGCAGCCGAATTGATCAACAAGGCCAAGCGACCTGTCATCTATGCCGGTCATGGTATCCTCGGTCACCCTGAAGGACCCAAATTCCTCAGTGCATTGGCTGATAACGGTAACATTCCTATCACCACCACCCTTCATGGGCTAGGTACCTACAACGAATTCGATCCTAAATCCCTTCATATGCTGGGCATGCATGGTTCCTGTTACGCTAACTTGGCTATGCAACATGCTGATTTGATCATTGCCTTGGGTGCTCGTTTCGATGATCGTGTCACTGGTAGCGTACCTGCTTTTGCTCCTGAAGCTGTCAAGGCTGCCAAGGAAGGTCGTGGTGGTATCCTTCATTTTGAAATCATGCCCAAGAACATCAACAAGGTCATTGAGGCCACAGAAGCCATTGAGGGTGATGTGACCGAGAACCTCAAGAAACTGGTCCCTCATATCAAGAACACACCACGTAAGGAATGGTTGGATCAGATCGCCAGTTGGAAAAAGAATTATCCCTTCTACTATGAAAAGACAACCGATGACACACTTCCTTTAAAGCCTCAACAGTTGATTGAAGAACTGGATCGTCAGACAAGAGACATCAAGGACAAGGTCACGATTACCACAGGTGTAGGTCAACATCAGATGTGGGCTGCTCAATACTACCGATGGACCTCTCCTCGTTCCTTTATCACATCAGGTGGTCTTGGTACCATGGGCTATGGTCTACCTGCTGCCATTGGAGCCAAGGTAGCCAAGCCTGATCATGTTGTGGTGGATATTGATGGTGATGCTTCCTTCTCGATGACTGCCATGGAACTGGCCACGGCTGCTGAATTCAATATTGGCGTCAAGGTCTTGTTGCTGAATAACTCGTTCCAGGGTATGGTGAAACAATGGCAAGATCTGTTCTATAAAGAACGTTATTCAGGTACGATCATGAAGAATCCTGATTTTGTCAAGTTGGCAGAGTCCATGGGTGTCAAAGGTATTCGTGTCACCAAGGCTTCTGAAGTAGAGGAAAAGATGAAGGAATTCTTGGCTCATGAGGGTCCTGTCTTGATGGATGCTGTTGTCTGTAAACAAGAGGTGCTTTTCCCTATGGTGCCTGCTGGTAAACCTCTACATGACTTTATGGTCCATCCTCATATTGCTGCTCGTAACCAAAAGAACTAAAAAAAAAGCTTTTCATTTGTATATCCACACACTCACACACATTAAAAATAAAGGAAAAAAATAACAAGTACATATCTCTCTCTCTTTTTTTTGCATATTAATAAAAAAGGAAATAAAAAAAATTCTGTAAATTTTTTAAACAAATCGAAAAGGATCTGATTCATATTCTAAAGATTTCTTGACATAAAAGCACATATAACTTATAAAAATTATTAGTTTCACTCTAAACAAAAAACTATCCTAACTTACGCTCGACTGTCAAGTACATCTTTTTGATAGGCCAAAGTGACATTATGATCGTCAAATCGAAACCACTTGAAAACATAAATAAATCAATTTGACAAAAAAAGAAACAAAGCACTTACTTCATTTCTATGTTTAGCAAACATGGTATAATGTCCTGTATCTACTTTGCCTTGATGATTGACAACAGAGAATAAAGTATAGACATTATCACTGAAGAGAAAAGTTTAGTTTCTATAATTTCAAAAATGAGTGAAATTACCTGTCTTTGTTTTTGTTGCTTGTGTAAGGTGTCAAATCAAGTTCCACAGGAAATTTGATCTTTGTTTCAATTTTACTTGTTGAAGTACCATGTTCAAAACGCTAATCTAGTGGATAAGCCCTTCCTGCCTTCTTCTTTATGTTGTTCTTACCTTAAGTTGAATACTTAATACAGGAGGTATACGTTTAATTGAAAGTTGTTTGGTAGCTTCCTTTAAAAAACAGTCAAAATAAACAAGATGAGCCCTTTTTTTAGTTTTAAATTACCTGAAATGTATTACCACATTTACTACAACTGTATTCATTAGGACCCAATTTCTCAGGTTGAGTATATCGATCTAGACAGTCCAACAAGGTATTTCCTTGTTTATTGGCTCTGGCAGGATCATCATGACTCGATCGTCTGCCATGCTTATCTGTGGCTGAGTGGCCACTCAACAGTCTACTGTTGGTCGGTTTCTTCTTTTCAACTGGTCTCAAGCCTAGACTGATATCCAACATGGGATCACATGTGGTCGTGACATTACGACAACGCAAACAAGTGACATTGGATTGCAAGAGACCAGCAAATGTCTTGTGGATGATGCATTCACAATGAGCCAACTTTTGTTCTTTACAGCCTGCATGGATATTGTTGAGAGCACTGATAAAGAACTCATGAGCATCCTGTTGAGCATAACCTGCCAGTTCCTTTAGACTCATCCACATGGATTGCAAGAACCGACATGGACCATAAGGCTTTTTATCCTCTGAATAAAACTAAAAATAACGATGAGTAGGACTGTAGAATACGCTTTCAATCTTTTACTTGCCTGAGTAAACAGATCATCCATCTCACAACACATACAGTATTGTTTTTCACAATGTTTAGGGTTATGACGATCACTTAGGAAATAGGCCTTTAGGAGAGGATTATGAACAAAACTCTGAAGGATGACGTTCATGAAACAGGTGTTGCCCATGTTGCATAAGCCTCGAATACCCTGACATGAATTGATGGTAGAGTGGTGTATGAGTGTAGGGATCTCTTGCTTGGTAGGTTCCCAAGAGACATAATGTACTTTTTGTTTCTTTCGTCTGGCATCTACAGAGCGTGTTAAATATGGTTTTTTTTTAGAATTCACTTACTTGACATGAGTTCATGACGCGTAATCTTTTCATCGATTTCAACATCATACACATAGTCATCACATTCACTACAGAAGATAGCATGTCTATCAAATTCCATAGCTAAAACAGCAGCTATGAATATCCATAAAAAAAATCAAACCTAAGGTTGGAACTTACCAAAGATATGTTTCTTTTCCTTTTGATGATCCTTCATGTGACCCTTCTTCCAACATCCCAAATAGACACAATGAAGACAGGCATGCAATCGAGATAGAGGATCAAGGCAGGTAGTACATTGAGGTAAAGGTAACTAAGCATCCCATGAAGCAATATGAATCTCATAGGAACATAAAGAATAAGTAGTACCTTACTTTTAATTCTCGTTTTCTCTTGGCGATTGATTTCCTACTCTTGTGCCAGACAAGTGAGTATTGAACAAGGGCACGGTAGTTCTCTAGGATGTTTTCCTGTGGGTTGCCTTCTCTCAATGACTGTTTGAGTTGAGCGAGATGAGGACAGGCACTTGACTGGATCAGTTGGTGAGGACCATAGAATTCAGGAGGATTGTGTTTTGAATAGAGAATATCATAAATCGTTTTTGGTTGGCTGGCTGGTGAGGTAGGTGTCTGAGAAGGGCTTAAAGGAGAGAGTGGGGAGAGAGGTGAGTTGGGTGGATGGGACATGGCTATTTTAATTTTAAAAAAAAAAAAGAGTTTTCTATCGCTTTAAGCCCTTTTAAAATGAATGCCCGCTATCTGATGACCTTTTCTTTAGGGTGAATGTATTCTATCCATTTGCTTTTATTATTTCAAAGAAAAAAAAGGAATTATCACCTTGTTCTATAAAAAGGACACATTTAACTATGCTCTCATTACATCCTAAAGAAATGCAATAATAAAGTGTCCCTTGATTGGGCTGACAAAGTCACGCTTCTATTTTATTTTTATTTATTTTATTTTTTTTATACTCTTATTTTTTTCTTTCTTTCCTTTATTTTACAAAAAGAAAGAAAAGAAGAAAGCACCTATTTATATATAAAATAAAGAAAAAAAAAGGAGAATAACGATTGGATCATTTAAACTAGGTTTATCATACGCTAATATATACAATACTAAGATGGACAAAAATCCTGTTTTACAAGGCAAGTAGGATAGAGATTCTTTATATATCTTTTTTTTTCTATAGCTTATCTTAAAAGAAAGAAAGAAAAAGGAGAGAGAGGGGGGGGGGAGATATTTAAGAGAGGGGGGCAACAGGAGTGTGTGTGTGTCAACAGGAGAGAGAAGGGGGCAAAGTATAATCCAAAAAAAAAGGGGAGTTCCTTAACTTATCTAATTTCTTATGCAGATTTACATACCTTTCAAAACCCTATACCAACCACAGATTATTCACCAAGACCATCCGATGCAACACCATTGCCTAATCCACAAGATTCATTCCTAGATGGACTTGAATTCTCTGGTTTCTATCCACCACAACAAGAACAGATGTATCCTCAAGGATTCTATTCTACTTATTCACAACAGATCCAACCACCAATGCAAAACTATATACCTAGTTATAACCAAGTCTTGCTTCAGAGATACAATAGTAATGGAAAGTAACAGCAGTACAAATTCACAACCTGCCTATCATTTACCTCCTCAAACAAACTATATGCAGTATCTACCTCAACAACAAACATTACAAGACCTTAAAATGTACTATCAATCATTCCCTCAATTTCAACCTCAGAAGAAGACCAAGAAAGAGTCAACAGGAGGAGGGATCAAGAAGAAGACAAAGAAGAAACGAGTGAAAGTGATCGATCCGAATGCACCACCTAAACCTAAGCGTAAGACAGGTCTCAATAAACCTTTGATCTTGAGTCCTGCTCTATCTGAATTGATGGATGGTGATAAAGAGGTAAACATAGATACCACAATTTGCTCAACATAATGTTTGATATTCTCAAATAGCTCTCAAGACCAGAATTAGTTAGAAAGTTATGGAAATACATAAAGACAAATGACCTACAAGATCCAGCCGATAGACGATTTATTCTATGTGATGATAAGCTAAAAAAGATATTTGATCAAGACCGTGTTAATAGCTTTGGTATGAATAAGGATCTATCTGCTCATCTTACCAAGAAAGAGATAGAAGAAGAAGTGACAGCAGATGATGTGACAGTCACTGCCATTGCAGAAAAAGAAGAAGTATTGTAGTTTCGTTTTTTTTTTTATTATAATAAAAAATATATGAAAACGTCATGCTTGTATCCATAATGGAGTAGGTTGTAATAACAATTGATCGATTTTATAGGCAATACCATTGATTGCCTCAACAACATGGCCTGTATCTACAGTAGCCATCTCATTCAACATGATCTTTTGTCTAAAGAAATAGTAATGAACACGTATGGTTTCATCTCTAAAGAGTGTCTTTAGTGTATCCATACTCTTAGTTTATCAGGCGATAGATAGTCAGGTACAATATGATATTGAAGAAATTCTCTTAGATTGGCTCTGGTGGCAGTATGATCATGAAATGCTTGATTGACAGGACAAAAGATAGTCAGTGATTGTGAGTGTGTAGAATTGAGCATCTGAAACATATCTTCTTCTCCAGTCAAGACATCAAGAAAGGTAGAAAGTGATGGGTCGGGTGCTATCCTGTCAAACAGAGATTGCACTGAGTTTTCAGCCTTTACTATCCAACATAATAACCATAACCATATCCATAGATGCATTTTTTATTAGAAGAAAAGTTAAAAGGAAAAAGAAAAAAAAGAACTGGTAAATAAATAAATAAATAAAATCATCTGATTGGCTACATCATTTCTGATACTGTACAACAACCCCATCTTTTTTTTTTTTTTAAGTGTTTGAACTCGGAAAACGCTTTAAGAAAGCCCGTGACCCTAAAGAGTATTTAATAAGGCATGACCTATTTTTTTTTATTATTTTTCACTCTCTCTCTCTTCTTTTTCTTTATATACACGAATGATACCAAGTCAAGATAATCTTCAAGTCAGACTAGAGATGATTGATCAACTGAAATCATTTCTAGTGACTGCACCCAACCATCAGAATGAAACAATCAAACAACATCATTTACCCAACGGTGACATCGTTTCCTGTGTCAAATGGAACGATGGATTCTTCATTTCCGGCACAGACATCGTACGCTCTCTTGTCTTTCGTTTTCAAGCATTCGGTAGACCAGTCGATAACGTCAAGAAGTTTGAAGAAGGTATCTTTAGTGACCTCAGAAATCTTAAGCCTGGTACAGATGCTATCCTAGAGGAACCCAAATCGCCTTTTTTGGATCTCTTGTTCAAGAATAACTGCATTCGTACTCAAAAGAAACAAAAGGTCTTTTATTGGTTTTCAGTCCCTCATGATCGACTCTTTTTAGATGCACTTGAGAGAGATCTCAAGAGAGAAAAGATGGGTGTTGAACCTACCTCAAGAGCAGTGGCCCATCCTGCCATGGCCATCTCTCTCGATACCACACAAGCCATGTTTGATGAATTCAGAAAGGCCATGTTATGTGAACTTAACTTGGATTCCTTTTATCATCCTGATAAAGAAGTAGAGGAAGAAGAAGAAGAAGAAGAAAAACCATTGGATCTTCAAAAGGTTACCCTCTTTGGTCAATTCTCCTTGTTTGAAGGATCGCCTACCTATAAACAACGCAAACGACGTGTCACACCACTCAAGAAGAGATCGATCGTGTATGAAGACATCAAGATCAAGCCAACAGTAGAAGACACAGTGCCAGTCCGTCACTTTGATTGTCCAGTACCCACTTGTGGTAAGATCTTTAAACGATTGGAACATATGAAGCGTCATTTAAGAACACATACCTTGGAACGTCCTTACCTGTGTGACATGTGTGGAAAACGTTTTTCACGTTCCGATAACCTAGCACAGCATAAAAAGACACATGAACGTGCCAAACCTCTGACAACAGAACGTCGTCGTCGTGGTGTAGATAAAGGTAATATTCAAAAAAATGATGATTAAAAGACATTGTTAACACAACCAACTTAGGTTTGACAAAAGCTTATTCTCGTACCTCTAACAACAATGGCCGCAGTGTAACCCTAAGCAGAAATACCTCACATCATTCTTCTATAAACACGCGCCGAATGGCTTCACCTTTCCAACGCCGCCCCTATCAACCTAGTCTATCTCATTCCACCAGTTCATCCTGTCCATCCTCACCTGAACTAGTTCAGAATGATTATGAGACCATGATGTTGACTGAAGAATTCCTGAGTCTGACCTATCAAGAAAAGGAAGATGAAAGTGATGTAGATGATTGGCAGAGAAAGATCGATTGGAATCAATATTCTGCACCCCCTTCACCTGCCATGGTAAATGAATTCTATCTGGATCCTCAACTTTGTTACTATGATTTTCTCATGACACCGATCGAGAGTGGTGCTACTACTGCTGCAAAATAGCCCTTTACTGCATTTGGAAGATGATTTCTATCATTATTCAGATGAAAGCCCTACCATTTCTCCTACAGATGCCTTACTTCAATCATTTTAGCCTTGTACATTTGTGTATATCTTTTAAACGTACATACTTATATCCTCTTTATATCTTATTCATCTCTATAGATTAGCCCATCATTGTATCATTTTTTTTTTGTCACACTTTTAAAAAAAAATTATGTGTGTGTTTATGCATCATCTCACCTATATATATATATACATACAGAAGTGCATTTATTATTATTATTATTAAACTTATTGTTCTATTTTATTCCAATATCATTAGAAAAAAGCTTATTCATACGCCACTCTATTTTTAAATGACGTACATAGTACAATGTGAATGTAGGGCTGAGATCTTTCCAAAGAGAACACGATGCGTCATGTTGTTTCGGATCACTTTATTAGTTCCCCAATTATCGGAATGTTAACATATCACCACAAGAGATTTTTCTGTGAAACAAAGGCAGTTTTTGTGTAGCATGCAGTTAAGATTCCTTTTTTGGACAGTCCTTGAATTTTCTCCAAAAATGGGTGGGGGGTATTCCTCATATAGGAATTGGGGGCCATTTCTCAAATAATATTGGGGGTGCTCTCAAATAATATTGGGGGGTACTTTTCAAATAAGAATGGGGGGATGCAGAAGAGTATTTTTGCTTCATTTTATTGGTAGAAAAAACTGTACTAATGCTGCTAGGCTTTAACACTCATTTGCGTCACTTACCTTATGGTTGAAACCAGAACAGCTAAGGCATTCTAGCAGAACGCTTTGGTTTGGATTGACAGTAGAAAACACCTTAGAAGCTCAAGTAGTTTAGGCGCCTTTGCACTTGGTGCATCTATTTGTTGTTAAAGAATATGCAAGCCATCTATAGAAAGAAGATGATGTTAAAACTCTTATCTCATCTGTAGTGCCTTAAAAACTAACCTACAGTTTGGGTCTCTTCTGTACTTTTCAAAGCAAACACACTAGATACTGTTGCATCTTGAGCGCGTTGGGAACAAAGAGCTACTCTGCCATTAGAAGCGTGTTAGTTGCCATCCAAAGCAAAGAAATACCTAAAACTCACCTTAGAAGATAAAGGAAAGAGAAAATTTTTTCTAAGTATTAGGGATTAGTTACTAGTTTATAGCAGTCACCCCTTCAATCTCAAAGTACTTAGAAAAAAAATGAAGAAAAAACTCGACAAGCACCCAAACCAACACCGGCGTTCACAATTTTACGTTTCTGGTGGAATTGTCACACCTATTCTCCCAAAGCGTTTTGTTTGCCTTACTAGACTACCATTTTTATTAACACAGTCTTACAAAAATCCAAATGTAGAACTCAAATGGGGGGATTACACAGTTTTTATCCAATGAAATGTAGCCTGCTAGTTAAGTTTCCTTTTTTGATACCCAATTTCTCTTGTGGTGATGGTTTGAGATTGACTCTCTATGGTCTTTTATACTAACTAAAATTCTATCATGTTGTTACAACGTTACACGGTTACTTACAATAAATGCAGTCTCTTGTTAACCTGAAGAGATAGTTCATGTTATACACCTTTTTTTTTTTTTAAGGTAAGCTCTCTTTTTTTTCTTTCTTTTTTTAATAAGTATCTTTTTAAGTGGGGGATATTTATTTAGACTTTTCTCACTAGCTTTAAAAAGAGTAGATATTCCTACTTATGCATCACAAGGTGGATACTATGTACACAGTTAAATACAGACGTATCAAGAGCCTCATACTTGTGTCTATGGATACTGACGATAGGTACTCTCTAACTACATTTCCAACAAGTGGATACAATTCTTTTATAAATCCATTGTCAGCTGATTGTAGATCTCTTTCTTACCAACTACCTTCCTCCCCCTTTATTGGCCAATAAATAGGGTTGAACATTTTTGCGAATTCAGTCCTGAAAACTTATCTAAAATCAACACCAAGATAGTTTTAAAGAAAAAATGAGATCTCAAGTAAATAAGCAAAAGACTTTTTGAAAAAATAAAAAAAAAAGGGGGCAATAGTTGTACATTCTGACAGCTATTCCTGGTGAAATGAACAGACAAAATGTAACTTTCTGCAACACTGCCCGCTTTACTTGTGTTACCTGAATCTTATCTAAGAGTTATTTAGAAGTCCACTCTTTTTATTATTTTTTTCTTCTTCTTTTCTTCATCATCTTCAGTTGTCATCACTCATGGCCATCATATCCACTTTGGTCAACACCTTACCTATCTACCGGCACACTCACACTGTATGCTTTTCTTGCTTTATGTGTTTATGTGATTGTGAACATTTTAAACCAACTGGTAATACACTTTTATTTAAAAAAAAATTTTTTTTTATTTTATTCACATCAATCTATCAGTTGGGTCCTAAAGATCCCAAGGCACCACCTGAAGTATTCTCTTGGATCCCTTTTATGGGTAATGCTGTTGAATTTGGCATGTAAGTACATTTGAGCATAAAAGAAATAGAGACTGACGCGCCTATGTCTATCAGAAACCCTATCAAGTTTCTTTAAGGAATGTCAGAAAAAGTATGGTGATGTCTTCACTTTTCATATGGTAGGCAGAAAGGTCACTGTGTTCTTGGGTGCTGAAGGCAATCAGTTTGTCTTCAACTCAAAGCAAAATCTATCTTCTGCTGCTGAAGCTTACAACCATATGACAAAATACGTTTTCGGTCCTGAAGTAGTCTATGATGCACCCCATAGTGTCTTTTTGGAACAAAAGAGGTAAGCTGTTGACATGCATTGAACAAGAGGATCTTATGGTTATCTTAGATTCATCAAGGCCGGTTTGAATTCCGAGTGTTTCCGTCAACATGTCCCTATGATTGTGGAAGAAGTCACTCAGTTCTTCAAGGACTACCAAAAGCCTTCAGGCAAATTCGATGCCTATCATACCTTTGGTTCCTTGATCATCTGTACTGCTTCTCGCTGTTTGATGGGTAAGGAAATCCGTGCTAATTTGGATGGGAATGTAGCCAAACTTTATTATGATCTGGATCAAGGATTTCAACCTATCAACTTCATCTTCCCCAACTTACCTTTGCCTTCTTACCGTAAGCGTGATGAAGCATGTAAGAAGATGGCCGATCTTTACTCGAGTATCATTCAACGTAGAAAGGCAGATGGTGATCATGTAAGTGTCTTGTTTAGGAATTCATTTTCGGAGGGGGGAAACTTATTTTTTTTTTAAAGTCAAATGCTGATTTACTTCAAGCCTTGATGGATGCCAACTACAAAGATGGTTCTCCTGTGCCTGATAAACACATTGCCGGTATGATGATTGCCGTCCTGTTTGGTGGTCAACACACATCAGCCACGACCACAGCCTGGACCATGCTCGAGTTGGCTGCTCGTCCAGACCTCATTCGTGCTTTACGTGAAGAACAGATTGCCAAGTTGGGTTCCTTAAAGGCCGATTTGACTTTTGAAAACCTCAAGGAATTAACGCTCTTAGAGAACTGTGTCAAGGAAACCCTTCGTCTTCACCCACCTATCTTCCAGATGATGAGAAAGGTCGTGGCTGACAAGATCACCTATGAAAAGACAGGCCATGAGATCCCCAAGGGTACTTTCTTGTGTGCTGTTCCTGGTGTGACACAGACAGACGAGACTTATTTCAAGGAACCTCTTAAATACAACCCCATGCGTTGGGTTGATCTAGATGATCCTGTTCATCAGATGGAAGCTGGTGATGATGCCAATGTCGATTATGGTTTTGGTGCTGTTGGTATCTCTTCAAAGAATCCCTTCTTACCTTTTGGTGCAGGTCGTCATCGTTGTATTGGTGAACAATTTGGTTATCTTCAGATCAAGACGATTGTGGCTACCTTACTTCGTCTCTTTGATTTCGAATTGGATGGTAAACAAGTGCCCAAGTCTGATTATACCTCCATGGTAGTCGTGCCTGAAAAGCCTGCTTATCTCAAATATGCTTGGAGAGAATAATCATCTAAAGGAAACTATCTATATATTTATATCTATAAAAGCAACTTTTTTTTTTTTAATTTAATTCTCTTAATAAAAGAACATATATACACACACACACAAATATATATTTTATTCTGCTTTGATTTGAAATAATTTAACTAAAGTACCATTCCATGGTCCATACTCCTTCATGGTACTCACATAGTTTTGACCCCATAACATACTTCGGAACCAAATCACCAAGGCTTCTCCCCATTGAAACTTACGAATATAAATCTCCTTTTCTTCGTCCGGTAAATCAACAGGTAAGGTCTTTAAGAATTCCATCAGACTCTCTAGAGACATGCCTTGTTCTACTGATTTCTCTTCCATCTTGGGTACTAACTGTTCATTCAATGCAGATAGAGTCAACAGTGGGAATTTCGATTTCCAATAACTCATCCATTGTTCATTAGGTACAAATCCTTGTCGTGTAGGATAAGCTGAGAGAGTGTTTGTGCTATCACGTCTTGCTGGCTCAACTGGGTTTGAAGAACCTGCCTCGTTGGAAGGCAGATTGCTAGCGACAACAGCAGCATAAGAGAGTTTAGGTTTCTCCTCTGCCTGTACCTCTCTATCTTCTTCTTCCTCCTTGTCTTCTTTATGATCCTCCTTGTCTTCTTCTGCTGATTTTCTTTCTCTCATCTGTCTTACTCTATTGACTTCTGCTACTGCATCCGTGAATGTCAACTTGCTCAGTTTGTCAAAGTAGTCATGATGCAAGACAACAGCGTACACCAGATTGAGGTTCTCGGCGTAATGGTAATGAATGAGGTTATTTAAGGTCTCCAGGAGATAACAAGTCAATTGAGGATTGTATTCGTCTGCTAACAGAAAGGTGGGTGAGGCCATAGAATGGAACATGGAAATCAACTTGGAAGATGTGGTGACACCAAGGTGAGATACATAAGATGAAATGTTGGCAATAGTCAACATAAAAGCAGGATAAAGAGCAGATAATCGACCTTGTGTGGATGAAATAAGTGTATAGATGGACTATAGAGCCAATGGTAAGATAGATAGAAATCAATCCTTGTTTTTTAACTTACAATAATCAAGAAATCAGCATACGTGCCATTGAATGCATACAATCGTATCACATTAGGAAGTGAGGCATGTGTAGTAAAGGGCTTATTGAGTTTGACACAGTATTCTTTTTCAGACGAGAGTGTCTGAAGAATGAAGGCACACATACGAACCAAACCAATTTGTGCTAAAGTAGCAATTTTAGGTCAATCAACCCTTGCTGAAATCCATGTACATCTAAACATTCTACTTACTCATTTTGTCCTTATTGTCCATAGCATAAAAGATCAATGCAACCGTAAGATCCAAAGCTCGTTCTGTCTCCACCAAATGCTTAATGAATCGCTTTAAAACAAAGAAAAGTCGACCATGAGTATCGAATAGATGTTTGCGACTTGTTCACTTACAGGATTTGTCTCAATCAGTCTCCAACAGAGCATGACAACATCAATAAAACAACTCACGCGTTTAGTTGATCCAGGCAAATAAGTGTTGGCTGCAGTCATTGGATTGCTTAGGAGACGATAGATACCAACCATCAGAAACTCAAAATCTTGTTTGCGATGCATTTTTGACATGTAATGACGGAACGCATTTTCATCTACCTTGTGATGATGAGGATCGGTCGTTCCAGGTGTAAATACTTCAAGTTCCATGCTTGTTCTGGGTATCGCATCTGGATTTTCTAATGCCAGAAGTTCAGCACGCTTGTGCGAGGTCGGACTCTGAAGTTGTTTCCTGTTGACGCAATCGTTTCAGCAGCCTGTTGAGGCGAGCGATAGTCTAACAGGATAAGTAAAGCAGTCAAGCAAAAGGAGACCAACTGTTCTCGAGGACCAACACCGACAACATGGTTGTAAGGCACCCAGCCGGTAGGGTCGTAATTACAGATTCGTGTTCAGTAAACTACACAAGATCACCAGCACTATTTTACGCTCAGTCTTGACAGCCACATAACGAAGCCATAAATCTTCCTTCAATAGAAGTTGAGAAGGCAAGACATACATGGATCTCGATAACAAGACCACCAGTAGACTAGCACTTCAGTTCGATTGGCTTCATTGTCCTTGTAGGTTGTGATTGGCAGACTAGATCCAACGCCGTTTTCCCAAATCATGTAATTCACTTTGGATTCTTTTGTGGCTAATGCAATCGGGATTGTAAATCCAGCCAAGAAGAGAGCTTGAATAGTTACTAGAGATAAATAAGTGAGATATACTGAGGCGCAACCATAAGAATACAACTTATTGCTACCTACAATCCAAAAGAAGCTCGCCACGACAAGGCAAAGTTTCGTATTCAGGCTTATCTTCTGGATTCTTTTTCTTTTCAACCTGTCTGGGTGTCCAGAAAAACCTCTCTTCCCATTCTGTATGCTCAGGACTTTCAAAAACAAATGGCATGATTCGCGTCATGATACGACAACAGTTCAAGAGATGGTTAATAGAATGCTGGTCTGTAGGAAAATGATTCGCATGTACTGTATCTTGCATCTTCTTCAAGACCTATTATAAACAAAGCCATGTTAGACACTCCACGACCCAAGAATGATTATGGAGTTTTCACCTTATCAATTAAAGTCTCAAAGTTATCTGGTGCAGAATCTCGAGTACGTCTAATGTCATTGGCACCTATTAATGAAAATACATCATCTATTGTCTCGGGCAGGTTCCAGAACTAGCAGACATCGATTGATCAACTAACTCGGGAATAGAATTCTTCTTTTGGCTCATACATACCAGTTCCCAAAACTCGTTTTCAGTTGGTGGAATAGTCTATCGAATCAGAAAATGTGTTTAATTGGCTGTTCTCCTTTTTGATTGTTCAATTCAGACCTTTTCCTCATATAATCTGAACACACTTTTTCTAAAGGCTAG
>JAIWNI010000212.1:0-23689 GCA_025331435.1 Choanephora cucurbitarum
TCCATTTGTGATGATCTAGCACATAAGTTGCAGCAGCTCTTTCCTGACAGCCAAATGTACACATCTAATGACAATGACGAGTTTTATGAAAGACGTCCTTATCTTGATTATGGACTTTATTTGATCGAAGTCAAATTGATGGAGCTAAGCAGATCTCTTGACGAGTTTGAGCTTCCCACATATAAACACAACTGGGTTACCGCTTTAAATAGTCGAACTACTAGAGAATGTACTGGCAATCCATTAATTGACGAACAACTTGCATATGACATTCAAGAAGAAAGCAGCATATATACTTCGAACTATGCATTGCTTAATCAAGATCAAAAGCATGCGTTTGATTTCATAATTAGTCAATTGCAGTCTTTGGACACAGCTTCTAATTCCTCTGATAGATTTTCATGCTTCTTCATTCATGGCCCAGCTGGTACAGGCAAAACATTTGTTTACAACACATTGAGCAGCTATCTAAGAAGTCAAAGAAAAATTGCGTTGTGCGTCGCATCATCTGGCATAACATCCTTGCTCTTATCTGGTGGTAGAACATCACATTTTAGACTTAAGATCCCTATCCAAGTGAATGAAACCTCTACTTGCTGGATACCAAAAAATAGCAATTTAGCCAAGTTACTTCGCAAGACATCGCTGTTGATTTGGGACGAAGTGCCTATGCAAAACAAGAGCTGCTTTGAAGCTGTAGATCGCACTCTCCAAGACATCCGTAGCAATGACACACTCTTTGGAGGTCTTCCTGTCATTTTGGGTGGTGATTTTGCTCAATTTCCCCCAGTCATCAAGAATGGTAATAGATCTAGCATAGTCGAAGCCTCTATCAAACAGTCTTACATTTGGAGCAAAGTTGAAGTGTTGCATCTTAAGCAAAATATGCGTG
The DNA here is from genome assembly GCA_025331435.1 of Choanephora cucurbitarum. NCBI lineage: Eukaryota > Fungi > Mucoromycota > Mucoromycetes > Mucorales > Choanephoraceae > Choanephora > Choanephora cucurbitarum. The sequence goes on from JAIWNI010000212.1 coordinate 893, forward strand.
TGCGAGGTACTTCTGCTCATGACATCCATTTCAAAAAGTGGCTTTATTTGGTCTCATATAACACCTTGATGCAAAATGCCAAGATACCTCTTCCTGAATACATCTCACAGACACATTCACTAGAAGAGCTTATCTCTAGAGTGTATCCTCAGCGAAACCTTACTGAAGCAATCGGTAATCCGTCTTTGTTGTACAAATTGGCTATCATCACATTCAAAAATGATACAGTTGATCTATTAAACCACAAGGTGCTTGAACTGATGCCTGGAACTTTCACTACATTGATATCGGCAGATAAAGCTGACTACTCCGAAGAGGAAAATGCTAACAACGAAGTTTACAGGGTTTCAACTGAATATCTTCAAACATTGAACCCAGGTAACTTCCCTCCTTCTAAGCTGACTCTCAAAATAGGCTGTATTGTAATGCTCTTGAGAAATCTGAATCCTCAAAAAGGCCTCTGCAATGGTACAAGATTAATTGTCAAAGAAATAGGGCAATATGTTCTTAAGGTTGCAGTTCTCAACGATAACAATTCAAGCGAAGAACAAATAGAACTCATTCCAAGAATTGAACTTACAACTCTAGAAGGTGACTATCCTTTTGTTCTGGTTAGAAAGCAATTCCCAGTCAAACTCAGCTTTGCTATGACCATTAACAAATCACAAGAGCAATCCCTCTCCAATGTTGGAATTGATCTACGCACATCGCCTTTTACTCACGGCCAGCTATACGTTGCTTTTTCAAGATCAACCAACTTACAAGGAATACATGTTTTACGTGGTTCAAACCAGTATAATCAAATAACTCCAATCGAAAACATTATTTATCCAGAACTCCTTCTATGATTTTTAACAATACAAAAACCAACTCAAAAATTGAAATATATTTTATGTCAGATCTGTTAATGCATGGTGTGTGTGTGGGGGGGGACCAGGATCCAAACCGTGAGGCGACGACGGCCGTAAGCGAGCGTAGCGAGTAGGTCGGCTAGTCTATCATACCGAGTAACTTGGTGAAGAAAAAAGATTCGAATTGAATATACATCTGCAAGTAAACTTGTCTTTGTGGTTTCCATCTACTAACTTGGTTGGATCGAATATTGAAAACATCGATTTCGGTTTAAAATAGCATGCATATCTTTATCCTTAGAAAAGAGGTTTAATATTAACATAATGATCACTAGCTCTGTGTTTGAAAGATTACTGTTTTCGAAAAGCATTTACAAAATGAACCTAGTAAAAAACCCTTTTAATATCTCAATGCTTATCATTATAGGACATAGGTGTTCAGATTACTATCACGTCATTACTGACGTTTAACATACCGAGGAGTTATCTTTAAATCCAGTTGAAATGAAGTACTAACATGTGGACATGAGGAAAGATGATGCTCTATGAATATTTTTAAAAAACAAACATTGAGATAAGTGCTTATTCATCCCTGACAATAAACAATAAAGACTTTGATTGAGGGACTCAACTTGATTCCGTTTGGTTCAACATATTATATCTTAAAAAACATATTTAGTGCGCTTTTCTTTTTTCATCTATTCTAAATTTCATTCCATATATTATATTCTTTTTTCTAGCTACAAAATGTCTCATTTCAGCGATAAAATCGATTCTCTGTTAAGTGGTACTCGAAAAACTGAAGATGAAGTCTCAGAAATCAAAATGCATGTGGAGCAGTTAGAAGCTCGTCTATTTTTTTTTTATGGAGAAGGATCTCTTTATTGGGTGACGAGGAAACTCGAGTCACAAAAATTGTTTTTGGGTTTTAAAGATTGTAGAAGAGGGATATATGGGGTTTTGTTTTTGTTGTTTTTTTCGTTGTTAAACGGGATGGTCGTAGAATTATGCTTTTACCACCACCCGAAGATTAGTCTATTTGAAGTAAATTGAGGCCGACGATACGGAAGGGGGAGATGCCCGTTCGGAACAATGCCTCATTAGCATGTTGTTGGAGTTCTTTAACGGCACTAGAGATAACAGCCGCAGAAACGAAAGGAGTATTGTCAAAAACATATAACCAGTGGCTACGCCAAATGGCCTGTAGAATGGATGCGATAACAATATAAGGTTCCTTATACAGAGAGTTGTTGGATAAGCTTGGGAAGCTAAGGGTAAAAAGGGCCGCATGAAGATGCTGAGTTGTAAAAGGCGTAGTGAAGTGCTGAGACCAAAGTGACTCCCAAACTGAACGTTTCCGATCGCAACCATATAAGAAGTGTTCGGGTGTGTCAATACTTTGGGAGCAAACGATGCAAATGGGGTCCTCAACAGAGGGAAGAATGCGATGCAGAGTATCCCGACAAGGTAATTTACCTAGCAACAAACGGTACCAAACATTTCGACTTGTGTGTGGCAATGTGAAAGACCAAAAACCAGACCAGAGTCGAGCCGGCAAGCGGGACTGGGAGTTAGGTAGGAGTAGGGTGCGATAAGCCCGAGAAGACAGGTAGAGATTAGGATCCGTAGACCCTAGCCCAAGGGACAGAAGGAGAGGAGTAGCATCAGTTCTTTCATGCACAATGGGAACAAAAGGATGAGACCCAATCATAGCGTAGGCAGGCGGGATGAATGCCCGCACGAAAAAGGGTACCAGAACTAGTTCATTGAGCCGCACCCATCGAAGAAACTTACGTACGAGATTGGGAGATGAAGTAATTTCTAAAGGCGTTTTAGGTCGGAGACGGCCAGATGCCCGGTCAAGTACATAAACTGCTGAACAAGGCAAAAGTTGAATTGAGCGAGGCACCTCAAAAGTCGTAGGTGGGATATAAAGTGAACCTAGCGGGATATCGAAGCAAGTAGTAGGACTAACTACTACGTGTTTAAACAACTTCGGCAAAGCATCCATAGCCTTGAAGAGTAGATGAAAAGGGCTTGTACTAGGTCGAAGTGCCTGTAGACGCAAAGAGGGAAACAGGAAGAATAACCTGAAATCCTGTAGAGGCCAAAAGGAAGGAGACACCGAGGAATCAGTCACTAGCTGATGAAGAGCATACTTTAAGAGCAAAGGTAAAACAAAAGACTGAGTCAGCACAGGACTGTGCCACGAGGCAGAATCCAAGAGTGAGCCAGTGACGGATAACAGTGGATTCAGCCATCGCAGTTGCAGCGCTTGTTGTTGTAGTTTGGGACTCAAAAGGCCCAAGCCTCCCTTTTTACAAGGTAAGTACATGGTTGCTATCCCGATGCGCGGAAATATCCGACGCATAAGAAAGGTACTCATGAGTGACTCTACCTTTTTGAAAAAGGCATCAGGAACTGATAAAACTCGAAGCACATGCCATAATCGGGATAGGATAAGACTATTGAGGATAGTTATTCGGCCACGAATGGATAAGGACCGTTGTGAGTGAATGCCACAAGCAATTGAAATCTTATCTAGCAGAGTAGACAGGTAGTTATTGCGTTGAGATGTAGAGGTACATAGGGGGTAGCCTTAGGTAGGTAAGGGCAGAAGGAGAGTGACAGTCATGCATTTGAGTAACACCATGAGTCAAGAGTTGGTGTCTCCAAGTGTCCATACGACTGAAAGGTCTACCCGACAATGAAAGTGCTTGTGTCTTATGGAAGTTGACCTTTGCATTAGATGCCAAAGAGTAAGTTCTCAGATGAGCCTGCAGCAAAAGCAAGTCAGAAGAATCTTTCAGAAAACAGACAACATCATCAGCATATGCCAGGACTTTTATAGGGGTGCTAGGTCCCACCCTCTGATCAGAAACCTGTGGCACTGAGATGGAAATACCCTGAAACAAGTCGTCTTGAAGAAGTCGGCGAAGAAGAGGTTCAAAAGCTAAATTGAATAAGACCGGAGAGATTGGGTCACCTTGGCGAAGACCTCTACGTTGAAATACAGGTTTGGACAAGTGGCCATTGACATTGATCCGAAGATGAGTAGTAAAGAATAGTGTACATATACTGTGGACAATAGTCGGAGGGAAACCAAAACGAAGAAGTACCTGCCGTAAATAATCAGGATGGACACGATCATACGCCTTTTCCTGATCAAGTAGAAGGCCTATCGTAGGGTCTCTCGACTGTTGAGCATAGTCCATGACTAACTTCATAAGCAAGCCATTATCAGCTATAAAGCGCCCCCGTACAAAACCAGTCTGAAATGGATTGATTAGGTTGCCAGCACATTCGATCACTCGACCATTAAGAAGGCGAGTGAAGACCTTTGCATCCGTATTTATCAGTGAAATCGGACGCCAGTTGCTTAATTCAGAGAGCTGGCCCTTCTTGGGGAGGAGCGAGACAATGGTGTCCTGCCAAGATGGAGGGAAGACAGCTCTAAGTAAAGCATCATTGTAAACCATGACAGCGGTGGATTGGCAGACAGGATGCAGAAACAGAAGACGGAGAATCTCATAAGGGAGGCCATCCTTACCCGGGCTGCTGCGTTGAGGGCAACGAGAGACACCGGTGAGGAGGTCATCCAAGGTGAAAGCAGATTGGAGTGTTTCCTGTTGTATCCGAGAGATCTCGAGTTCCGGAGGAAGAGACGTAAGCAAGCTATCAATAGCGGCTTGTTCAACATCTTCAGGAGCGTAGAGGTGCTGGTAGAAGCTGGACGCTGCGTCTAACATGTCCTCCTTGGTGGTACTTATCTCCCTCGTGTTCGGGTGAATCAATGGCGGGATCAAGTGTTTTGATGAACGTTGCGAGACTGTTCGTTTTAAAAAGCCTGCAGACAGTTCGCCAAAATCACGCCATCTTATGCCTGCTCGAAGTGCAAGTGTATCAACCTGATATTCTTGAAGGGAACGGAGCTGATGGTCAACTACCTGCTGTAAAGGTTGGTACTGTGCGGTCAGATCTGGACGAAGCAATAGTTGCTTTTGGATCTTGTTGCGTTTGAGATGAAGCAACCGTTCAGCTCGCTTGAGGCAGAAAGCCTTTTTCCTGGAGTGACTTTGAGCCACACGAGTAGCTGTTGCTTTAAACTCTTCCCATCTTTCTTGAGGAGATATGGTAGGAGACAGAGCAGAAGCAGTTACCATAATTGCAGCATGGAGCTTGTGACAAAACTTGGAATCCATCGCCAGTTTGGGGTGAGCTCTCCAGTGTCCTTTGCCGGTACTCTTGGTTGTGTCAATTGAGGAAGCCGACATTAACTGTACCGTAGAGGTTAACAGAAAGTGGTCTGTCCAAGAGGGATTGATGTAAGTGACGCGGCCATGTGACCGAAGAGGAGCAATATCGTTCGACAAGAATATGTAATCAATACACGATTGCTGAATACCACGACAAAATGTAGGTTGGGAGGAAGAGTGATCCGGTGTGACACCATCTTTAAAGTTGTTAGTCACAAATTGAATCCACTCAGAAGGAGCATGGTTCCGACGAGAGCCCAAACTAGAGGGGGCAGAGAAAGGGTGCGTATAGTTGAAATCGCCTAACAGGATATGGCGAGATGGATTAGGCAAGGAAGTGTTATCGGACGAGAGTAAGCGACTGAGGTTGGTCAGAAAAGGAAATCGAGCTTGACGGAATGCAGGAGCATAAACCACTGTGATGTAGATGGAATCAAAAATACCCGTGGAGTGAGCAACTTTGATAGAAATCCACCTGCCACAGTCGCTTTTCGTGATGTCAGAAATAAGTAAATCAGGGTTAAAAACAACAATTCCACAATGCTGGGTCCAGATGCTATGTTTAGCCTGGAATTGCATATGAAAGGTGTTTTCGATAGATGCAGTTTCAGCGTGAGTTTCTTGTAATGTCAAAACATCTACGGCAGTAGTACGTAGATAGCGAATAAATTGTTTGCGAATATTAATGTCGCTGGTCTTGCGAAGGCCACGACAGTTGATGGATCCAACATTGAGTTTAAAAGAGTTGGGAGTGGGTTGTGAAGGAAGTTGGGTTGAAAGATAGTGATCACCAAGATAACTATCTTGTGTAGGTGTAGATGATAATAAAGTGGATGACATATAAAGTTGTTTTTTTTTTGGTGGTTTTCAAAGATTTTCTACTGTTTTTGGTGCGATTATACTAATTTTTTTTTCGAGGAAGTTGGTGAGAGGCAGACTAAAGAAGAACAGAAGACTGTTCTAAATCATCATTCTCAACTTGATCCTCGTCCCCGGAGATCTCCATTGCCGACTCATGTTTAAGGTTTTTCTTATTTAACGGACATTGGCTATGGTTGGTCTTGCGATGGCTCGTGCTTCCGCATTTACAGGATTTTGTCTGCTGGGAGGGCACAACAAACTCCTCCAAATGGGCTGGGCGACGACCTGTGCTGCGGGTTGAACGGGATGAAATCGGATCTGAATCAGGTTCTAAGATGCTGATAGGAACTGAAGGAACAAAAGTATCAGATTCTACCTGAGGAGTGTCCTCAATGACGATCACAGAGGCCTCGGGTGTTGTTTCAACAGTGGGTGTGACACTAGGCTCCTTCTGCAGGGCAACCTCTACAGCCTTAGTGACAATCAGTTGGCTAGGTTTCATCGGAGCATGCTTGGGATCAATGCGCTCGCCCCTTCTACGCTTGTTCGACGTACTATCATCTGTGCTGATTCTGAAGCAGTTACGAGCAATGTGACCAGTATTGCCACATTGATAACAGCGGCGTTTTTCTGTGGGAGCTTTAGTACACTCTTTACGATAGTGACCAGTTTCTTTGCAGTAAACACAATGTTTACCCATATTGGTCCAGGTGCCAAGGCAGAATGTGTTGTCGCCTTCCAGTGGGATCTTATATGTCAATGATTCATAAGTCTTGTTGTTATCGTTTGGTCGCTCGAGGTACACGTGACCATTCCCCGTGAACCAACATCCAGACCAGTCGTCGAGATATAAGGTCATTTCGCGAACAATACCGTAACGACTGAGGTTGTTCAATAAGGACTCCTTTAAACGCTTACTTTCCCAAATAGGGAGTTTTGTCAAATTAACCTTAAGCAAAGCCCGATCAGGGTGAATTGCAGGTGAAGCGTAAATTTTTTTCTCATCAACGATGATAGGTTGACTAGTAGCTATATCACATGCCTCTTTAGAAACTAAAGATATTTCAATAATAGTGCCTGAATGGTCCTCTGACGAAGTCAGACCGAGACCTACACCAAAAGGAAACTTTTCACTTAATTTGAGAGCGATCTCAGATCTTAAATGAGAGAAGTTTTTAGGAACATGATAAAAAACAGAATGGTCTGTTGTTCCAGTCTTATGGACTAATGAATGAGTGTTATCATTATTATGACCATTAAAGGTCGAAGAGCGATATAAAACCGTTTCTTTACGGTTACGTGATAAAACTGCAGCCGCAGCATAGCTCATTGCTAGTGGCTTAGGCGGAAAAGACGATGAAGACGATGAAGACGATGAAGACGATGAAGATGATGAAGCGGATGGAGCAGATGAAGCGGATGAAGGAAGTGAAGAAGAAGAAAGAGTGGAGCGCGGTATATGCGGTGGCAGCTGCGTATCAGGAAGGGACTCAAGAGAGGCAGGAGGGTTTGATGTGGGGTTGTCTGGCGGCAACGACCCAAAAGTGTTCTGGAGCGGAGGAACCATGTATCAGTTTGCAAAGGGAAATTAGCTCTCAAGACTTAGAAGAGATGGATAGGTAATACTTTTAATGATGTACTCACTATCTTTGGAATATCTAACGTCTATTGTAGATTCTTGTCAGTTTGGGCCACTTTTTTAGACTCTGAAATAAGTCGCAATAGACTTTACCACCGTGTTTGGACTATGAACAACCATTTTACCACATATCATATGTCCGAACTAATTCGCCAACAAGGTGAGCTTCGACATTATTCTTGTCGATCACTAGAAAGAACTATCCAAAAGTTTAGCAATCTTTGTAAATCAAAGTCAAGACCAGATAGGGAAACGGAAAACTTATTAAGACGCCTTAACTTTTTCAAAGAATTTCAAGTTCAAATGCTCCAGAAAAGCATACTTCCTTCAAGACTTGAACCTAGTGATCGCTTTTTTGACTATCCGGGTGATATCAATCATGTACTACCGCAGCTTTGGGCCAAGTTTACATCAGTGAATCTTGACTTTAAAACCATGTTGTACGACATATCTAAGGACAAAATTGTACTTGCTTTACGTCGATTCTATGCCAGACATCAGTTACGGGTTCGTGGGTCAAAGGTCGTACAAATTCAATTAGCTGCCCGTATGTATCAAAATGGCCTTGTATATCAATCAAGATACTACCGATCATACAATCCTCACTTGAAGAGAGCCAACAATTTTGTATTATTTTTGTCTACAGAAGCTGGACAGTAAGTTTATATTAAAGAATTCGGATCATTACTTTTAACTCACATTCCTAATTCTATAAAGACGTCACTCTTCATGGTACGTAGGTGAGGTGATCGGATTCTTTACACAAACGGTACATGGCACTCTTCGTTTCCTGGCACTTATATCTGCTGTTCGGGAAAGCAGCCTGGATCAGTTTGGGGTGCCTATGGTCACTCTGTTTGATAGTAACACTTCCGGAAAGGTTATGATTTGCTTAATGGAAGATATTATCAGCGTTGTTGGCTTTGTCCGGTACAGCCACACCCCATTGGAATAAAAGCTGGTTTGGCCAAATGCCCTATACTATAAGAAATTTGACAATTTTAAATGTGGTAAAATCAGTAACATGTAAACCGCTTTTTATAATAATAATTGTGTATTCCAAACGTATATGAGACGTGTACCGTGTACTTGTAGTAAAATGTATTCAATCTGCTTCCATGCGCATCTGTCAAAAGTAGTTTGTTTAATAGAAAGTAGTTAAATTGAAAAAAAAACGAATGAAAAGAAAAAAAGGGACAATCAAAGGATGAAGATCAGTTTTATGAAAGATCCTCCTTAGAACAACATAGAAAAAATCGCAGTCACTGTCCAATTAAATCAATTTGTTCTGATCGATCACCTTGACTTTTTCTCTTTTTTACTTTTTTTTCTCTTTACCCTTTTTACACTTTTCCTCTTTTTTCTTTTTGCCCTCTTTTTCATCTAGTTGCTCTTTTCATTCCTCATTACTTATTGGTCGTCCTTATTTTTTTTAACTAATTCATCTCAATCAGCCCATATTAATTGTGTTGATTGATTATAGACCTAAGATTTAAATTGATACACTTGATATCATACCGATGATGTTCGATCATGAATCAATATTCTGCATACATCCAGTTAATAACTATGCTTTTTTACTAGAGCCTGGTGTTACTAAAATAATGCAGAATAAGACTTGTATGCTTTAATGATTTGCGATTGATAATTTTCCTTGCCTTACTGTTTTTTTGATAACATATACTTGAAATCAAGTTAAGAGTTGACGAAAGCTCATTTAAATCAGTATTAAAAAACTTTTACTACCTTTACCATAGAATCAGCCAACATGTTTTTACTGCAAACTGACCTAAATCATTCTGATAACATATTGCTTATTCACCCTAGATGATATAAAAATCAATCCCTTTGCGTCGAAATGTATATTACTCGAATACCAAATCATAATGGACTACTGCTGACAAATAAAGAACAAACACTACTCAGTTAATATATAATTTGAAATGATTAGTTCTTCAACATGTTTCGATTTATCACAAGAGTTTTTCTCACTGCAATGGTCATTGACGCAAACATATATCAGTAACTTTTTTCAATGAAATCACAGTTTACTACCCAAATTCAATATTTTATACTTGGACTTTATTGATCTGTTTGCGTTATCCCATCATTCTGTTATGCAATAGTAGACAACTATTTACAAGATCCCAAACACAATAAAGTAGATCTGTTGAATTGCGTAGTAAATATTATCAATGTGAGCTCATTGAGGTGAGCTAATGCTGAGTGTCTTTATTATGACATCTGTGGTTCTGCATTAGCTAAAGGATCAAGCTATTGAGCGCTTGATGAGAAAAGTTGTGTCTTTCTAAGCATCTTTATCTATATAGTTAGTTGGTTAGTAATACTTTAGGAGATGTCATATGGTCTTTCTTAATAGTTTGTATGGCTTTGTGAACTAATCCATTCTTCGCGTAAAGTGCAGTACATCTCTTCATAGGTATAAGGTATAGATAAATATATGCCAATCCTCTTTTATATCATTTCCGATTAGATTACCTCACTTATCTACCAAATCTACTTGGACAAATGCTTTTAATACCTCTTTTTTTTCAATTTAACAGATTCAAGTTGAACTTATCAGGAGTGAGAAGATAGTGATCACTTACACTGAGAATACATGCGATCGTAATCTAATTCGATGCAAAGGAAAGACATTATCATCTCGATTTTACTTCCATTCAGTCTTATTGGTGGATGTATGTTTTCTCATCCTTTAGAACCACACTAAACACTAAACTATTTCTCATGACCTCATTTTTCTTTTCCCTTTCTTCCTTTTGTTGAAAATGCACAGTAAAAGGCTACCTTTATTCCGTATATATCGATCCATGAAGTGATTTGAATGAGTTATTTGTTCTAATATCTGCTCACTTATGGTTAGTTCAAATCCGTAGTATGTTGTCTATTACCTATACCTGTATTCCAAGTTGCTTATCTTCGAAATACCTTAAATTGTATCCCTATTACAGTAGAAGAGTCGGTCTTGTTCACCTTTGTTTCCAATGCTAACTACTATCTTAGGAATTAGCTACATGTACCCAATGCAAAGTTGTCATTCTTAAAGAAACAAATCTCTTTTACCTTATCGGTGAATTGTATGGCACCGCTTTTGTAATGGTCTATCATTAAGTTCCAGGTATGTTAAATATCGATTAAGTGGCTTTTGTTTGCTTATATTAAAGCTGTCATTCTTAACAAATACGTGGCTCTATATGGTATCGGCTTACTTTATACATTCAAATTCTGCTCTTATTTTCAATCCATGAACAGTGTCTTGTTGTATGGTTTGTCGTTATATCTTACACTTCTGGTGAATGTTTATCTCCTACATGCTAATGCTGAGGATATGATAATTTCAAGGTCTTCAAGTTGACTTTCATCTCCATTACTTGTGTGTTCTCTGGTTATTTGCAATGTCGTATGTGTGTCTTTCTACATCGCATATGCTGAAACCGTGGACCCAAATGCATTTTCTGGTCATTTATAGTCGAAGCAGCCTTCTATAAGCCTAGTTGTACAAAGGTGATGATTGCCTTACAACTGTCGTTTATTGGTATGGACAAACTACTCTTTAAAATGTATTTCATTAACCACATTTACTTCAGAAACAACTAATCTTCATAAGCGCGGCTGTTTCTTTGGCTTACCTTGTCAACATGTTGACAACATTCCCATGTCGAGTTGTACATCCTCGCTCATTGACCCCATCATGCCGATCCCAGTAGGTTCATGTTGTTGCATCTTCGAGATCTTGCTGTCAGTAACGCGGTTTGGCTTTGCCAACGAGCTTTGGTGACTTTGATACTCCTCATGAATGAAGGAAAAAAAATTGATTTTAATTTTGGAATTTATTGTTTTAGCGACGCCTTCTCAATATAAAGCTTTTACTTGTAGACGACTCTATAGACTATGCTCTGTTCTCATACTTCAAGATCTCTATTCCTTAAAGGAAGAAATATCAAATCAGCGTTGAAGCTTGAATTTCGTTAGTGTAAGGCATCCACTGAGACATAGCTCTCATATAAATTCTGTATTGTTTATAGTCAGTCACAACTTTACCCCCTATCATGATCAATCCATCAAAGGTCAATCTAAACAAATCTTTAATTCCATGCATTGACTGTTTGCTGTACACTATTATTGTAATTACCATGTGCTTTTATAAGAATTTATCAAAGGAAATCTCTAAACCATCGCTAAAAGAATATCATTTTAAAAGTGCTACAAGGATGTACCTATATATATATAATACCCGATTTCAATGTCTCTAAAATAAATCTATTTCATTAACCCATTCCAACTATTGGGCTTTCATTATAAGCAATCCTAAATAGGCCTTCTATATAAGGTTAGTCTATATCCGGTCATTCTCTAAACCTCTGACGAATCATATTATCCATCAAATGCCTTTCGGAGTATCACTATTCGTGGAAATAAATACGGAATTGAATATCATTGGTCAGGAGGTACTTATTCCGTAATATCTAAAGCCTTTGATTAGTTAAAATACGTCTCTTTATGGGAACAGATGTTCGAATCCCCCACTTTTGCACACCGCCTTGATGTAAATTACTCAAATTTTTTGAATGTCACCAATTAAAGATGTCCCAATGAGAAATCTGTGTTTACGAACTTTTTTACTCAAATCTACGCACTCTTACACACTTAATACTTTCCCCGTGAGCTGTAGTATATATAAACAATTTTGGATTACCAATTATGACAACATGAATAAGTATGCAGATTTGTGTTTAATAAATATGTTTAGTAATCTAATATATCTATTATATTAAAAAGATAAAATCGTAAAACCCCAAATAGGAAGGTGTGACTGTCTCAATTTTTTGACCTTGATTTTAGCTGACAAATAAGTGATTACAGGAACAAATATCAAAGTTGCTTTTTAACTATTTGACATATTATTATTTTCAAAGTACTACTTGAGCCCAATAAAGATGAACAACCAAATGATATTGAGTCCTGACTATATATTGAAACTTTAGATATGTTTATTCACTATAATCATGAAAATGAGCAAGCTCGAAAAAGAGCTAGAATTACACGTATTTCACGTGATCAACCTATTATTTGCAGTAGTTGCAATGAAGAGGGACATAGTCGTAGCACTAGCAGATTTTGTAGATTATATTCTGCAAGCATTTCTGCGAATCAAAACCTTGGTGCTGCACAAACTGATCATTGTACAGAATGCTTATCTGAAGTACACAGCTTGAATCACTGTCCAATTTTGTTTTATGCAAATAATCCTGAGATGAGTGCCTTTAAAATAGCTCAAGATCCAAGCAAAGTGACTCAAATTACTCGACATGACTCTGGAAGAATGAAGATTGAGTGTTCTTTTTGTCATGCCATGTTATGGATTGATGAGAGAGCCACTTATTAAAAGTCAAACCCTGTCTTCCAAATATGTTGTGGCAAAGGAAAATTCGTCATGAAAGATTTTGAGCCCTTACCTCCTTTGCTAACTGATCTTCTGACAAAAAAAGATCCTGTCTCTGTTGAATTTCAAAGTAACATCAGAGCTTACAACAATGCTTTGTCATTTACTTCTTTGGGTGTCAAGTTGGATCATGCTGTCAGTAATGAGAGAAATGGTGCTTATGCTTTTCGCATTCATGGAAACGTCTATCACCGTATTGGAACTGCTTTGTATCCTGAAAATGGAGCATCTCCAAGCTTTGCTCAAATATATGTTTATGATGCGGCCAATGAGTTGGATAATCGAAAAAGTAAAATGCCATTTCTTTCTGTTGACACCTTGCAAAAACTCCAAAGCATGATGCATCATGTCAACCCTTATGTTAGAGACTTTAAAACAATGGCTGATCTTGATAAGGATACTCCAGGAGGCTTAGCAGATATCAGTATGGTCTTTAGGTCGGAAGGCACACCTGATCCCCGTCGCTATAATACGCCCACTCATAGTACTGAGATAGGCGTCCTTATCATAAACTCAGACGATCATCGAGATGTCAGTAAGCCTACACATCGTGATGTTGTTATCCGTTTGAAAGGGGACACACCCAACGAGAATGGACTCCAATCCATAAACGAAATTAATCAACATTATGACCCTATGCATTATGTTTTGATGTTTCCTCATGGACAGCCAGGTTGGAATATCAGCATGCGTACTTCTGATGGCTCAACAAAAGCAACTATAATGCAATTTTATCGATACCATCTCATGATCAGACAAGTCTCGCCCAGTCAGCTTCATCTATTTAAGCATTTGTTTCATCAATATGTAGTAGATATGTATGCAAAGATGGAACAAGAGCGATTAAACTACTTGCGTCACAATCAAAATTCTCTTAGATGTGAGCTTTACACTAATTTAAGAGACGCTGCTGAAATTGATGATGCTGATATGGAATCTGTTGGTCAAAAAGTAATCTTGCCATCGTCTTTTATTGGTAGCCCTAGACATATGGTACAGCTATATCAAGATTCAATGAGCATAGTTCGTAGATTCGGAAAGCCCGATCTATTTGTGACATTTACTTGCAATCCTACTTGGATTGAGATTACCAGAGAACTACAAGCCAATCAGACTAGCAATGACCGACCTGACCTTTGTAGTAGAGTGTTTCATATGAAATTGAAACAACTCATGAAGGATTTGACTGTCAATGGTGTTTTTGGAAAAGTGATCGCTCATATGCATGTGATTGAATTTCAAAAAAGAGGGTTGCCACATGCCCATATATTGCTGATACTTTCCCCTGATGATAAGCTCATTGAAGAGGATATAGACAATGCCATTTCGGCTGAAATTCCTGACAAAGAACAAAATCCACTCCTCTATGAGACTGTCACCAAAAATTTGATGCACGGACCTTGCGGTCTTTTGAATACATCTGCGCCATGCATGAAAGACGGCAAGTGCTCAAAAAACTTCCCTAAAGCCTTCAACGCTACTACACGTTTTAGAATGGAACAACAAGGTGGTTATCCAGAATATCGCAGAAGAAATGATGGTAGATCAGTCAAAAGAAAGGGAATTGATCTTGATAATCGATGGGTGGTTCCTCATAACCCTTACTTGACAGTCAAATACAATGCTCACATCAATGTTGAGATTTGTGCTACGTTTGTTTCTGTCAAGTATGTATACAAATACGTGTACAAAGGGCATGTTAGGGTTTAGGTCGATGCAACTAAGAAGGATGAAATTCAAAAGTTCATTGATGCTCGATATGTGTCAGCTGCTGAATCGTGTTGGAGATTGTTTTCTTTTCCATTGCATGATGAATATCCTCACCACCAACGGTTGTCAATCCATCTTCCAGATCAACAACCTGTATATTTCGATGGAGACAGCAGTGTTGATGACGTCCTTAATCGCAACCAAAAGAATACAACTTTGACAGGTTGGTTTGAGGCCAATAAGGAGTATGAGTTTGCTCGCCAGCTTTTGTATATCGAGTTTCCTGAGCAATTTGTCTGGAAAAAAGAGAAAGATCGAAGCTTTTGGAAGCCTAGAGAAAGAGGTCAAGAGGGTACTATTGGCAGAATATACGCTATTTCACCTAAGGATAGTGAAAAATACTGCTTGCGTATGTTGTTGTACCATGTTCGTGGAGCAACCAGCTTTGAAGATCTGAAAACTGTCAATGGCATATGCTATTCAAGCTTCCGTGAATCAGCTCATGCTCTTAACCTTTTAAAGGATGATAATGAATGGATCACCTGTCTTGAAGAAGCTTCACATTACAAGAATGCTGCTTCTTTAAGGAATTTGTTCGTGGTAATCATGGTGTTCAACTCTCCATCCGAACCATTCCAACTTTAGAACAAGTTTCGTGATGATCTTTCGGACGATTTTCTCTACAAGAAACGTCTATTGCTGCCCAATATTGAAGTAGAAATGGATCAGCAAATTTATGATTGCGCTCTTTTGGATATTGAAGAAGAAATGCAACATTATGGCTTTTCGTTGACAAATTACACTGGCTTCACTTTACCTTCGGCTGATCCTAGAAATATTTACAATGGATTGTTAACCGAAGACCAAATGTTGGAACCTTTGATCATTAGGGAGCATTTGATCATGAATGCATTAGCATCCCTTGAACCTGAACAGCCTCTGACATTCAATGAAGATCAACAAGCTGTATTCAATCGAATTATGCATCTTATTAGCAATCAAAACACGATTGAACCAAAGATCATATTTCTTGATGGGCCTGGAGGCACTGGCAAAACTTATTTGTTTAACGCCTTGCTAAATGTTGTAAGAAGAGAGCATGGTATTGCTTTGTCTGTAGCATCAAGTGGAACAGCTGCTCTTTTGTTAAAGGGTGGTAAAACGGCTCATTCACTTTTTAAAATTCCTTTGAGTTGCAATCAGTTCTCTATGTGCTCAATTACCCCTACCTCTGCTACTGCAAAGCTTATTACAGATGCAAAATTAATCCTATGGGATGAAGCATCCATGATTAGCAAAGACATTTTGGAAACTGTAGACAGGTCATTGAAAGATATATGCAAGCAAATCAATCCTGCTCTCAAAGATGTTCCCTTTGGCGGTCGTGTGATTGTTTTTGGTGGCGATTTCAGACAGGTCTTACCAGTCATCCCTAAAGCATCAAGAGCTGATATCGTAGCACAATGCATAAATCGATCATTTTTAGTGGAAACACTTTGATCGAACTGCAACTACGTATCAATATGCGTGTTCAGGCATCTCTCGAATCAGGCAACACCGAACAAGCTACAAGGCTAAAGAACTTTTCTGACTACCTTTTGACTGTAGGAGATGGCTCCATCCCATCATTGAATCCAGAAGGTGCAATCCAAATAGACCAAAGCATGATAATTAGCGGCAGCAATGTTCTGAGATTAGCTGATACTGTTTTTCACCAATTCCAAAGTACGGCCTACCTGCAAGACAAGAACAAATTCCTCACCAGTCGAGCAATTCTTACTTCCTTAAACAGTAATGTTAACAGGATCAATGAATGCTTGCTGAATCAATTTGAAGGCAATTGTCATACTCTGTTGAGCTCTGATGAACTTTGTAAAGCAAATGGAATTGATATGCTGAGATATCCAATTGAGCTACTTCAACAAGATCGAATCTGGAAGCCTGCCTCCTCACTGTCTTAGGTTGAAAGTGGGATGTCCAATAATGTTGTTGAGAAATCTAAATCCATCAAAAGGCTTAGTCAACGGTACGAGGTTGATTTGTTTGTCAATTAACACCAAGGTTATCCAAGCTGAAATTGCTACCGGTAGTCATGCAGGCGATATAGTCGTAATTCCTAGAATTCCTATCGAATCTCAACCTGAGCAAATCGGTATTCACTTTGAACGTCTTCAATTTCCTGTACGCTTAGCCTTTGCCATGACAATTAACAAATCCCAAGGTCAGACTTTAGATTTTGTTGGTTTATATCTGCCTTCCCCTGTCTTCTCTCATGGACAACTCTATGTAGCAATGTCCCGTATTCGAAACCCTCACTCTATCAAAATAATGATTGATCATCAATATAGAAGAAAAATAACAAATGCAACAAGCAATATCGTCTACAAAGAAGTCTTTGACTATTAATAAATATTTTTTCTCTAATAAATATACATCTTATCAACTCAATCTCATATATATCATCTTTAGGTCAACACCGTCTTATTAGATTAAATCTTAGAAGCTGCCCCAGAACCCAGGTTTTTTTACCAAAGCAAAGGTTTAAAATACACGAAGCGCAGCGTAGGGGCTATTTTATACCGTCGCGAAGGTTCAAAAAAAATTTGGGTAGGGCCCCCACATTGTCATGCTATTCGGATTAGCCAAAACAGCCCACTGCGAAGTGCAAGCCGGTTTCAACAGCGAAGCGGGCAAACCTTAGTGAAGGTTGATAAAATTTACCATAGCGCAGCGAAGGTCAAAATTTTATCACCGCAATGGCGGTTTGACTTGAAACAGGCTTGTTTAATACTAAAAATATAATAAAATTCTGTTTACTTACCATATTAGAACGACATCTAAGAAATTCCTTATCAGATTCAGATAATTTCATCCACCTAATCGGCTGATGCATCTCTACTTGCATAAATTTAAAATCTGTAATAAAGTTTCAATAACAACGGAGTAATTAAAGAGGTACGTGCTTCGTGATGCATAAAATAGCAATAACAGATATACATGTACCTGTATGTTGCGCATGTACATGATGATTATGCCTTTCAATGTACATATTCACTAGCCGACCTACTCGCTACGCTCGCTTACAGTCGTCGTCGCCTGTGGTTTCGATCCTGGCAACCTCCCCCCCCCACATCCACCCCCCCCACACACACACACCACACACCTCCCCACACCTCCACCAATTGATTCTTATAACTGGGTTTACTTAAAGTCTAAAATGGTTGTAATTTATTTAATTCAGAAGTAGTTCGGGATAAATGATATTTTCTATTTTGTTGTAGTTAGTGTTATCAGAGTTTGGTTGATGAAGAATATGAATTCCCTTTAGGTTAGTTGACCTTGATAGAGCAACATATAGTTGTCCATGAGTAAAAGTAGGGTTACGCAGATCAATTCCAACATTTTTTAATGATTGGCCTTGTGACTTATTGATAGCCATTGCAAAGCTTAGCTTTACAGGGAATTGCTTTCGTGTAAGGATAAAGGGGTATTCATTTTCCAATGTTGATAGTTGAATTCGAGGAAATACTTCTATTTGTTCGTTTTCTGAACCATCTTCTTGCAACACAGATACTATTAACGTGTACGAAAGGATATTTTTTACAATAAGCCTTGTACCGTTGCATAAGCCTTTTTGAGGATTTAAATATCTTAATAACATAACAATACATCCTTTTTTCAATGTAAGTTTTGCAGGTCAGAAGCAGGGATGGTTAAGAGTCTGAAGATACTCCGGAGCTAAGCGGTGTACTTCGTCATTTTCTTGGTCTGATGTATCGGCAGTATCGGCAGAGAGCAAGGTTATTGAATCCCCAGGCATGAGATCCAGCATCATTTCGTTTAAGCTATCAACAACTGAGTTTCGTGTAGTCAAAATAGCTGATTTAAAAAAGAAATGAGGGTTTTCTAATGACCGATCAAGATCTTGTTTAGGATATATCTTGGAAATCAGCTCTTCAAGTGAAAGCGTTTGCGATATGTAGTCCGAAAAAGAGATGTTTTGATTCTGAAAACTTATATGATGCGTAATCAAATCTAGCCATTTCTTAAAATGAGCATCGTTAGAGGTTGTTCCTCGGACACGCATGTTAATTCGAAGCTGTATAACAGTTATTCTTGACCAAATGTACGAAATTTTGATTGAAACAACAACAATCATTGCACGATTACTGTTTTTAATAACCGGAGGGATTTGAGCGAAATCTCCAGCCAACACAACAGGTATACCACCAAACGGCTTTTCTTTACCACATACATCTTTCAGGCTTCTATCAACGGCTTCAAAACCAAGTTTGTTTTGCATTGGAACCTCATCCCCGATAATCAAAGTTGTTCTTCTTAACAAATCAGCTAGTTGTCCTTTCTTTGTTAGATAACAGAGAGAGGTCCCGTTGATTGTTATAGGTATCTTAAATCTGAAATGAGACGTACGTCCACCAGAAAGAAGCAAAGAAGCAATACCAGAAGAAGCAACGCACAGAACAATCTTTTCTTGACTACGAAAGTAGTTGCAAAGAGCATTATAGACAAATGTTTTACCAGTACCTGCTGGACCATGAAGAAAATAGCAAACGTTTTGAGAGTCAGATGAAATTGTACTGTCTGTTACAGAATGCTCAATGCCATTCACTACAGTATCCAAAGCATTCTTTTGGTCTTAGTTAAAAAGAGCATATTTTTATTCATAAGCTGCTTTTTCTAATTCGACATCATACGCAAGTTGTTCATTTATCAATCTGTTTAATGATGCTCTTTGTGAATTGGCCAATACATCGAGATCATTAGTCCAATCATTTTTGTATGATGGCATGTGACATGTCTCTAAAGAGGAACCAAGGCGGCCGAGCTTTTCATCCAACAGAAATAAGCCATAATCCTATTCAGATTGACCTTTGTAAAACAGGCTGTCATCAGTTACTGTATACTTTTCGTGGTGTTGGCCCGGAAACAGAGTTTGTAGCTTATGGGCTAAATCATCACAGATGTTGACACAGTATTCTTCCCAAAGCAATGCAGGGTCAATCAATTGACCAAAAGTCAAAGCAGTGACGAACAGGTTGCGAAGAGAACTGCCAGTTGAAAACATGACAGCTTCATTAAAGCAATGGTTCCATTCCTTGTCATCTTCTATCAAATGAATCTTTAAACAAGCTTGCATAAACGTTTCACACTGCATGCCATTCACAGTATGAAGCTCTTCGAAAGACTTTGATCCAGCTACATTTGTCAACAGCAATCGAAGGTAGAACCTTTCACCAGATTGTGGACTACAATATGGTACTCTACCAATTGCAAATCCTCTTTGTCGATGCTTCCACACTCTATCTTACTTATTCCAAATAAAATACTGCGGAAAGTCTTGATACAGATATTTTTGAGCAGTTGGATTGTTTGGGTAATAAGCAAAGTATGCCATTAACATAGTGCGACTGTTGGCAAGAGTGTCTCGGAGCTCAGAGGGAGTGGCATCCTCAGGAAAGTATACTGGCTGCTGATTGGGAAGATGTAATGCCAAAAGTGTAACTGTCGGATCTTCTTCGTGAATTTTGTACTCAAAAATGCGAGCAAAAGCTTCCGTGGGACCGATGTAGCGACCTTGGAGATGTCTTTTAATCTCGTTCTCAGTATCGCTCAATTTTAGCGTCGTTCTATCCAATCCTTTATAAACGTATTTGTTTATATACTTGATGGCTTTTACGCTTTGGCAGGATCCAACATTAATATGCCCTTTGAACTTTTTTGATAGGTATGGGTTGTATGGTACAATCCATCTATTATCAATGACAACAGATTCATTACCTTGTCCCAAAGGATTGCGGATAGAATACTGCGTGCTTGGATCAATAGACCTTGTTCTTTTATACAAAGGATAGCCATCATCAGTGGTGACAGTTTGCTCAGTAAATGTCTTGGGAAATCTCTTAGAGCATTTCAAGACTCCATTTGCATCTTTGACCATACATGGAGACTTTGGATTCAAGTTACCGCAAGGCCCATGGACCATGTTTTTGGTAACTATCTCATAAAGCTCAGGATCACTTTCCTTCGAAGGGATCTCAGCCGAGATGATCCAGTCAATTTCGTCAGCGAAATGGATGGCGTGGGACGAATCCAAAAACAAAAGCAAATGAAGATGAGGAAGACCTCTTTTTTGATACTCTATTGTTCGAGCCAAACACATTCTTCACTTTCAAATCTTTCAACAGTTCTTTCACTTTCAAATCAAACACTCTAGCAACCAAATCTGGTCGATCAGATGCATTTTGACCAGGTAACAATTCTCTTTGGATCTCAATCCAGCGAGGATTAGCTGTGAATGTGATGAATTAAGAAGGCTTTCCGAAATAACGAACAATAGCCATTGAGTCTTGGTATTGCTTAGCCATAAATCTTGCTTTGCCTGTATAAGAACTTGGCAAGATGGAGCGTTTGCCCAAAAAAGTAGCATCCACATCCTCAGAGATAAGCGCATCTTGCACACCATTGTAGGGGTCAGCACGAATATTTGATTGATGCGTTTTGATCCAGTCTAATTTCGTTTGATCGCAAATGGCCCAAACATCAACCAAATATTGCTGGAAAAGTCTTTTTGCGTAAACAAAGTAGGAAATTCTTGCTGTCTTTGATGAAGTCGGAACCTGTAGTATGCTCTTTGTGTGAAGCGACTGTCTTGACCATCCAATCTTAGCCCCAGTTCCAGCCCAAATCTCTCATTGGAAACAGCAATGTGTAATGCAAGGGCATATACAACGCATGAGTTTGTTAGATAGTGGAAAAAGAAAACTCTTCCTCAGAATGACGAAGATAAATTCGAATTATTCTGAAGCTATCAGAGGAGCTCTCATTTGGTAAGATAGCAGCTACCTCATTGGCTGTAGGCACATTTTCAGTTCTTCTATCTTTACCAGCCACTAATTCCATCTTCAATGATGGATAAACACGAATGAAAGACTGTTCTTCTGTTGTTTTTTAAAGAAACTCATGTGCAGTCTTATAAAGTCCTACATAAGGATTGCATTGATGAAGCTCTGTGGTCAATCCTTGGATTGGCTCATTGTCCAAGTCCTCATTGTTTGCAGCTCGAATTGATGCTGCGTATTCAGGGTCAAAGATATAGAGTTGTGCATATCTAGCCTGATTAGTATTCTCAGCTGGAATTGGCCCTTGAGTGCGGTACATTTGGCCATGAATTTGGAAGGGCATGTTGGTGAGATTGCTGTTGCTAACTGCACAACGCAAAGAAGTGAAAGCGAATGCAGCATTAAAGCGTCTCAAATTATTTTTGAAATGCTGTCCGCGGGAAGTGACGTCCTCATACAATCCCTTCACATAGGAGGGTGGATCTTTCAGCAAATCTACTTTGACAGCACCAGCCTTGCAACATGACATCCAAAAAACATTATTTTTGGTTGAGTTGGAAGGTAACTCGGCCTTCCAGTGCTTAGCACCACATTTGTCGCAACCTTGATCCATTAAACCTAAATCGAATGGCTGGAGGCGAGAGAGCTCAGAAATATAGGCTGCAGGCAATTGAGTTCTTCGGCCTCGAGATCTAGTTTCATTGGCATTAGTTACACGGCTGTTGTTTCTCAAAGTTCGTTGTCTACGTTCCTATGAAATAAATCAAGTTAGTGAGATAATTTGCTGCTTAACTCTAGCTCAAATCTTACACGACAGATATCGCAAGTAACAAAAGTATTGTGTTGAAATGTTGCACCACATGTAGCGCATTCTTTAGTTTGTACGGATGTAAGAGGGTTGCTCATAGTAACGGAAAGAATATAAGCTTTTGAAGAAAGAGTAATAAAAAAATTTGAAATTAAGGGGAAGCCAAAAAACAAAACGTGACGTCAGTACTTTTATTTAATCTGTTATTTCAGTATATATTAGATTGTACGTGCTTCATTGAATTTTTCCATTTAGGGCTGCATGCATGTACGTGTGTGTTAGCTTAGTGTGTTGATCCAATTTTGTATCATGTATTGTACTGCTCAGTTTACTTTTCGAGAATGAGAA
>JAIWNI010000213.1:0-23601 GCA_025331435.1 Choanephora cucurbitarum
GATCAACAGCATCGGTGATCACCAGCATTCTGTTTCGGGCAGACATGCTTCTTGTCATGGATACAAAGCCATCCAAGTATGACCAGAAGCGTTCACAACCCTCACCATCGGTATACCCAAAGTTTGGAATATACCGAGGGTTATACTTGACTTGACAAGACATGGTATGAGCATAAGCATGAAATGCCGTTACTGCATACCAGGTGTCATTCATTGCCAAGTACGGGAAGTTAAACTATAAATCGAAACAAATGAGTTAGAGAGTGATTGACTTATCTTGATTAAATGTTTACCTCCAGGTTGTTCTTGACATGGCAAATGATATCATACATTATGCCATATTGACGGGGGCCGTTCTTCTCTTGTTGTTGCAGCAGATGCTTCACACAAGCAAGGGCATATTTGTGGCTAATGAACAAGAGGATAAGATTTCAAAGAGAATTTACAACTTCTAACGTACCCTTCACCACCATGGATATTGAGCAAGCGCTCAGGTATACCGTGTCTAGCGCATGACAACGAGAACACACCGTTTTCATCGTAACGACCCGATGAGGTGTTACGGTTGTTCTCGCTGCCAGCTTTGAAGACACTGTCTTCGATTGGATCCAGGAAGCACTATGCAAAAAAGAGGAGTAAGTTGATGTTCATAAAAAAATCCCGTTTAACTTGTTACATCGCCACGAGCTTCCTTCATTTGGCTGTCCATCTGGTCGACTTCAGCCTTGGTACCCCAAAGAGACTCCTCACCAGACGACAAAGCGAAGAGACCTTCTTCAGAAACTTCCTTTCTGTTGATTTTCTTGAGTCTCTTCAGCTGGTGGTTGCCATCCATTGTGACGAGCTTTCGCTCAGCGTTCTAGAAGGGGAGATTTAACGTAAGAAAAGAAGTGTTAGAGGTAATAGATGAAAGACTTACTTCACACCCGAGACAGGTATCAACGCTTTCAAGACCATATTTAATGGTCACCTCATCTCGGGCATAACGCACCAACTTTCTGTACAAAAAGTATACCGAATTGAGTATATCATTTGAGAGCAGAGCAACCTAGCATTAAATAAGGGTCACGGTTTGTTTAAAAGAGTGATAGTGCTCAACTTACTCTCAAGCTCAACTCTGTCTTTCGGTAATGTTGATTGCTCACGTCAACAAAACAGTGGTTGGAGATTTGACCGTTCATTTTGAGAAGGTGCAAATAATCCAACATAGCAAAATGAACGGCACGGCGGGGAGACTTAGTCTTGTTAGGCATCATCTGCTTAAGCAAGAGTTGCTTGATTAAGGGATTGCACTTGCAGTGCTCAATTTCAATTTCTTGAATGGCTTTTGATGGATACAAGAGTTAAGTGTTAAATTGTGAAACTAATAGTTGCTTTGTAGTTACCATTCAAGAAGTAAAGGGTCATCTTTACGATGCCTCGTTGACCGCAGGAACAAGGAGAAGCTTCAAACACTTCACTTTTCTTGGAGAGATCGGGCTCTCCATTCAAAGCAAAGGACTCCAAGTACCACTCTTTTGCCTTCTCGGAGTACTCGGCCCACTTTTGAACATGATCGGTCACTTGTTGAGTCATGCTATCATCGACCTCAACAAACGAACCAGAGTAATCGTCAACAAAGTCGTTGACTTCATTTGCAGCAATCTGAAGCATTCTCAGATGATGCTGCTCTACATCCTCGTTTTCCTGCATGGCTCTTCTGGCTGCTTCTTCTGTCTTTCTCTTTCTCATTTCCAAACGAGCAACCATGTACTCTTCTTCACTTTGGTTGAGTTCCTCCTCATACTCCTTGTGAATCTGCTCCAAAGTCATGGGCTTCTCTCTCTTTTGTCTCTTGTTGACGAATCTGAGCTTAGACTTTAATTGCTTGTAGGAGATACTCATTTTTTATGTTAAATTTTAGGAAAAGGAATCAATAAAAGTAAGGTACGATATACTTTCTTTTAATTAATCTTTTTTTTTTGTGAAACTATTTTTTTGTGTTATTTTTTGTGACTAACACGCAAAGCAAAAATTCAATGGAGTATTTTAGTATTCCGCTTTAGCTACAGCACCCAAAGACTTGGCAAAGAAGCAAATATAATCCCACCCTCTCTCTCTGCTTTATGGAGAATCCTTTGTTATAAAATTCAAAGCAACCTCCATTTACTATGTCAGATGTAGGGAATATGATAGAAGATCTGTGCAAATTTTCTGCCTGTAGTATCTTAAAGGGTCTTTGGATTATTCGTTAGTTCTTGTTGTCCATTTATAGAGCAAATAACAAGGCTTTTGGTTTTGATAGTAGCTGGCTTAGACGTTGTTTTAGCCAATATTAGTTTACATAGTTCTTGGTGCGGCTCTTGTCTAAGAGAAGCAGAACAACGGGACTTGAGATCTTGATATTTGAATCTTTTAATAGCAGTACTCTGGCTACTAAGTTTTAACTTTACAAAGCTTTAAAGATAGAAACTTTAGAAACATCATGTAAATTATTTGTGACCAGTTTTACTATATATGACTTATAAACAATCATAAGGAACAATGTTTTTTCCTTATTAGAAGAGAGAATGACAATTTCTTAATTGTTCCAGAACTTTTTGTTCCTAAATAGGATGTAGCTTTGACAGGAACAGCTGGGATAGAATATAGTGCTTTTTGCATAAAAATCAAAAATGTAGAACATAATCAACTTTGAAACTATTGAGGTGTATCAGAATGCCTTTATCGCAAGAACTCGATTCCGCATATAATGACTCACTAAGTAGCCTGAATTCTCCAGAGTATCATACAGATTTGGTCTAATAAATCATTCAATTCCTTCAATTAATCCAAAACTGGCACCCCATACAACAGATTCATAAGACATACATCCTTCAAATTGCATAAATTCAATCTGCAACCATTATAGAATCCTACTGATGTTAAAACTAGCTCGATCTGACTTAAATGAAACCCTTTTTGTTGGTTTTTAAGCCTAAAATTAGCCGTTGAAGAAGAACAAAGACTTCACAGGGTTTGATTTTTGCGACATACTATGTTTTTCTACTAAAAAATACTTTCTGACAAAAAAAAGTAAAAAAAAAAATTTAAAAATATGATTCCTAGCTGAAATCACTAGTTTGAGATGTCAAAATCTTCTTTTCTCGCATATTTTTTGACAACTTCACAACGAGAAGAGATATTTTTAAGAGAAACACATCAAAATAATGCCTGAAAACTCCTCTTTTAGAAATGTAAACTTGCTTGCTTTTAAGCTTCTTCAATCTCTTTCTAGATCGGTTTGAAGATTTTGGCAATGTAAATTTTTAAGGCTACATGCACTGCAAAATCAGAAAGGTAGAGCAATCCTATTGGTCAATAGGCCTTATCGTCCCGTAAAAATCAATTTGTCCGCATATAAAATGGTTAAATAGAAGGAGCACTTTTCGAAGAGATTTATTATATATATCACACAACTGCCAAACTATCTACTGAAAGACTTGACGATTCTACTGGTTTTCAGGCATCTAAGTTCAAAGTTGTTTCTCGTGATTGAGTCTTCGTCGCGGCTGGTTTTCAAAGAAGGTACCACAGAACGAGTTTGGTATATGACTCATAAATTTAAATACAACAATTCAGTGTGCTCATGACTGCTCAATTTTTTTTTTCATCTAGGTTTTAAAACATTTTATTTTTTACGACCTAAAAGCAAAGCATTAGCCACGATGTCGTTGAGTAAGACAGGGTGGCCTTGAACCAAGTTAAAGACGTCCTCATGATGAGGGTCGTCAAAATCAGGTAGAGGATCTCTTTTGTAAAAAGAGAAACCTCTTTCTATCTCTTCTGGAACGCTCTCCTCAGCTTCCAGGAACAGAATTCTTGCTCGGAAGTAGCAACCAAGAAAGATGTCAGCATCCCTACTTGATATTGAGTAACAAGAAAAAACAATCACCAGAGTTTATATTTTACCTGTAAGGAAATGCTTCATTCTTCTTTTCATGCTCATTCTTGAGCTTTTCGAGCAGTTTTCCCAAAGAAAAGAAAAAAGCAAAAGTAGGACCCATCATGCTCTGTTTAGCCCAATGTTCTTTTCTTTTGTACAGCGCAACGATTTGCTTTTTAGCTTTTATCTTTCGAGCGTGCTTTTTGTAGTATATCTGATCGCGGTTCAATTCAGCCATAACTATTGTAATATTTAATAAAGTTAAAACGTTAAATAGAAAAATTTCTTTGATCTTGCGTTAATAAACACCAAAATCAACTCAGCTCATGTTGAACATTATGCAATCTTCTGTAACTTCAAAGTAGTATACATACACTAAGTGCTTTGTCGAAATCAGAAGATGCGAGCGTATCATACACTCTGCAACTTTAAAAATGATAACCATACTAATTATTACCTCACGGATGGCACGTATCATACACTCTGCAACTTTAAAAATGATAACCATACTAATTATTACCTCACGGATGGCACGCGTACCAAATACTACCTCATAAATGGTATGCGTACCAAAAACTACTTCATAAACGGCACGCGTACCAAATACTATAATACGGATGGCACGCGTACCAAAAACTGACTCACGGATGGTACGCGTACCAGATATGACACCTCATTTACACATACCAAGTCTTCCAGCTCATTTGTAGTTCTTTTTCGGCCCAGGATAGGAAGCACATGTAAACAGTAATGTTTTGTCTCTATAGAAGTTAAAAAGAAGTCAATGAGCACGACATTGCGTGTACAGCCCAAGGAACGAAAACAAGTTTTATACACCAAGTCGTTGAAGTAATTCTCTGTGATTTCCTCAATTTAGCTATTAAGAAATGATGGATAAACTCAAAGTGGCTTCTGAAATAGCACAGCAAAAACATATCCGCTTAATGAAGGTAGAATGAATACTAAGATTATATCAAGTATGAATCAAAAGTCTTTTCTTCGTTAAAGAGCAGGCAAAATGATGAAGGACACCTACAACCAAAAGGTGGAAGAAAACAGCCTTGAGATCGCAAAGATAATGACGTTTTTTCCTTTCAAGCGTCTTAATGCAAAAGAAAAAGCAAAAAGAAAAGTGTACTATCATGGATTAGCTATTTGTACCGACCCTCCCTGATTACTTGCTCTTTCAGAATATGACCAAATTCTCAATCAGAGATGTAACCGTTTCTCAACCTTATTATAGGCATGCCCTAAAGAACTATCTTTCACCTTGTAAAGGCAAACTTAATTGTAATATATTACTTTGTTCATGACTCACGATAATACGATCATAGATAGGTCTGTCTCTCCCAGTCTCTCTGTCTATTAGGCTTGTTGGTAAATCATTTTCAACTTCCAAACTACCTGTATTCTTTTAGCAACTAACATCGCTTAGACTAAGTCTAATCTTATCTTGCATGATCAACTAAAGCAAAGAAAATAAAACATAGCAAAAAGAAATGATGGGTTAATGGTATACAAACCTGATGTTTTTCAGAACAAGCAAAATCAATCCCTCTTTACTATTTCAACAATTCCTTTTTGGAGGTTACTTGCAAGTTCAATCAGTATCTCAAGATCAAGACATTGTAAGCGATAACGACTATCTCTCAAATCGTTTTCTACGCGAATCCAAGGCTGCAGTTTAATCTTGCTATCAGAGTCCAATAGCGTTGCCCAAGGAATACCATTGACTTTGTGGGAACATTGCTGTTCTATAATTTAAATCCATCATTATTTTTATCTCAGTATTCTGCAAATAATTGATTGATCTTACGGTACAGCTTGAAGACTTTGTCTCTGATATACTTCTGCAAATATTGCTTCTTCTGAGTCAGATTCTTCAGACTTTCCAAGGTCACGAGAAGCAAATCAACCCCTTCTGTCTCTGTCGAAGAAGAGTCAGGAGCACATAAAGAAGCTTCAGACATTAAAACTTGAAAAACAATAGATATTAGATTTTTGGATTGCATGGTTTGCTAACAGCGTTTAGTTTACCTTCCATCTTGCGTTTGATGTTCATTCCTTCCGTTATCACCATATTTTGCAACATCAACTCAGGATACTGGCCTGTCTCTGAGAAAAGCTTGCTTTTAAATTGCTTGCCTATTCCTAAATAAATAGTAAGAAAACATGTTTTTTTTTTCTAATCTCACTCGTTTTAGTAACCTACCACTGTTGTAGTAGCAGCCCACACGTTGCATTAGCTCTGTTGCGTCAGTCGCATAAAACAAAGCAATATGTGTCTTGAAATTCAGGTGAAGCCAATCACAGAGCTTCTTCAACTGTTTCATTTGTTTCTTAAGAATCAAGGGGCGAGTTTGGATAGCTTCGGACTCGATTTTCTCATTGTATTGCTCCGTTTGTTGGTCAAGAAGTTGGAGCATTTGCTCGTCCGCCTTCAATTCTTGGTATTGAGCTTTAATGAGGGACTGATGCTCTGGATTTCTAAAGCTCAAATTTTCCTCTCTTTTGTTGCTATTGAACTGATTCCAGCGAGTTCTTTTTTTCTTTCTAATGTCGAGTTTAACGATTGTATCGTGGAATTCAGCAACAAGAGGACCACCACACTGACCAGCTTCAAACAATCGAATCTCGTCGTGATCTTCATCTGGATGTTCACTGAAATATTTTTCTTGAAGCTCTTTTATTTGTAAGAGATGGGCTCGAAGATGAGGTCTTTCCTCAAGCTGCTCATCAGTAGGGAAATAGCTGTATGCTGACATTTCTAATTTCAAATATAAAGAAGTAGCAATAAAATAATATTAGTTAAGTAAGAATACTCAAGTAATCAACGGAGTTTCATTGTACTCCTTTTTTTAGAGGCTTATAATAGTGCTTTAAAAGCACAACAATGAAGCAAAAGTATATGACTAACATCTTCAGCGCCAGTCTTTATAGCGCTTGAATTATTGGCCAAACACAGGGATATCACGCAAGAACAACTCTGTTTTCGCAAGTGCTATATCAATAATAAGAAGTATTTTCATAAGTAAAACAAATCAACTATTATGATTTATATTGAGGTTGTGGGCTACAACCATCATGCCACTTATTTTTTCTCTAGTATCAATTTAATCAAAAGCTGTTTTCTTGTGCAAAAAAAAATCATTGTGCAATTATTTCAATGATCTATTGATTAGTTCAATTGAGAGTCATGATTTCCTACAGTCAATTACCAAACGAGATTGGTTGCATTAGAAGAGTAGACTCCTTGCGCTTAAAATACACCTTAGCTATATGCTAAAAAAGTATCACAGTATTTTTGAATATCATTCATGCTAGTTGTAGCTTGTGTTCAACTTCCAAAAGATTTGATCCAACTAAAGAGGTGTAGTATGGTATCGTAAGCTTGTGTAATAAAATTAGAACACAGAACTGGGAAAACAAAATGGCTTGGGAAATAATTTCCTAGAAGATTGTTCTTGTTGAATTATATTTCCCGCACACTAGATTTATGATTAATTTTCTCAAGAAAAAGAAAGATGCGGTGTTGAAACTATTGAGGTGTATCAGAATGCCTTTATCGCAAGAACTCGATTCCGCATATAATGACTCACTAAGTAGCCTGAATTCTCCAGAGTATCATACAGATTTGGTCTAATAAATCATTCAATTCCTTCAATTAATCCAAAACTGGCACCCCATACAACAGATTCATAAGACATACATCCTTCAAATTGCATAAATTCAATCTGCAACCATTATAGAATCCTATTGATGTTAAAACTAGCTCGATCTGACTTAAATGAAACCCTTTTTGTTGGTTTTTAAGCCTAAAATTAGCCGTTGAAGAAGAACAAAGACTTCACAGGGTTTGATTTTTGCGACATACTATGTTTTTCTACTAAAAAATACTTTCTGACAAAAAAAAGTAAAAAAAAAAATTTAAAAATATGATTCCTAGCTGAAATCACTAGTTTGAGATGTCAAAATCTTCTTTTCTCGCATATTTTTTGACAACTTCACAACGAGAAGAGATATTTTTAAGAGAAACACATCAAAATAATGCCTGAAAACTCCTCTTTTAGAAATGTAAACTTGCTTGCTTTTAAGCTTCTTCAATCTCTTTCTAGATCGGTTTGAAGATTTTGGCAATGTAAATTTTTAAGGCTACATGCACTGCAAAATCAGAAAGGTAGAGCAATCCTATTGGTCAATAGACCTTATCGTCCCGTAAAAATCAATTTGTCCGCATATAAAATGGTTAAATAGAAGGAGCACTTTTCGAAGAGATTTATTATATATATCACACAACTGCCAAACTATCTACTGAAAGACTTGACGATTCTACTGGTTTTCAGGCATCTAAGTTCAAAGTTGTTTCTCGTGATTGAGTCTTCGTCGCGGCTGGTTTTCAAAGAAGGTACTACAGAACGAGTTTGGTATATGACTCATAAATTTAAATACAACAATTCAGTGTGCTCATGACTGCTCAATTTTTTTTTCATCTAGGTTTTAAAACATTTTATTTTTTACGACCTAAAAGCAAAGCATTAGCCACGATGTCGTTGAGTAAGACAGGGTGGCCTTGAACCAAGTTAAAGACGTCCTCATGATGAGGGTCGTCAAAATCAGGTAGAGGATCTCTTTTGTAAAAAGAGAAACCTCTTTCTATCTCTTCTGGAACGCTCTCCTCAGCTTCCAGGAACAGAATTCTTGCTCGGAAGTAGCAACCAAGAAAGATGTCAGCATCCCTACTTGATATTGAGTAACAAGAAAAAACAATCACCAGAGTTTATATTTTACCTGTAAGGAAATGCTTCATTCTTCTTTTCATGCTCATTCTTGAGCTTTTCGAGCAGTTTTCCCAAAGAAAAGAAAAAAGCAAAAGTAGGACCCATCATGCTCTGTTTAGCCCAATGTTCTTTTCTTTTGTACAGCGCAACGATTTGCTTTTTAGCTTTTATCTTTCGAGCGTGCTTTTTGTAGTATATCTGATCGCGGTTCAATTCAGCCATAACTATTGTAATATTTAATAAAGTTAAAACGTTAAATAGAAAAATTTCTTTGATCTTGCGTTAATAAACACCAAAATCAACTCAGCTCATGTTGAACATTATGCAATCTTCTGTAACTTCAAAGTAGTATACATACACTAAGTGCTTTGTCGAAATCAGAAGATGCGAGCGTATCATACACTCTGCAACTTTAAAAATGATAACCATACTAATTATTACCTCACGGATGGCACGCGTACCAAATACTACCTCATAAATGGTATGCGTACCAAAAACTACTTCATAAACGGCACGCGTACCAAATACTATAATACGGATGGCACGCGTACCAAAAACTGACTCACGGATGGTACGCGTACCAGATATGACACCTCATTTACACATACCAAGTCTTCCAGCTCATTTGTAGTTCTTTTTCGGCCCAGGATAGGAAGCACATGTAAACAGTAATGTTTTGTCTCTATAGAAGTTAAAAAGAAGTCAATGAGCACGACATTGCGTGTACAGCCCAAGGAACGAAAACAAGTTTTATACACCAAGTCGTTGAAGTAATTCTCTGTGATTTCCTCAATTTAGCTATTAAGAAATGATGGATAAACTCAAAGTGGCTTCTGAAATAGCACAGCAAAAACATATCCGCTTAATGAAGGTAGAATGAATACTAAGATTATATCAAGTATGAATCAAAAGTCTTTTCTTCGTTAAAGAGCAGGCAAAATGATGAAGGACACCTACAACCAAAAGGTGGAAGAAAACAGCCTTGAGATCGCAAAGATAATGACGTTTTTTCCTTTCAAGCGTCTTAATGCAAAAGAAAAAGCAAAAAGAAAAGTGTACTATCATGGATTAGCTATTTGTACCGACCCTCCCTGATTACTTGCTCTTTCAGAATATGACCAAATTCTCAATCAGAGATGTAACCGTTTCTCAACCTTATTATAGGCATGCCCTAAAGAACTATCTTTCACCTTGTAAAGGCAAACTTAATTGTAATATATTACTTTGTTCATGACTCACGATAATACGATCATAGATAGGTCTGTCTCTCCCAGTCTCTCTGTCTATTAGGCTTGTTGGTAAATCATTTTCAACTTCCAAACTACCTGTATTCTTTTAGCAACTAACATCGCTTAGACTAAGTCTAATCTTATCTTGCATGATCAACTAAAGCAAAGAAAATAAAACATAGCAAAAAGAAATGATGGGTTAATGGTATACAAACCTGATGTTTTTCAGAACAAGCAAAATCAATCCCTCTTTACTATTTCAACAATTCCTTTTTGGAGGTTACTTGCAAGTTCAATCAGTATCTCAAGATCAAGACATTGTAAGCGATAACGACTATCTCTCAAATCGTTTTCTACGCGAATCCAAGGCTGCAGTTTAATCTTGCTATCAGAGTCCAATAGCGTTGCCCAAGGAATACCATTGACTTTGTGGGAACATTGCTGTTCTATAATTTAAATCCATCATTATTTTTATCTCAGTATTCTGCAAATAATTGATTGATCTTACGGTACAGCTTGAAGACTTTGTCTCTGATATACTTCTGCAAATATTGCTTCTTCTGAGTCAGATTCTTCAGACTTTCCAAGGTCACGAGAAGCAAATCAACCCCTTCTGTCTCTGTCGAAGAAGAGTCAGGAGCACATAAAGAAGCTTCAGACATTAAAACTTGAAAAACAATAGATATTAGATTTTTGGATTGCATGGTTTGCTAACAGCGTTTAGTTTACCTTCCATCTTGCGTTTGATGTTCATTCCTTCCGTTATCACCATATTTTGCAACATCAACTCAGGATACTGGCCTGTCTCTGAGAAAAGCTTGCTTTTAAATTGCTTGCCTATTCCTAAATAAATAGTAAGAAAACATGTTTTTTTTTTCTAATCTCACTCGTTTTAGTAACCTACCACTGTTGTAGTAGCAGCCCACACGTTGCATTAGCTCTGTTGCGTCAGTCGCATAAAACAAAGCAATATGTGTCTTGAAATTCAGGTGAAGCCAATCACAGAGCTTCTTCAACTGTTTCATTTGTTTCTTAAGAATCAAGGGGCGAGTTTGGATAGCTTCGGACTCGATTTTCTCATTGTATTGCTCCGTTTGTTGGTCAAGAAGTTGGAGCATTTGCTCGTCCGCCTTCAATTCTTGGTATTGAGCTTTAATGAGGGACTGATGCTCTGGATTTCTAAAGCTCAAATTTTCCTCTCTTTTGTTGCTATTGAACTGATTCCAGCGAGTTCTTTTTTTCTTTCTAATGTCGAGTTTAACGATTGTATCGTGGAATTCAGCAACAAGAGGACCACCACACTGACCAGCTTCAAACAATCGAATCTCGTCGTGATCTTCATCTGGATGTTCACTGAAATATTTTTCTTGAAGCTCTTTTATTTGTAAGAGATGGGCTCGAAGATGAGGTCTTTCCTCAAGCTGCTCATCAGTAGGGAAATAGCTGTATGCTGACATTTCTAATTTCAAATATAAAGAAGTAGCAATAAAATAATATTAGTTAAGTAAGAATACTCAAGTAATCAACGGAGTTTCATTGTACTCCTTTTTTTAGAGGCTTATAATAGTGCTTCAAAAGCACAACAATGAAGCAAAAGTATATGACTAACATCTTCAGCGCCAGTCTTTATAGCGCTTGAATTATTGGCCAAACACAGGGATATCACGCAAGAACAACTCTGTTTTCGCAAGTGCTATATCAATAATAAGAAGTATTTTCATAAGTAAAACAAATCAACTATTATGATTTATATTGAGGTTGTGGGCTACAACCATCATGCCACTTATTTTTTCTCTAGTATCAATTTAATCAAAAGCTGTTTTCTTGTGCAAAAAAAAATCATTGTGCAATTATTTCAATGATCTATTGATTAGTTCAATTGAGAGTCATGATTTCCTACAGTCAATTACCAAACGAGATTGGTTGCATTAGAAGAGTAGACTCCTTGCGCTTAAAATACACCTTAGCTATATGCTAAAAAAGTATCACAGTATTTTTGAATATCATTCATGCTAGTTGTAGCTTGTGTTCAACTTCCAAAAGATTTGATCCAACTAAAGAGGTGTAGTATGGTATCGTAAGCTTGTGTAATAAAATTAGAACACAGAACTGGGAAAACAAAATGGCTTGGGAAATAATTTCCTAGAAGATTGTTCTTGTTGAATTATATTTCCCGCACACTAGATTTATGATTAATTTTCTCAAGAAAAAGAAAGATGCGGTGTTGAAACTATTGAGGTGTATCAGAATGCCTTTATCGCAAGAACTCGATTCCGCATATAATGACTCACTAAGTAGCCTGAATTCTCCAGAGTATCATACAGATTTGGTCTAATAAATCATTCAATTCCTTCAATTAATCCAAAACTGGCACCCCATACAACAGATTCATAAGACATACATCCTTCAAATTGCATAAATTCAATCTGCAACCATTATAGAATCCTATTGATGTTAAAACTAGCTCGATCTGACTTAAATGAAACCCTTTTTGTTGGTTTTTAAGCCTAAAATTAGCCGTTGAAGAAGAACAAAGACTTCACAGGGTTTGATTTTTGCGACATACTATGTTTTTCTACTAAAAAATACTTTCTGACAAAAAAAAGTAAAAAAAAAAATTTAAAAATATGATTCCTAGCTGAAATCACTAGTTTGAGATGTCAAAATCTTCTTTTCTCGCATATTTTTTGACAACTTCACAACGAGAAGAGATATTTTTAAGAGAAACACATCAAAATAATGCCTGAAAACTCCTCTTTTAGAAATGTAAACTTGCTTGCTTTTAAGCTTCTTCAATCTCTTTCTAGATCGGTTTGAAGATTTTGGCAATGTAAATTTTTAAGGCTACATGCACTGCAAAATCAGAAAGGTAGAGCAATCCTATTGGTCAATAGGCCTTATCGTCCCGTAAAAATCAATTTGTCCGCATATAAAATGGTTAAATAGAAGGAGCACTTTTCGAAGAGATTTATTATATATATCACACAACTGCCAAACTATCTACTGAAAGACTTGACGATTCTACTGGTTTTCAGGCATCTAAGTTCAAAGTTGTTTCTCGTGATTGAGTCTTCGTCGCGGCTGGTTTTCAAAGAAGGTACTACAGAACGAGTTTGGTATATGACTCATAAATTTAAATACAACAATTCAGTGTGCTCATGACTGCTCAATTTTTTTTTCATCTAGGTTTTAAAACATTTTATTTTTTACGACCTAAAAGCAAAGCATTAGCCACGATGTCGTTGAGTAAGACAGGGTGGCCTTGAACCAAGTTAAAGACGTCCTCATGATGAGGGTCGTCAAAATCAGGTAGAGGATCTCTTTTGTAAAAAGAGAAACCTCTTTCTATCTCTTCTGGAACGCTCTCCTCAGCTTCCAGGAACAGAATTCTTGCTCGGAAGTAGCAACCAAGAAAGATGTCAGCATCCCTACTTGATATTGAGTAACAAGAAAAAACAATCACCAGAGTTTATATTTTACCTGTAAGGAAATGCTTCATTCTTCTTTTCATGCTCATTCTTGAGCTTTTCGAGCAGTTTTCCCAAAGAAAAGAAAAAAGCAAAAGTAGGACCCATCATGCTCTGTTTAGCCCAATGTTCTTTTCTTTTGTACAGCGCAACGATTTGCTTTTTAGCTTTTATCTTTCGAGCGTGCTTTTTGTAGTATATCTGATCGCGGTTCAATTCAGCCATAACTATTGTAATATTTAATAAAGTTAAAACGTTAAATAGAAAAATTTCTTTGATCTTGCGTTAATAAACACCAAAATCAACTCAGCTCATGTTGAACATTATGCAATCTTCTGTAACTTCAAAGTAGTATACATACACTAAGTGCTTTGTCGAAATCAGAAGATGCGAGCGTATCATACACTCTGCAACTTTAAAAATGATAACCATACTAATTATTACCTCACGGATGGCACGCGTACCAAATACTACCTCATAAATGGTATGCGTACCAAAAACTACTTCATAAACGGCACGCGTACCAAATACTATAATACGGATGGCACGCGTACCAAAAACTGACTCACGGATGGTACGCGTACCAGATATGACACCTCATTTACACATACCAAGTCTTCCAGCTCATTTGTAGTTCTTTTTCGGCCCAGGATAGGAAGCACATGTAAACAGTAATGTTTTGTCTCTATAGAAGTTAAAAAGAAGTCAATGAGCACGACATTGCGTGTACAGCCCAAGGAACGAAAACAAGTTTTATACACCAAGTCGTTGAAGTAATTCTCTGTGATTTCCTCAATTTAGCTATTAAGAAATGATGGATAAACTCAAAGTGGCTTCTGAAATAGCACAGCAAAAACATATCCGCTTAATGAAGGTAGAATGAATACTAAGATTATATCAAGTATGAATCAAAAGTCTTTTCTTCGTTAAAGAGCAGGCAAAATGATGAAGGACACCTACAACCAAAAGGTGGAAGAAAACAGCCTTGAGATCGCAAAGATAATGACGTTTTTTCCTTTCAAGCGTCTTAATGCAAAAGAAAAAGCAAAAAGAAAAGTGTACTATCATGGATTAGCTATTTGTACCGACCCTCCCTGATTACTTGCTCTTTCAGAATATGACCAAATTCTCAATCAGAGATGTAACCGTTTCTCAACCTTATTATAGGCATGCCCTAAAGAACTATCTTTCACCTTGTAAAGGCAAACTTAATTGTAATATATTACTTTGTTCATGACTCACGATAATACGATCATAGATAGGTCTGTCTCTCCCAGTCTCTCTGTCTATTAGGCTTGTTGGTAAATCATTTTCAACTTCCAAACTACCTGTATTCTTTTAGCAACTAACATCGCTTAGACTAAGTCTAATCTTATCTTGCATGATCAACTAAAGCAAAGAAAATAAAACATAGCAAAAAGAAATGATGGGTTAATGGTATACAAACCTGATGTTTTTCAGAACAAGCAAAATCAATCCCTCTTTACTATTTCAACAATTCCTTTTTGGAGGTTACTTGCAAGTTCAATCAGTATCTCAAGATCAAGACATTGTAAGCGATAACGACTATCTCTCAAATCGTTTTCTACGCGAATCCAAGGCTGCAGTTTAATCTTGCTATCAGAGTCCAATAGCGTTGCCCAAGGAATACCATTGACTTTGTGGGAACATTGCTGTTCTATAATTTAAATCCATCATTATTTTTATCTCAGTATTCTGCAAATAATTGATTGATCTTACGGTACAGCTTGAAGACTTTGTCTCTGATATACTTCTGCAAATATTGCTTCTTCTGAGTCAGATTCTTCAGACTTTCCAAGGTCACGAGAAGCAAATCAACCCCTTCTGTCTCTGTCGAAGAAGAGTCAGGAGCACATAAAGAAGCTTCAGACATTAAAACTTGAAAAACAATAGATATTAGATTTTTGGATTGCATGGTTTGCTAACAGCGTTTAGTTTACCTTCCATCTTGCGTTTGATGTTCATTCCTTCCGTTATCACCATATTTTGCAACATCAACTCAGGATACTGGCCTGTCTCTGAGAAAAGCTTGCTTTTAAATTGCTTGCCTATTCCTAAATAAATAGTAAGAAAACATGTTTTTTTTTTCTAATCTCACTCGTTTTAGTAACCTACCACTGTTGTAGTAGCAGCCCACACGTTGCATTAGCTCTGTTGCGTCAGTCGCATAAAACAAAGCAATATGTGTCTTGAAATTCAGGTGAAGCCAATCACAGAGCTTCTTCAACTGTTTCATTTGTTTCTTAAGAATCAAGGGGCGAGTTTGGATAGCTTCGGACTCGATTTTCTCATTGTATTGCTCCGTTTGTTGGTCAAGAAGTTGGAGCATTTGCTCGTCCGCCTTCAATTCTTGGTATTGAGCTTTAATGAGGGACTGATGCTCTGGATTTCTAAAGCTCAAATTTTCCTCTCTTTTGTTGCTATTGAACTGATTCCAGCGAGTTCTTTTTTTCTTTCTAATGTCGAGTTTAACGATTGTATCGTGGAATTCAGCAACAAGAGGACCACCACACTGACCAGCTTCAAACAATCGAATCTCGTCGTGATCTTCATCTGGATGTTCACTGAAATATTTTTCTTGAAGCTCTTTTATTTGTAAGAGATGGGCTCGAAGATGAGGTCTTTCCTCAAGCTGCTCATCAGTAGGGAAATAGCTGTATGCTGACATTTCTAATTTCAAATATAAAGAAGTAGCAATAAAATAATATTAGTTAAGTAAGAATACTCAAGTAATCAACGGAGTTTCATTGTACTCCTTTTTTTAGAGGCTTATAATAGTGCTTTAAAAGCACAACAATGAAGCAAAAGTATATGACTAACATCTTCAGCGCCAGTCTTTATAGCGCTTGAATTATTGGCCAAACACAGGGATATCACGCAAGAACAACTCTGTTTTCGCAAGTGCTATATCAATAATAAGAAGTATTTTCATAAGTAAAACAAATCAACTATTATGATTTATATTGAGGTTGTGGGCTACAACCATCATGCCACTTATTTTTTCTCTAGTATCAATTTAATCAAAAGCTGTTTTCTTGTGCAAAAAAAATCATTGTGCAATTATTTCAATGATCTATTGATTAGTTCAATTGAGAGTCATGATTTCCTACAGTCAATTACCAAACGAGATTGGTTGCATTAGAAGAGTAGACTCCTTGCGCTTAAAATACACCTTAGCTATATGCTAAAAAAGTATCACAGTATTTTTGAATATCATTCATGCTAGTTGTAGCTTGTGTTCAACTTCCAAAAGATTTGATCCAACTAAAGAGGTGTAGTATGGTATCGTAAGCTTGTGTAATAAAATTAGAACACAGAACTGGGAAAACAAAATGGCTTGGGAAATAATTTCCTAGAAGATTGTTCTTGTTGAATTATATTTCCCGCACACTAGATTTATGATTAATTTTCTCAAGAAAAAGAAAGATGCGGTGACCTTTAAAGAAAATGAAAATGAAAATGAAATCTTAATATCAATTGATATTAGGAATAGGACTTCAGATGTCGGATATAGTAGGCCATAGTTGAAGGGTTATCATCTCCCAGCTTTTCTATCAACACCAACTACAGTAGAATAGAACACTCAACTTGGAGTTGTCAGAGTTTGTGTAAAATGCGATAGGCAATACGCTGGATTTTGATTTTTTTTTTGAAATGTCAAGATGCTTCAATAGACGTGAAAAAAATTAAAATTGTATAGATTCAAAATGTTGTCAGTGATAGTCTAATGCTTTATTTGATGTCAAGTGTTTCAATAATAAAGTATGTTGTATAATCCAGAGATAATATTAGGGCTATTTAATTGTGGGCTATAAACACATCACTAGTGAATTGACTTTGAAAGAATATGTTGTCAAGCTTTCTTCAAGCTGGTAGCTTTTTTATTTCGAGATCCTTCTGATACTATAACAAGTGTGTGCATGTTCAAGTCTCAAGATGGCTAACATCATATAAAATACAATGAGTCCTATCATAATTCTGAGAGTACTAAAGACACTGAGAAGTATAAAGACGATCAAATGTATAGAAACAATGAGCCATGTAAGGATTAAAGGTTTTGGAAATTAAAAGGAAACTTAACATTTTAGACGTTGGTCATTGGCTGAAATCGTGGAAGTTCCCCTGTGCGGTAGCTAAAAACCATGAAGTAGAAAATCATTCACTGTGACTTTGGGATAACACACAAGTTCTGAAACAAAATTTAAATAGATCCAATCTGTGATTAAGAATATTTAAGCGGAACTTTATTTGGACTTAGAGAAATTTACGAGTTATGAGTAAAAGCATATGAACATAAGTAAGGGCATAGTTAAAGGCATAAGAACATACTAACATAGATAAAAGCATAAGAGTATAATTAAGAACATGAATAGAAGCATTTAGAAACAGGTACGGACATAGGTAAAGCATGTAAGCATAATTGAGCGCATAGAGAAAGAAAGGAAGGTGATGAAAAGAGGCTTAATTGGGGAGGAAATTGGTATAATAATTTATATACCAATAAGTTTCAAACTTGCTTAAATTGATTAGTTGATAAATTTCCAACCGAGTAAGCATCTCGAGCAAACATTCTAATTGAACTTGTCTATAATCGACAAATTCACTTGTTGGTGATGCCCTCCAAACATTGTCCAGTATATCTTTGGCAGAAGCCAGTTGTACTTGATACACTTGCATAGATCCGTCAATGTAAGCGTCAACATGAAGCAAAGAAGGATCTTGTAAATGTCTGAACAACGCAAACAACCCGTTGCATACTTCGAACTGATTGTTCTGAGTATCATTGTTATCAGCGAAATGTCGAGTCCCTCAAAAGAAATGCTTATAGAAGTCATCAACATGGTCATTAATGATATCTAAGATTTCCTGGCCAATCTTAGCTCTAACTCCTTCTCGATTCAACCAAGAGCCACCATCCACAACATGTCGCATAGCTGCTTGCTTGTCAAACTTCACAGCCAGTTGCTTTGGAATTTCTGCTTTGTTGGTGTGTTCGTTATGCTCTCTTATGTGCTTATTGAAAGGCTCCCCTTTTTCTGTTTAAAATTCAAAGCTGTGCCAAAGCGTTTGGTATCTTGCGATAGGTGAGTCAGAAAATGTGTTTTTGGCTTGAGATGATACGCAACGTGCTTCACGTGTGTGCATTTCTGATCGTATTTATAAAAAATGGCAACCAGTTCTCGAAATACTTGATTCACGAATTCATCGTACCTGTCGAAGCCTTCAAATACTTGCTTCACAAAAAGAAGAGAGCATAATTCTCCAAGATGAACAAATCAAGGAATCATGATATTAAGATTTTCTGTTGCTTTGGAAACTCTGTGACTAAAATTACTGGAAGTACTTGGAATAAAATTTTGAAGTCTCTTCCCAAGAACGAACCCACATGCTGAAGCTCTCTGCTTAGCTTTCTTGAAAAGACTTTTGATTGCTTGTAGTTGTTAAGAGCAGTAGTTATCTTGACTAATTGACTTTTAGTAGCAATAATTTTAACGAGGTCAGTTATCAAGTACTTTGCCACACCAAGTAACACTGTGTAAAGAATTTTGGTTGAGGTATCCCGTTGAGGATTGAAAGACTTCAATTGCAACAAAGCACATGTGTTTGTGTCTTTAAATGAAAAATCTTTTGCTGTTAAGTTTTCCCCAGGGTGAGGAACATTCTCAATGACACTGCTTCGGTCAGAACTTGTTGCTGCTATCATGTAGTGGAGTATAGATCGTTCGCAATGCGTTCCAGTATAGTATGTAACTGTTCTTTCTCTAGCTCTAATACCACGAGAAAGTTCAACGTAGCATTTTTTGCAAGGATACTTGGTACGTAAACCATAAAGACCACAATGTTGAGAATGGCAAGGAGAGTCCGCTTTAATCGACAAAACAGGAGTCACGACAAGCACATCTTCATTGTCAACAGCTAAATACATTACAACGCCATTCTCCAGCTTGACCAGAGCTTCTACAAGGCAAGGAATCAACGAAACACCACTTACACCCTCCTTCTTCTTGACAGCCCCAATAAAATGGGTGTCTACCAAAAATAATTTTTCTTTAAACTTCATGGAAGCACATCGCATCGACCTACTTTCGTAAGCATTGTATTGCTTGCTCTTATTTCCACTAGTATCATCGGAGAAAAGAATAAGTGGATTTTGTTAACTTAGTAATACTTTCCGGGTTGGTTAACAATAGGCTTCCTATGTGGGTGAATTAAAGTGAAGAGCTTCAAATAATAATCCTTGAGTTGAATCATGTTGTTGGAGATGTCAAACCTGATTAGAAGACTGGCACGATTGATTTGCATTAGATGTTCTAACTGACTTGCACGCATTTTGATGCAGTTGATCCTGATGAAGGTTGTAAGGTCGTCGGGATAAAGGAACACCTGAAATCCTCGTACGAAAAGATGATTGTATTCAGTGTGGAAAGACTCAATTAGCAAGAAAATACAATTGCTTGCTTCAAAAATTAAAGCAACATTACCAGACCAGTATTCCAAACCATTTACAGTAGCATTAGACTGTTGCAAACATGGATTCTCTTTCATTTTTCGCCTTACTGCAGGGAAACTGACTGATTAGGGGTGCGATTTGGAATAGAGAAAATTCTAGGCGATTTTCTTGGGTTGGATGCCAACAATTTCAGACGCTATGAAGGTAAGCTGACACACCCTTCAATTGTGTTGCTGTTGTTATCTCGAAGGGTAAAAGTCTTGCTTGCGAAAAAAGGGAATTTTGTTACGAGCTTGATCTTGGTAGTGCATGAGCTTGTTTAGTGTTGGTAATATTACTCTTTCGTTCTTTCTGAATGCTTCTTCAGAAATAATCAGCACAAGCTTGAATGCGAAAAGAATCTTCATCATCATTCTTTGAGAAATCATGTCGTTGTCTCCGTTTACCAAGACATGCAACATCATGGCCTCAAAACTCTTGAAAGGAAATGCTAAACTTGCATTCTCATTTTCTTCAATGGTTGAGCTATTGGTGCCTTAAAACGATTGAAGGCGTTCATTCATCAGCCGATCCAAGCGCCTGTCAGTATTTTCGATTCCTTTTTGAATATCATTATCATTTAAAACAATCTCGAAGTCATCTTCGTCTTGCTCTTCTTGGTCAGCTGGAACAACAAATTCTTTTTGATTAGTTGACTCAAAATAGCTGCTGATGTATACTTCGCTCATTTGATGAGTAGTAGACAAATGCTGGCGAAGCATGTACTTTGTGAGGAAAATTTTACTACATAGGCCGCAATTGTTTTTAAGCTCGTTTTCGAATTGGCTGAATACACTACAGCGCAGGAAATTTTGTGGTGCACACTGGGTAGTGTGCTGTATAACAGAAAAATTCTGCGGTTTGAGCTTATAAAACGACATGAAAAATCATAGGCAAACCGCAGAAAACTTGTGATAGAGCACACTTTCTTGTGATGGGTAGCAGAAAACCTGCGATAGAGAACAGCAGATCTGTGATGGAGCACACTGGATCTCCTGATCTTTTACCAATGGTTGAGCAGTGTTTCCCTTCGAACTATACGTAGGCTTCTGCTTAAGTTTAATTATCAACGAATATGTGTACAGCAATCGCTCGATTTAAGAGTGTTTGATTTA
Source organism: Choanephora cucurbitarum (assembly GCA_025331435.1). Taxonomy (NCBI): domain Eukaryota; kingdom Fungi; phylum Mucoromycota; class Mucoromycetes; order Mucorales; family Choanephoraceae; genus Choanephora; species Choanephora cucurbitarum. The sequence goes on from JAIWNI010000213.1 coordinate 21,005, forward strand.
GGAGTATGCTCAATATAAGAGTGTGTTTCTCAAGAATATGCACACTCTTAAATAGAGCGACTATTGTAGAGCAATTTTTAGAATATGAGTGAACATGTTTTTTTATTCGTTTCTAGAACGATGGCGTGCTTCTTCTATATAATAGCCGTATTGGGCTTCTTTAAATCAAGCGTCATTCAAAAATTGGGTATGCTTATTGGGTGTATAGGGTCTATTAGGGCTTCTTTATTATAATGAAATGTAGATCCTTATATATTCCATATTTGGACACTTCTTTAGCGTAACATGGATTCCAGCCTTCGTTTTACTAGCTAGGATGATGCTCTAGGTTCTTCCGGATAGAACGGTACATTGGGAATGCAGATGCGCCTTTTGGTTGGCCCTTGAGAGCAATTTTTAAACGGATGGTAGACCTTTTCGTGATGGATGCAGCCTTTAAAGAGTTCTCTACCACTTGACAGATCTAGCGCTTAAATCAATTTTTGTTTGAAACCCAGCTGGTTTTTAGGGCGTTTTCTCCGTAGGAGAAGCCCTATAGCTTTTGTTCAAAAAAATTCTGTAATGTAATATCACATCACGTGACGTGACATTACATTACATAAAAAAAAGTGGAACAAAATTAAATACCGGTTAGAGCATCTCTAATGGACTTTCTAAATCAGACTTTCTATAATTTACGAAAAGGAAACGACTAAATATAGCACTCCTCATTTTTCTTCACTCCAATGGACTTTCCAAATCTGACTGACTAAATTTGAACAATCATTTTTGGACTTATACAATATTTTCTCTTCCATCAGTAAATAAAATGTATTCGAACCTTTTAAATGGGTAACCAACAACTTGAGAACACTGAAGAACTATGTGGCTCTTTGATCTGCATCAGCGATACCATTGAGGTAGAAAAACACTAAAAGATATAAAGACAGTGATATACTATTATGCGTGATACTTTCTGACCGACGTGACTTGCATACTTCTTAAAATTTAGAGCTATTTTTTCATTTGGAGAGTCATTTGGAATATTTCAAAAATCCTCAAATTTGAGGATTTTTTTCATATTTTTTAGAACATTTCTATATTTGAGGAGTCGATTTTTTCCCATTGGAGTTGCAATATTCTATTTGACTTTCTATATTTAGGGAATTTTGAAAAATAGAAAGTCCATTGGAGATGCTCCTATAAATTCGTTTTTAATGACTGGTTTTAATAGACTTTTTAAATCAAGTTTTGCACTTCATGATCTTTTTCGCTTATCTTTAAAAAATAGTCTGAGCCTATCCACCCAAGACGAAGTCAAAGAAGAAGACCTAGACAAGACTCAGACTTTGAATACGAGTACAATGTTTCAATTGATAACTCCAATACTCAACAACTTGATGAACATAGTCAACCAATCGAAAGTGAGCCTGTAAACATTCAAGAAGTCGTGGTAATTGAAGAAGAGAGCTTAGTAGAAAGGTTTAGACGGCGAAATAGAGAAAGACAACGAGTCTCTCGATGAAGAAGAAGAGAAGCTTCAAATGGGCAATCTGAAGCAGACATTGAATAGATTAGGCAAAGAAACAGAGAAAATGTTGCTGCTTTTCGTCAACGAAGACGAGAAACCGAGGTTAACTTAAGAGTGTGCATACATAGATATCGAGGCACTCATTATTACTATCTTGCTTTTTGTTTTAGAACTCTGCCAATCTCCAAGCTGATTCCTTTTGATGAAATTGTTCGTAAACACGAGATTGATATTCGTAAAGGACCTAAGATAACATGTTTGTGTTGTGGTTATCTTTGATTTCCAGATCAAGTTAAAAAAATCACAAGGTAAAAACTTTTGAGTAAGAATGTTGAGCAATCAATCATTGGTAAAGTTTTTTATCTTAACTTGAAGCGACAATTCTGATAAGTTTTGTGCCAATTGTCACAAAGACATAACACTCAATAAGAGAGTTCCTAAGCTTTTTATCTCCAACGTATTCCAGCTTCCTGAAATACCTAATGAGATCCAGTCGCTCAATCGTGTCGAAGAAAGATTGATATCAGCTAGGCACATCTTTCAGGCCTTTTACACTATACTTGGCTTACGCGGTCAATACAAAAGTAAGGGAGGAATTGTGACTGTGCCTGTTTCAGTTGACAAAACAGTCTCTTGTATACCAAGACCCCTTGATGATAATGATTGTATTGAGATTAAACTTACAAGAAGACTCATCTAAACAAATAATTACATGTTTGGTAATGTCAATGTTGAAAAGGTGTGGACTGCTGCCAATTTGTTGAAAAATTCTGAGGCATATATGAAGCATGATGTCAAGATTCGAGACTCTAAAGAAGAATATGAATGTATGGCTCGAGAGTTAAAAGAAATCAATGATCTCATTGAGTTGATAAACGACTTTGCGGCCATGAGTGTTGAAGATGAGAGACAGCCAAGACACTCAGATTCTGCTTGAAATGAATTCAATCCTGGTGGCCAAGAGACATTGTTTTCTGGAGAAATTAATCCAGCTGTTATTCAAGAAAGAGACGGTGGTATACGAATTGTTCCTGCTGAAGGCTCTACACCTCAGTCTTTACTATTGGACAAAGATGTTGAATCGCTT